>NW_004624809.1:2324578-2443715 GCF_000247695.1 Heterocephalus glaber
AACCAAGATACATCATGTACAGGTATAAGCACCCAGTGATAAATGTAAATGTACTGTATACCTAAAATGTACCAATAAAAGATTTAAGGAAAAAAAAAACTACACTCATGTTAAGGGCTACAAAGTATGAATAATTATTCATAGGTGGAAAAACTCAATTTTAAATTAATTGTTACTAATATAATCTACAAACCAAATGTAACCCAATGAAGAAAATAAGTACTTTTGAAAGAAAAAAAGAGAAGAAACTGTTTTACATATTCAAATGAAGGGACAGGGGTCTAAACATAGTACATTTATGAAAATTAAATTTATCTGAATTAAAGACTTTCAATTTTAACAATTATTCTTAATATGACAGATGTACCATGAATGTCTCTGCCAGAAGTTTACTATAGAAAAATGGTGTAAACAAGCTATCAGTATTGGGCTGGTTAAGTAGAGAATGTGTCATCCACACAATAAACTTTCATGGCATTAGGAATGATGACAGGTTTCTGAATATATTTTTAAATGAAAAATAATCACTATACATTGTTAAGTGAAAACAGCAAGTTACAAATAGTATACCTACAAGATATGATTCAAATTTTTAAAAATATATAGAAAAAGATCTATGGAAGCAAATATGAAAATGATAATGTGGTTTTCTCTGGGCGATAGGACAAAGAATGATTTTTCAGCTTATAACTTTTTGATGCTGTGGGAATTTTCCATTATAAAACTACATTATTTTATAGTCATAAGGACTCATTTAAACATTTGTGTGGGAATTTATAGATATCAATACAATAAAATTGAAAGGAAATGGGTAAAGATAGCTTCTGGGAGAAAAGGAAATCAATAGCACAACACTTTCAAGAGGGTTTCTACGTTACAGGCTCTTCCATTTGTCCATCTGCTGTTAATATACAGGGGCCTCCTGCAAGTAGGCCCTGCAGAAGTCCCGTGTGTTTCAACTTCCTAGCTTCCTGTCTCCTTTTCTTATCATCTTATTGTTAATATCAAGTGAACACGACAGTGAAGAATTATCAATTCATGTCACTGCACTCTATTGTGGTCCTACACTCCATATGAAAGCCATGTTTTAATGTGGTATTTGCATCACTAAAATGACTGATAATTCAGTAAGTACATCTCTTGATATGGACCATACTAAAATCTGCCTCACTGATTTCATACAGGAGTTTTATTAAAGAAAATAAAAGCATAGTGATGTTAACTATTTCCAATGTATTTAGTTTTAATCCTTTTAAGAAAAACTTTAATTTGTCTAGCTCTGATTTTATATTTAAATAATATGTTTATATGACTACTAACTAACATAAATGCCTACTGAATAAGACTATTTGACATAAAAATGATGTAATAAAAATAATAAATTATAATTCTGAAATATTTACTATATGGCAGGAATTCTCAAATCATTTTGTGTAGTAAGCCAATGATCCCTCAAAGAAGACTATGAGGTAGGCATTGTAATTAGCCCTTATTTCACCCGTGGGAAAAGGAAGGCTTAGAGAGCTACAAAGTCCCTTGCCTAAAGTCATTTGGCTAAAAAGCAACATATACTATAAACCCAGATAACCTGGCTTCAGAAAAATTATTTTTTACAGATTTAAAAAAATCTAAGCTTTTTTTTGGTACTGGGGATTGAACTTGGAGCCTTGTGCTTGAGAGGCAGGTGGCGGGTACCACTGAGCTAAATCCCGAGCCCTTCTAAGCTTTTAATATTAGATAGTTTCAGATTTATGGAAGTTGCAGGAAAGAAATAGTGTGGAGCTCAGGTATACCTCTTAGTTTTCCCTCTTATTAAAGTCTTACATTATATGATACCTGTGTCAGAACTAACCCCCCCATTTGTATGTTGATAATTAACTAATCATACTTTACTTGAATCTCACTAGATTTTTCCTAATGTGCTTCTTTTGTTCCAAGATTCTATGTACAGCCTTCTCTGGGTTGTGACAGGTTTTCGAACTTTCCATGTTTTTCATGAAGACTAGACAGGTATCTTATACAATGTTCTGAAATTTGGTTTTGTGTGATGTATTTGCACGGTTAGACTGGGTTTAGCATGTTGGGAGGAAGACCACTGAGGCAAAGTGCCATTCTCAAAAAAAACACCTCACACCTAGGTCCAGACTATGATTACGGGTCAGCACGGACCATGCTGCTCTCAAGGACCTGGGGCGGGAACGGTGTGGCCATCTCCCCACTGTAAGGTTTCCCCCTCCCCTGCACAGGCACTGTCCATACCACATGCTATGGAAGACAGTCACCAACCAAAGCCTACAGTCAAGGAGTGGAGGGCGGCAGGGAGTTGAGCCCCGCCTACTTCACAGGAAGTGGGTATCTGTTAAATTATTTGGAACTGTTCTGGGCACTTATTTTTAATCCATTACTCTCTAGATACCGCAGTCTTACTTACAATTTTGGTATATTATTCATCTGCAATAGTTTAAAAACACAACTCTCAATTAATTTCTTGCTTTTCAAAGGTCCAAAAATGTATTAGAACTAAATGGGATAACAAATAAAACCATTTCAAAATATTTTCTACTGAGCACTGTGGAATTTGTCACTAATTGACTCACTAGAAACCAGTTTTTCTTAGATGCAGTCAATAAAGAACTTACCAGAAATATTCGCTCAAGTTGATCCTGAATGTCTTTCATTCCTGGAAAAGCAGCAACACCTTGGATCATCTCGACAAAGATGCACCCGACTCCCCTGAAGAGAGAAGAATCATTACAGAACCTTCAAGATATTCTGTTTAGAAAATTAAATCTGAGATTATACTATCCCCACGACAGAGAAGGAGCAATGAATGAACAAACTCTTAAAGGAGCAAGGAGACCTACGTGACGTACTTAGGCCACAGCTCTCATTCCCAGTCTATTGCCCTAAAAGAATACTAACCAGATGCAGCCAAACTGGCTCAAAAAACAGTGGAAATCAATAAGATAGGATATTTGGTGGCTTTTCTTATAGGACAATCTGAGAAAATCCTTGATCCAACACACAGAAGGCTCCATGGTATCTTGTACTATCCTGTTTCAACTATATTACACAAATGCATAATGTATTGCAGCCTACAGCTGTCCTGTGGTTCTCAACTTAATTTTCATCAATATCATCCGAGGAACTTTGAGAAATCACAAATGCTCCAACCACAAACCCCAGAGATTCTCCACATGCACTGACGTTGAGCTGCTGGTTAGCTACTCTGGGGACTGCAGAGCCAGTCTGATTCAGGGCTACATGTTAACCTGCAGACTTGGCTTAAATTGCTTCTCTATCTACCACTCCCTGTTTCTTCACCTACTTTCTCTTAATATCTAAATCCAACTCAACCTCTATCATCCTGTCTCAATGTCATCCCTTCCAGGAAGGTTTCGATGAGCCTCACAGAAAGCAGGAGAGCTCTGTCTATACACTTCCAGTTAAGCCTTCACTGTGTCAGCCCTCCTCTCCTACCTTAATCTACTGTGCCCACAGTTCCTGTCGACCAGGACAGTCCGCAGTATCAGAGAACCTGATTCTCAGACTACAGCACCCTATACCTCACCCAACATAAGTCACTACCCATACTATGGGCAGAAATGCAATTAGATACTTCTGCTTGGATTCAGAAGAACCGATCATTTGGAGAAGGATAATAAGAAATTAGCAAATGTAGATGGGATAAGTCACATTAGTGGCTGAGAACTTGCATGAACAGTCACATGTTTCTATAGGGAGTCTCTAAGCTGGCCTGGTTTCTGCCTTCTGAAGGCCTGGATGTTTTGAAAGCCTAGTGGGTATTTTCCCCTTTTCCTGAGATCTCTCTACTTCCTAGCAATTCTCCAAATTGTTTTAATGGTTGTAATTTGAAAGGGTTTATGTTTCCTGCAACTATCCTAATAAAATCATCAATATATCAGGACATTTGTTCAACTGCAGCACTCATATTCAATTTAGGGCAGGCAAACCCTTGTTTTTAACCTACATCAGACCCCTATATGGTAAATGACAAGTGGCCTACTTCTGTATACCTGCTCCAGCTGTTATTAAAGTTATATATAAACAATATTTTGAATTAAACCAATACATCTGCAGAACACCTTTCCTATTATACTACATAATTTCTATTTCAACACAAATGTCAAAATGACTAAACTTAAACAATTTCTACTTTATATCATAAATATAAGGAATAAAGAATTAGTGTTAAACTGCTCTAGACAGATGGATTTTAACACATGGCTTCAGTTTAGATTTGACAAACAACAGGTATGGCGAGAATTATTTTATTGGTATAATAAAATACAACAACATGTTTATAAATACTGGCATTTTAGATGACTGGATTAAGTCTATTTAAAATTCTAGTGTGGTGGTTTTCCAGATTTTTTTCTGCCAGGAATTCTTTTCTAAGACTACTGATCTACATTTCTATTGTTTTCTTATTTGTTCCATGAAATATCTTGGATCTTTCATACCCACAGCGTCATTGCTTTTTTCACACTCAGAATACACTCTCTATTTTCTACCTTTTGGCATCCATCTTTCACACTACTAGCTGTGACTTGGAGTGGGAGGACCTCAGAAGAACCATGGCCCCGCGTGTGCACACAGCTAAGCTGGCTGGGAGGTAACCACTACACTATCAGAACTGCATACAGAGTTTCCTTTACTTGGTACTTCTTCTTAGTTAACAGTATCTCCAAAATATGGTACTCAGAATGATTAAAAGATAAATCTATGCTGCCATTTTATGCAGCTGGAATGTAACAGTATGGTTCTTCATAGGCTTTTCTCTGCTTGGCTGGCTGAGGGAGTTGTACTATTATTTCTAATGGATGTTTCCTATGATATCATCATGTGGATTTTTAGAAACGTATTTTAATTTTAATTTTTATTAGTACATATTTGCAGTACTTAATGATAACATTCACATGGTACACACACATAACACATTTTAATTCTTTTTACATCTCCATTCCCTCCCTCTATCCCTCCTCTTGATATCATCTTTCTCAAAGATGCTTGGGGTATACTAATAAAGCTGGGATAACTATATGCAAAGAACACACAATTATTAAAATGCACAAGAAAATGAAAAAGTAGAATTATGAAACCTATCACCAAATTAATATAGCAGAATTCTTTTATTACTGCCTTATTGTCAACCAGCAACGAAAGCCCTTTAAATTAATTTGAATGAACCATTGCCTGCTTTCCTTTGTCGCACTTTCTATCTTCAATTAGCTCTGTGCTCCTTCTCTCCGGATAGATTAAGCCAACTGCACTAAGTGCTTCACTGAGAATGAATTCAGCCACATAAACACGATACTTATGATAGATTACTGTCTCAGGATACAATGAAAATATTGTATCAGGAAATGTATAATTTGGAGAATTTGAATCATTATGTGATGATCACAAGCTTGGCTTAGAACTGGTCACAGGTAAAGAGGCCACAGAATGAATGCAGTATGGTCAAGTTCTCAGGATTAGTCGATTGCTATTGTAATATACAAAACACCCACTTATCACCAAACACCTTTCATTTTTTGGACTCAAAATATCCAAATTCAACTTATGTCACAGATATATGAACAATTTTATTACAATTCAAAATGAAATTTTTAGCAGTAAAGCAGAGACAAGTGTTCCTCCAGGCCTAGAGTTATATAATTTGGGAATTTTTATTATGAAAAAGAATGCAAGATTAGAAGTGAATAAGACAATCAAATGAAATCACAGGTTTTTAAGAGCTAATAAATATAGTACTCTAAAATTCAGACGAACAGTGAAGATTTTATTAATAACTGCCTGGCATACCTAATGCTTTTCTTTCTGCAATTGTAGTTGTATAGTCTTTGTTATGCTTGGAACCTGGAAGGCCCCTCAAAGACTCACATGCTGAAGACTTGGTCCCACTGCAGCCATGTTCAACAGCTGGGCCTTTGGAAAGGGACTGGATCACAGGGCTCTACCCTGATAAGTAGATTAATCCATTGATGCATTTATAATTTGATGGATTTATAATTTATAATTTGTAATTTATAATTTATAATTTGGATGGCTTAAGATGTGTTCTGTATATGTATCAACTCATCATGATGAATGAAATCATTATGTACTGCAAACATGAATTAATACAAAATAAAAGGTAAAGCAATCATTTGACGGCACCATGGGGAAGTGGTGGGATGAGGAGGCGGGGTCTAGCTGAAGGAGTGGGTCCTAGAGGCTTGCCCTTGGGTGGTGGATATCTTATACCCAGGTCCTGTCCTCTCAGGATACTCTCTTTCTCTGCTTCCTGGCTACAATGAGGTAAGCAGTTTTCTTCTGTCATCTCATTCCATTATGATGTTTCTGCTTCGCCACAGACCTAAAAGCAACGGTGCCAGCTGATTATGGACTGAAACCTCTAAAACCATGAGCCAAAATAACTGCTTAAAGTTGATTTTTTTTCAGGTATTTTGTAACAGGGGATGAAAAACTAACATAGTCTTCAATGAGTTCATAACAGTATTACAATATCTTTTCTTTACTATTTTGGTGTTGGGGATCAAACCTAGGGGCTTGTCCATGCTAAGCATCTGCTCTTCCACTGGGCTACACCCTCAGCCTGAGAATATTCTTTTCTATGGAGAAAATATAAAGATAACTTAGACTTTCCTCTGGCATGATAATGACATTGGTTTTTGTTGTGTTCCTAATAATTTAGAACTTTTTTCAGCTCTGCTTCTCATTATAGGTAAGGTCATACAAACTTTTACGGGTATCAATTTTGGGAAAACATCAACCTACCTTCACATAAGTATATATGCTATAAACACATAATTATAAAACAGTCTGTTCTACAGTCCCACAATAAGATGCTATAGGATCATGAGAGGATACAGCTAGCTCAGTGTGGAGAGTGTGGCAGGAGCATGTGGGAAAAGGAAATAACATATTAAAATAGAAAGCCAGAGAGATTAGGTGGGGCTAGGCTCTAAAGACATAACTCAATCCCTTCCAAGGGCAGGCCTCACTGACCCAAGAACCTACCACAGGATCCCTCCTCTGAAAGGGCCTAGCCCCTCCTAATACCACTGTCCTGGGGACCAAGCTTCCAAACAGAACCACTGAGGGGGCAGTCTTTAACCCTCTCCAAGCCACAGCAAGGGCAGTGAAGGCCCCACGTCCTATTTGGCTGACCTTGTTTTCAAATTCATATTGTACCTCCACAACCTCCATGAGATTTTCTCTGCTCTAGTCATGCAACTGTGTCCCTTTCTAAAACAGGCCACACTCTTTCTTTCTCACTTTTCCCATTTCAGGGTCTCTGTATGAGGTGTTCCTCCCTCTGCATAGAGTAAATAATTGCTACTTGTCATGCAGGGGCAGCTCAAAAGTCTCCACTTAAAAATATCTTAAATATGTAAGGCAGGTTCTTCCTTATCACCCAGCCATGCTTTACTCTTGTTACCCTATTTTTTCCCTTTATAACATTTAAAAATATTAAAATGTCTTTTTGTGGGGAGTATGCCTTCTCTAAATGAAAAATGTATAAATTCAGAAACAAAGTGGTTTCACCGTCTTGTCTCCAGGACACAACAGAATATAAAGGCTCAAAAATGTTTGCTGAGTGAATGAATCAAAAGAAATGCAAACCTTTCCCCTGACTACCCAGTGTGAACTGAGTTTCGCAACTTGCTTCCAAAGAATATAACATGGAGGAGGGTGCCAGAAGTGGACACAACTTTACAATGGAGAAAACTGGCAAACCCTGCCTGAGCCATAACATCAATCAGTGGTGAGTCACACTCATAGCACGTACCCTTGGTACAATGTGAAGAGATTATCGTTTCACCTCTGCTACTTCTCCTCAAAATATTACCAAACCCAAATTGAAGGACACTAAAAAATACCTACGCAGTAGTCTTCAAAACTGTCAAGGTCATCAAAAACAAGGAAAGTCTGCAAAACTATCCTAACCAAGAGGAGGCTAAGGACACATGACAGGTGAATGTAATGTGATTACTGAGGCAGGAGATTGGGGTCTGACAAAACTGGCTGGGGAAGTGGACCGGACCTGCTAATTATAAAATCTCAGGTGCAGAACTGTTCCCAAAGTCCTGTACGTAGACTTCTTGTGAGAATTTGAGCAGGTTTTCAATAGGTTGACCTAAACCCGATCCCAGCCTGAGAAGGGGGAAATACAATAAGACAGTCGACACTGAGTTTTTTGCTACTGTGTTCCCGCCCTGTTGCCTGCTCTCATCCCATAGACTGTACTTACTTTCCTACTTTTACTTGGCCCAAACTCTCTCTGCTGAGCCTGTTTCTTTTCCTGCCTTTAATAAATGTAAAACCTTACTACCGTTTGCACTTGTCTTGACCAATTCTTTTTTCAGAACAGAAGAAACCCAGAAACCACCTCTAAAAGGAGACTTCCAACACCCTGAAACTACGTAACAATCCTAAAACGGAAAAAGTTAAGAAAAAACTAGCAAAACCAAAATAAAGCTATTTAGAGGCCAAACATGATGGTGTAATCCTAGCTACGGAGAGACGAAGACAGGACAACAGCTTGGATCCAAAAGTTCAGGGTCAGCCTGGGCATCGTACTTCAAAAGTGAAAAATAAAATAAAACACAGCTACTTAGTTAACAGTACTAGACCAGGTCAGTTTCCTACTGTGACAGTGGTACCATAGTAACGTATGACGCTAACTATGGCGGAACTTGGGTGAGAAGTATTTCTAATATCTTTGCGACATTTCCATAAATATAACATGTTTCTAAAATTAAAAGATTATTTTAAAAAAGACACAATTAAGAACAGCATTATCTTGGGCAGAGATATATAAAAATAATCACTATAGGTAGAAAAGCTAATGTATTTCTAATTTTCTTCTATGAATGGAAACAAATAACGACAAAAATCCCCTGTACACTTTGATGTTTTTTTTTCCTTGGAAGCAACATGAACCGTCTAGAACACAGGCTCAGGAAGTAAAATGTCAGTTGGGGTTAAACTGAAAGAACGTAGGCACTAAATTAATTAAAGATTTATTAAGTTTGACATGAAGGTATTTGAAAACTGATATATGTACTCTATGGCAAAGAAATTCAAGATGAAACTAAAACTATTATATTTGGGATAATGGAGGGGATTGTAGTATGTGGAATGCAGAGAAAAGGTAGAATTCACAGGGGAGAAAAATGGACTCTGTTCCTCATTAGAGCAAGAAACAGGCAAGTTCAATACTACTGGGAAGTCATTCTGATCACTCAGACTGGGTTATTATTCCCTCTCTGCTCCCCACTGTACATCTAAACTCTGATTTACTTCCTTGCAAATGTACTGTCCACCAATATCCTTCTCAGAAAGAGGATTTGGTCTTTGACTTTTAAAGATACAGTCCAAATGAATGAAAGGAGTTACAGAAATATGGCAACATTGCCAGACTTGAATGAAACAGGGGTAAGTCACTAAAGTCACCAGCTAATATACAGTCTAAAATAACTACATATCAAAGTCCTGCTGAGATTTTATGATGCAAGATAACTTTTATCTTTCTACTATAAAAGGGATTAATTTTACCCATCAGCATGCATACTCAAAAGAATATCTGCTTTGGGTGTGTAATATACTCAGTCAACTGTCTCATGAACACTTAACCCAACAAATGATTATCCCACATGAAGAAGTTCAGCTGACAATAAAGTATTTTTAGTCTTAGTGAAAACATATAAAAATTGTTTTTCGCTGATTCTCAGGCCAAACATTTCGTTCAATCCCAGTATACAATGCAGAAAGACTTCAGTATTTCAAAATATGGTGCAATTAAAATCTCAAAAAAGTCACAACATATTTTAGTGTCTAATTTGATCCATTTATTAGGAAAGGTTTAAGATTACTTAGGGAAGAGAGTTTTAAGCAAAGATGACAGTTTCTCAAGTGGCAGTGTTGATCTGCGAAGTCCCGGAGAGATTACGAGGCAGCGGAGTCTGTGTGTTCCTCCACATGCAGAGGGGGCAGCAACCCACCCCACTGCCCCTGTCCCAGCAGGGGAGGCCTGGCCCTTCTCATACAGACTTCCCTAGCTCAGGTTGTAAGGGGCCTCTGCTCAAGTTCAGAGAATGATTTAACCACTGTGATCCATCTGCATTGTCAAAACACTGAGAAAGAGGGCTGTAGATAAAGACACTGTCAAGCTGCTCAACAGAAGGCGCACAGATGATCAGAGCCATAACTCGGTGCAAGTTAATTCTTTTGCCTTTTCCTCTTCAACATTATGCTGGCACCAGTAATATCCTTAATGCCTATGTGTCCATCCCAAACCAGCATTTGATGCAGTGCTTCTCCTGCTTAATGTGTGTGCAAGTCACACAGAGGTCTTGTTAGAATCTGTCTTCTGAGCCACTAGGTGAGGTTTTATGTTTTCAACAGATTTCTAAGTGACACTAAAGCTGTTATTCTCAAAACTGCATATTGGAGAGCAAGAATCTAAAGGAATGTAGATAATTCTGTTTTGAAAGGAGTTATATAATTCAGATTAATTCTCAACATGTGTATTCAGCCTCTAGCCAAAGAAACAGTAGATCAACAAAGTAAATTAGATTAAATGTGAAACACAACCTAAATTTAACACAGAGATAAAATACTAACTCAGAAACCTTTTATGTTAATTAACCTAGTAGGTAATTTTATTTAGCTATGGTTCACTGAAATACACCACTATGCAATGAAAGCTAGAGCTATTTGATGCATGAAGGTAGTCATATATTTATCTCACTTTAATGGACCAAAGAGTTTTGTTCCCTAGGAGATCAGCTTCTAAAAGAACAAAATTAAAAACATTTTTTGCCTATAACCTGTAAGAAAATTTATTATGTATAATGAACATGATCTTTTCATTTTGGCACTCACAGTATTTGAAAAGTGAAAGATTAAAAAATTACACTGCACCATGCCCTTGGTGACTGCTGAAGGAACTGAATTGATTAAACTGTCACTCATCATTTACTGTGGTTAGGGATTCATTAGGCACCGACGGGCACAATGTATCTTAGTCAAATACTTCTGTGGAATACTTAGTTCTAAAGGTATGAAAACAAAACCCTAGACTATGAATAAAAGCCCCTTTTAGAAAACACCTGATTCAAGATCATAAGCTTTTGATAAAAGAAAAACTTTGAGATTTATATTTCAAACTATTTAACAAAATTATTTCTCTAACAAGGTATACTTATAAATTAAGCATATCCAAATAAACGGTCTACTATCTAGAATATATAAAGAACTTAAAAAATGAGACCCTCCCCCAAATTTAAAGACCCAATCCAAAGATGGGCATCTGAAATGAAGAGACATTTCTCAGATGAAGAAGTAGAAGCAGCAAATAAACATATGAAAAAATGTTCAACATCACTGCTCATTCGAGAGATGCAGATGAAAACAACACAGATTCCACCTCACCCCAGAAAGAATGGCTGCTATCAAGAAATCAACCAATAACAAATGCTGGCGGGGCTGTGGGAAGAAAGGAACCCTTCTCCATTGTTGGTAGGAGTGTAGACTGGTGCAACCACTGTGGAAATCAGTGTGGAAATTCCTTAAAAAACTAGGATTAGAAGTCCCATTTGACCCAGCTATTCCCCTGCTGGGTATCTTCCCCCAAAAATTAAAAGCATCATACCACAGCCATATATCCACACCCATGTTTGTAGTTGAACAGTTTGTAATAGCTAAATCTTGGAAACAGCACAAATGCCCATCAACTGGAGACTGGATAAAGAAGTTTTTTTTTTTCCAAAATAGAGTACTACTCAGTCATAAAGAAAAATAAACTAGAGACATTTATAGCTAAATGGATGCACCTTGAGGGCATATCTTAAGTGAAATAGGACACACACGTGTAAACACTGAATTGTTTCTCTGATGTGAGAAACTGAAAGTGCAAATGAGGAAAACGTATAATAGATAATGTGAAATAGGAAGAAAAGGTTCAAAGGGGAAAGGGAACTAGAGAAGAGAGGAGAAGTGGAGGAAGGAAAGGAGGGAAAGCAAAATGAGAAAAGAAGGAAAAAATGGAAACAAAGCTTTTGTAAACAGGGAGGGGTGGAGGGGTGGAGGGGTAGAAGGGAGGGAAGGGGAAAGGAGAAAAAACAAGAACCAAGATACATCATGTACAGTTACAAGTCCCCAGTGATAAATGTGATCATAATGTATAGCTAAAATGTACCAACAAACTTAATGGATAAAAAAATTAAAGTTTTGAAAACTGAAAATAATTAAACAAACATAAAGAAGGAAGCAAACATGGATCAGAAGAGTGGAGTCCCAGGGAGACCTGCTGCTGACCCAGGCTGAGGCTGCAGCCAGGAGCTTGGGGCCACATCCGCAGTTAGGGTGAAAAGGGTCAGGAAGCCCAACCACCTAAGAGTGCTGGGGGCATCAATGTTCCTGAAGTCCCAACGATGATTTATTTCACTCATACACTTTACACAGTAGACGTGTGTGTTGTGTTATTAGTATTTTTAAATCAAATTAAAAAAGGAGTACTTTCGCTTTCTGGCCCCATTATCTGAGCTGGAAACCCAGGAATCTCTTGAAACCCTTGCTTTTCCCTTGCAATGTACATTCAGTCAAGTCGGTCATATTTCAAGTATTCCTAAATACTCCTAATCTCTAGCCACTTTTCTCCTTCTTTCTTTTTTCTCTACCTCCTTCCCAAACCATTCCTTCCATCTCTATCCATAAATATCAGCTATTTTACCTCTTAGTGATTCCTTTGTTCATCGTGTGAACTCTGGCCTTCAACCCCACACTGTGAACTTGGCTTAAAAGAATGACTTTCTTGGCAAAGCTGCAGCGTCTCCTCTGCCCCCACCCCCTAAAATATACACAAAGGACCAACGGTTCACCTTGACCTCAGACTCCCTCACTGCGTACCTGTGTTGTGGCTCATCACACTGTCTTTCCCTCTGTCCCTGAAGGTATGAATGGGCCTTTCTTGTCCTTGTAGGGCCCTGTCAGTGCTTGGTACAAAAGTCTATGAAGTATGCACATGGGACAGCAGCAGAGAAAAACATTTCATTGAGGACTAATATATCATATGAAATTAAACACTAAAAAATCGATTCATTAACTTCACCAAAGTATCTCAGCCCTGGCTTAATTTGTAAGACACTCAGAAGGAACTCCAGCAGTCTCCATGGAAACCTCTGGTTCAGCAGTACAATTTACTTGAATGCTAAAATTTAAGAGACAGAACGACTTCACAGAATGCTTAAAACAAAGTTTTGATTTTTTTCTATAAAAGGAAACAGTATTATATGGCTAAATTTCAGTCCTAGGACCAGTACCTGTGTCTCCTGACTCCTAGGTCAGTGACCCCTTCACTATGCCCTGCTGACAACTCAATTAGAACAGTGTGTCTTTATTAGGTCAGCCTGGTCAGATTAAGGAAAAGAAGAAATTAAGATGCCAACTTTGTTTTCTCTCCATGTGATGCAAATGCCAGCAGGAATAAAGATAAAAGTGAAATCAAGTCTTCAAAATTGGAAGCTTGAGCAGAAAACACAATAAAACTATCCTAGAAAACTGAAGTTTACCACCACTGCTAGTACCTGAAAATAAGCTGGTTGGTGATGTTTTAAAATGTTTGCAAATTCAAAACAGAAAAGTATGCATAATGAAGACTCTAGAGAAAAGCATCATAAATAACCCATGTTTTATAGATAACTGCAAATATTCAAATGAGTAACATCAAGAAACCAGTCACTATTAATTAGAAAATGTAAGGAAACAATGCCCTTTCCGAGGACTGTTGTAAGGATAGAAAATGCAAAATACTGCATCAAACGTCAAAATTTTTGTACTATGGAACAATGAAGGAAGAGAGGACACATCACTTAAAACACTACCAGTAACAGCACTTCTCCAAGAAATAAATGTAAACCAGGAACACAAGAAAAACATATTATTAAACTGTGGACATCTTTAATTTGTTTATATGACTGCTAATGCAGAATAAGGAAGTCACACATTAAGGCTTCTTTGTGCAAATGTATTAATCCTTATGCAATATGCAGGAAATCAGGAAAAAACTGTTCATGGGTAATTATCGTAAGGATCAAAGAAAATGACACGTTCAAGGCATCATTTTCGAGAAAACATATCTGGCATATCATGACAAGCAATCACTGCTAAAAATTTTCCACATTAAATATTCTCCTAAAAGGAAATAATTTCAATTTCGGGTATGGATATATTTACTTCCAGTTATCAAATGGCATAGCTGCACTTTGATGGACTACGGTTATGAATGTTGAAATGGGTACTTTTTAGATATATGATAGAATGGCTAATATTGGACAGTAAAAATGACAACTATCTACTCTCTCAGAGAGTATATTGAAAATCTGAAAGCAAAAACCTTTCCATTGTAAATCCTCTTGGTCCACTCTTTGGAGAAAGCTCTGAGCTGTTTAGAATATTGCCAAAGACTTGCCCTAGAATGTTATCTGTGTGAAGTGGACACTGACACGGACTGCAAGTGAACAAGGGCCCCCATATTTGTGCCCAAGATTAGTGCAAGCAGGTACTGTTTGAGGGCAGGGATCAGCTTATTCTCATTCTTGAATGTTCATTCATTTATTGTTGCATGAGTGCATGGATGAATGAAGATACTGTATAACGGAATCTTTGTGAGAAGGGCACTGCCTGAGATTCTAGAGGTCTTTATTGTGTTGCTTTGTCTTTGTTCTTGCTTTTCGCCCCTCTGTATCACCACTAACCAGCTAGTGTGCAAAACAGATGGAAACACCTCAGATGTGGGGGGAGGGGGGGGTGTAAAAAGGCCATAAAGTAACAATAGAAGAAAACTGTAAATTGATTTCACAAAGTTACTAAAATTCTGAAAGAGTTTCTAAGTTAAACATGTTAGGATTAAATACGACAAATAGATGAAAATCTACATGGTTGCTATAATAAAGTTTTAATCTGTTGAGTTTCCATTAGGTTATGAATATATTCAGATTTCTAAAGCAAATATGGTAAAGCCTAGCAATAAAGGAAGAACCATTTG
Source organism: Heterocephalus glaber (assembly GCF_000247695.1). Next base: position 2,339,658 of record NW_004624809.1, read on the forward strand.
TGTTATCAGACAGAGTGATACAAGTCTTGTCTAAATCTATAGAAAATCCATGAGATAAAATCTTACTAAAAAAATCTACTCTCTCACATGGAAATACACAGAAATATGAAAAGTCACAACAAAAGATGAACTATCCACATATGAACAAGAAAAACATACAGCTACTCAGACTCAGTTACACATTTTTACTAAGTGCCTGACACATACTAGGCCTAAGTTTAGTGTATTTTTTTTAGTTTAGTGTATTTTTAAAAGGAATTTATCAACCTGTTTATCAGCCACTGATAGCTTATTTTCTTTTTCAGTTACTTATCAATGTTTTTCCTAATGACACAGTTTTACCAATAGATTTCTAAGGATACTACATTTGAAGAGGAAATTTTTTTTAAAGCCCCAAAAATATCTGAGCTTATTAATTATATAGCATTTAAAATCAAGACATCCATAAGTACACTGAAGATCTTTTTATTCATACAGCAGGATGTTTATATAAAATGGAGTACTACTCAGCCATAAAAAATGAGAAACTAGAGACATTCATAGCTAAATGGATGCACAATGAGGCCACACTCTTTTTTTATTTGCATTTTTTTTTGCATTTAATACTTTTATTTTAGACAGCAGACAACAAAAGTAAACAAACAACCAAAAAAACATGAAATAGGCTCATCAAATGATGTAAAGTCATCCTTTCCAGGAAAGCAGAAGGTAGACCAGTGCAGGTTATCCTCAAGGCCACACACATCCTGCTTCACTGCTGCTTGCACTCTGCTGGGTTTTGCTCCTTCTTTGGGTCATAGTCTGGATCATTTTCCGCATCTTCTTCTTCCCCTTCCTCATCCGCTTCTTCACCTTCTTCATCATAGTCATCATCATCATCTTCAATAGCTTCTCCAGTGAAGTCCAACACCGATCTTGGAATTATACGCTCACGTAAAAAGTGACCAATTTCAAAGTCTGCAGCAAGGATAGCTTTAGCATTATCATCCAGATCTCCATCTCAGGAACTTCAGGAGGAGCAAAAAAATTAAAGAAAGAATCATTGGAAACTGTTTTAGTCACAGTACGAACTGTCCCACGTCCCTTATGTTTCTGCTTCTTTTTAATGGTTTTCAAAGTGACATTCTTTCCTTTTTTCCAATCTATTTGGCACCCTGTACGGCCCATAATTTCTGGTCCATCAAATGAAAAGGGATCAGAATCATCTGGTTCAGATCTCATCCAATACGTCTTTGTCAACACTTCATTTGTGAAATATTCATTGGGTTCAAAGTGAAATTCTAAGATAAAACTCACAGGCTGGCCAGCATCTGAGAACTTCACTTTAATGTCCTTCAAATGCTTCAGAATAGGTTCATCATGTTCCTGAACCATGTCACTGAGCAAGTCAACATTCTTAAAAACAGTCAACCAAAATTCAGGAATTCCTTTAGGATCTTCTTTTTCTTCATCTTTTTTTTCATCTTCAATCTTGGCCTTTTCTTTCAGCTCCTCTGAAACTTCTTCTTCCTCATCTGGTTTCCATTCACATTCTTCTTCCATAGGTTCATAAATTGCATTAATGATCTCAAATCGCTTATCAAATAGAGGCTGGTAGAGAACAGCATACTTCCTTTCAAGATCATGAACTTCCTCATAGAATTTGGCTTCTATCTGTGCACATTTAACCTGAAGATTTTTGAGAGCATTCACTCTTCTTTTAACTACCCTAGGCAAGCTTTCAATGTATCCTGTTGGTGTGTCTACCAGGCCATCAAGTCTTTCTTGAAGGGCTGCAAGAATCTGAGGATTTTGCATCATCTGAACAGTCAGCTGATGCACTTTGATTTTTGTTTCTTCACCAGTTTCTTCTTCTTCTACTTCTTCAACATCATCCAAATCTTGATCAAGTTCAGACTGTTCTTTGTTGTCAATGTCTGCAGTGTTGTAAGAACTGCAAATATCAGCGGCTAGTTCAGGGAGTCAGGCGGCGGGAGCTGCGCAGGGAGTGACTAAGGGCGGCCGTGGCAGCAGGAGGACCAGGAGGCGGCACCATGAGCAGAGACGATACTCTTAAGTGAATTAAATAGGACATAGATGTGTAAATACCGAATAGTTTCTCTGGTGTGAGAAACTGAAAGTGTAAATAAGGACTAAAAGATATAATGGATAATGTGAAATAGGAAGAAAAGGAGCAAAGGGGAAAGGGAAGTGGGAGGGCTAGGGGGAAAGGAAAGAAGGGAATGGGATTAATATGAGAAAATGAAAACAAAGTCTTTGTAAATAGTGAGGGGTAGAGGGGTTGAAGGGAGGCCAGGGGAATGGGGAAAAAATAAGAACCGAGATAGATTACGTAAAGGTACAAATTTCCAATGATGTCATTATATTGTATACCTAAAATGTACCAATATGTTTCATAGGGATAGATATAATTAAAAAACCCAAACCAAACCAAAATAAAACTTTAAGATAATAAATAGTTAAATATTCCTAATCTAGTCCTTTTTTTAAAGTTACTTTAGCGGCATTTTAGAATTCTTTCTTTAAGGTCAAATAAATGTTTTTCAACTTAAAAAAAAAAAAAAATGGTTCCTGGGCTGAGAATGTTGGTTAGTGGCAGAGCACTTCCCTCCATGTGCAAGGTCCTGGATTTAATCCACAGTACTTCCCACCCTCATTCACAAAGAAAGGATTCCCACTTAAAATGTACCCCAGATAATGAAGTGTTCTGGGCAGTTAATTTGAAAGTGTCTAAACAGACATCCCCATTTCCATCACTGGAGGGCAGTATGAAATAGAAACCTTGTCTCTTCACAACTATTATCATATATATATTGATGCTTATAGAGGCTCCTAGTTTCTGTCCAACTACATCTCCCTTCATTTGTGTCATTCTTGTGCACTAAGTTAGGAGTCTATCTTTCCACTTTCACTGGACTAGAAATTTTTTACTGGCTAGAACATTTGTTGAAAGAGTTTTACTAATTGGTTTAGCTTGTAATGGCAAATCCATATTGGTTTACACATACCAGATTCAGAGGACTACTTTCTATGTTCCAGTTTTTAAATTCATTTCAAATTTTTATCCTTTGTAAGAATTATGACCTCATATTTTATTCCCTTTCATTACTAGGTGATCAACCAGCATATGTCTTTCTTTTCAAATTTGCTTTTGCAAGTAAAGTTGCTATAATTTCATTAACAGTTAAACAGTAAGGATTATAAACTTCCACCACTGCACTAAGAAGCTGGTAGTCATGAGGTTCCTACTTGCTGTTTGATTGGCTCCCACCCACTGGTACCTGCAATTCAAATTTGTGGCCCAGCAGCAAAATCACAATTTCCACAGGGCATGGACCCAGCAGACAATTGTTCATAGTGGAAGCCATGAATACTAAATTACCAACAAGAATATGACATGTACAAAATGCACACAGAAACCTCCTTCCTCTCCAACAAAACCAAGATGTCAGGCCTAGGGATTTAGCTCAGTGGTTTCGCTGCCTGCTATGCAAGCGCAAAGACACAAAGACCCGAGTTCGATCCCCAGTACCAAAAAAAAAAAAAAAAAAAAGATGTCAATTAAGGAACAAAAATTTTAAACCAGGATTTTACCCCAGGACCTATTTTCAGAAGATGTGGATGAAAATGTGGCCATCTAGGCAGACCACGGGCATCTATAACTTCCCTCTATAGTCAGAGGATTTACCTACAGCAATTCAGAAAAAGCTAAGCATCTAGAGGAACACTTAGTAAAATCTGTGACAATGAGTCTAACAACTAGAAATGGGGTATGGGGTGCAGGAATGAAAGTTTATACAGAGTCATTGATCTATAGACCTTGTCTGACCATCTCCTATCCTACCCCAAACATACCCCAGCATGGCAGATGAAACTAAATCCAGAAGCCTCAACTAGTGGAGAGAATAAAGATCTGCAGCCGAGAGCTGGGTGAGGCACTGGGCAGAACAAAAGGAGAGACAAGCGAAATATATGCTTATTAGTCTATATGGACATCGGTTTCTCTTTTTTAACCTGATGAGAATTTCAGGGGGAAATCAAAGAACAGATCTTCAGCACTGAAAAGTCTAACTCTGCCTAAAGAGTATATAATAAGCTAACAATTCACCTGGTACCTCCTAAGTACATAGATTATATAATGGCACACTTATAACAGTAAATACATAGCCAAGAATCTCTACTCCATATTTAAAGAAAGTTTCCAACTGAAGTCAGAGAAGGAGAGATCAAAAGCAATCAGATCAAAACTGAGTTTTTTTTAAAAACGGAATGTTGGGAAGATAAAAGTTTATAAAATAAGGAGAAAATTCTTTAAAATAGAGGATTTAAGGTAGGTGCTCCAATAAAAAATTAGCACAAAATTTCCAGAAACTAAATTTTGTGAAAATTAGAACATTTAAGTTGAAGGGAAATTATATTGAAGGGAAATTACCTTACACCAATAGAAGGACACTACCAACTTAAATACTCATAAAGTTTCATAGGGACAGAGAACATAATATTGTCCAAAGTAAAAGTAGAAGGGAGCACACAAACAACAGAGAATCAAAATGGAATCAGACTTCTCTGCAGCAATACTGTAAGTGGTAAAGAAATGCAGCAATGCCCTGAAAGTTCTGAGAAAAAGACAGGCTAATATTCAAATATCCTATGATGATTAGATTTATACTTAGCTAAACTTTATCAATTTGTGTGGGAATAAAGACATTTTTTGGAAAACTAAAAATTTGAAAAAGTAGATTGTGAGAATCTACCATCTCTTTGGAAACTAAAGGAAGATGACATGGAATCTAATATGTAGAGAATTTGTGATCAGCAAAATCCCAGAAGGAAAAATAAATCCATCTCTGACAGAAAGACTTGCGAATATTTTTGAACATTTGGAAAATGTTTTCCAAAAGTTCCTGGCAAATTTTTTAAAACTATAAATAATTAGCAACAAAGAAAATTAAACTAACAAAAATAACATAATTAAGTTGAGAAAAAGCAAAAGGTTACACAGAAAGGATATATAATCAGAACATTATTTGATTTAGCCATGAAAAATATTTACATATTCATGTTTCAAAATACAATATAGATTCTATACTGGGAGAATGAGGCAAAAGTGAGAGGGACAAGGTGGATGGAGAAAGTTACATCCACATCTATCCTAGTATCTACTCAGTAGATACAGTCTAGAATAGCAGATCAATGAATACCAACATGAGTACTATTGTGAGTCAAATGAGGTAGATGCTCTTGCTAAAAAAGTGAAAGTCCATAGTTACTCTAGCAAAACTAAAAGCCAGGTGTGGGTGAAGCAATTGTTATTAATGAGGCAGCTCTTAGTTACTGGCTATTCCTGCAACAGGTTTTACTGTCATAGAATTTTTTTTATTCATTAAGTTTATTGGTACATTGTAGGCATACATTATGATCACACTCATTATTGGGAATTTGTACCAGTACATGATATATCTTGGTTCTTATTTTTCCCATTTTCCTTCCCTCCCTTTAATCCTTTCACCCCTCCTTATTTACATAAGCTTTGTTCCTGCCCCCTCCCCCCCCAGTTCCCTTTCACCTTTGAACATTTTCTTCCTATTTCACAATATCTATTATATGTTTTGGTTCTCATTTACACTTTAAGTTTCTCACACAAGGGAAACAATTTGGTATTACACATGTGTGGACACATGTGTATTATCAAATTTATTAATAATATTGTAATATTTATTTTTCACTTAAAGAGAATGGCCTCAAGGTGCATCCATTTAGCTATACATGACTAGTTTGTCTTTATGGCTGAGTAGTACTCCATTTTATTTTTTTAAAAAATCACATTTTTATCCAATCGCCAGTTGTTGGGCATTTGGACTGTTTCCGAGATTCAGCTATTACAAACTGTGCTGCTATAAATATAGGTGCACACTGTCATAGTTTTCTGACTTGAAAACTGAAGATAAAGAAGTTAACGGATTTGGCCAACTAAGGTGATCACACAGCTAAGAAGTGACGGGGAACATAACAAAGGTTTTCAACTACTACACTGCCTGCCACCTCTTTACACAGCAAAGCACTGCTACAATGTGTTCAGAGCAAAGATTTCTACATTAATATGTACACAACTTAAAACTACACACACACACACACACACACACACACTAAGAGGAGAGTACTCTGAGTCAAAATTTCTAATACTAGAGAAGGTATGCTAATTTCCCAAAGGCCAAATGCAGCATTTTTCCTTTTTTTCTATACCCGTCCACTCCCTTGCATACTATATCCTAACAGAGACTCAATATATTTTGCTTGATTGATTGACATACTAAGAGTTAATAAGATCACTGTTCACAGTATTTGTAGAATTTTATATTTTCTAAAGAATTCCCTATGTAACTTTCTCTTGTTATTCTTACAAATTAGTGAGATACGTAAATACATAAAGGATTAATATGAGCCCAGTGCGGTAGTGCACCCCTATATCCCAGCACTGCAGGTGGCTGAGGCAGGAAGATTGCATTTGAGTTCAGCCTGAGTAGTTCAGTCACTTAGTGAGACCCTATCTCAAAATTTAAAGTAACAGAGTGGACTGGGGATATAACTCAGTACAAAGGCCCTGGGTTCAATCCTCAGTACTGCCCCCCCAAAGGTACAAATATGGCAAAACTTAAAAAGTTATACAAAACCTGTGTGTAGCAAATTTGTGAACAGTGATAAAAAATGGAGAAATTTTAATTTGTTTTTAAAACATTTGGTAGCAGAGACTATATACAATGTGTTATTTTATATATTATCATTATTTATCCCTACTAAAAGACCAAATATATTAATTTAAGACAGAAATACACTATTTCTCTCACAAACACAGATAATAAATGGTGAGATGTGAAAGCCATAACTAGACTACAATTTTGATAAAAAGAAAAAAACAGAAGTACTTTGTTTCAGCATTCCAAAGCCATCACTAACTTTGGTGCTTCACTAGCCACTCTAGAATGCCATAATAATATAACGGGGAACTGTACTTAGGGAAAATATTCATTATTAGGCAATATAATATAAGCATCTTCTAAGGAATTTTGGTTTATAACCAACAGTCCTTAGATGTGAATTAAATATTCAAATGCATTAAATCTCTTCTGACCAGTAGTATTTAAGAAAATTATTGCTTTTGTGTATTATAAGAGAGATAACCACAAGTCACAGTTAAATCCTTGTTTTATACATGTAAAACATACAATTCCTCAATTATTATTAACTCTCACCATTGTCATCATATGAGGATAAACTATATGGTTATATTAAATTGAAGGGACTTCAGTAGTGGGAGTGGCCACAGAAAGCATGACCACCACCATGGGCTCAGCTTTTTAACACCCGGATGTCCTTCTGATCATACCTAGCTCTTTTGTTATGTTCCACTGCATTGTCATGGCTATACAAACTCACTTAGATCATAAATTATTTGAGCAGCTTTCAAGAGCTCTCTTAACAAGTTATAATATTTGACAATTACTAAGACATGTCCTCATTGGTCTTATGACCTGATAAATGGGGAAATGTACAAACAGTGTTTATAGAGAGATGACTTTATTAGCTAATGAACCCAGACTCTCATTCTTTCTGGATTCTTTTTAAAACAGACTCTTTTTTTTAGCAGAAGTGGTAAATGAGTAATGGATAGAAGTTGGAAAAATATATGCCAGCATTGATACTGGTATCAGGAAAACGTATTCAATCCAATGATTCAGGTCTTCATTTATTAAAAAAAAAATTCCTCCTTGAATAAAATTAAATCATAGAATCTATTAGAAGATTGATGTTAGAAGAGAAAAGCAGTTCACAGGCCACTGAGTATAAGTGAAAGCTATCCACTCTAAAGGTATGCTAAAGATCTAATGTTATTCAGAGTATGATAAATTTAACTGATTTTGTGTTTTATAGTAACTTTAATGGTAAAATGAAGACGGGTTCTTTAAAAATCATCTTAAGAAATTTTGTAATATGTTGTAAAGAGAAAGAGCTTGGAGTAAGTTGGCCTTGAGTCTGGATGTTGGTGCTATTTGCTAACCGTGTGCCCTTAATTATACTACTTACTGTTTCCAGATTTTGTTTTCTTTCACCATAATACAATATGTAAGCAATTAAAATCCATAACAGGGCTTAGAATACAGTTCGTGTTCAATAGAAGTACCTATTTATTGTTATTCAAGTTGCAAATTAAACCACAAGATCTCAAAACAAATTTATAAGGGGGTGCTGTAGCAAAGTTCATTTAAGATTCTCTCTCCTAAATTACTGGCAAATAAACCTGAGTCCTAGGAAAATTTACTACATAAATTTCCTTCTTTCAAGAGAGATCATTAGAGATGACGGCAGAATTTTGTATACTGCCAATACATACAGTGATTAAGCTTATTTAATAAAAAGCAACCCTAAATGGCTTTATAATTCTTAATAAACAGGCAATTTCTTTTCTGATATATGCAAAATCAATTCTGATACAGACTTTTCTGTATATATCAAGACTAGTATGGAAATTTTTTCCTAACCACCCAGCTGCTACAATGTTAAATTAATTTTAATCTTAAATCAAAGATATACTAGAGGAACGGGTGATTTAATATGCAATCTCATTACATTTGACAGGTTTATTTATAAATGATTTGCCCCACATTCTGACAAGCATAGTTAATATGTTAATTAGCTCTTTAAAAGATGATGAAAGGAAGAGACTGGCATGCTATCATTCTTTCCATACTGTGTTGGGGAGCATTATATTTGATACCCAAAAGCACCAGGATTCTGAGATAATCATTTATTAGCTACAGATAACTTAGTCACCTGATATTTAAAAGTGGTCCCTTAAAATAATCCCAAGCATCTTAATATTTAAAAAACAAATGCAGCTCTAAACATATTTACAAGCTTCTATTAGGAATATGAAGCTTAATTAGATCAATGACCTCAACTTCAACAGCTAGAGCACAGCTTCCTGGCAAGAGCAGAGCTGCATGGATAAGCTGGTTTTACATCTGGCACTTCTCCTAATGTCTTTTTCGGAACCTGGTAAGCCTTTTTGGTTTAGAAGCTTAGCAATGATTTCCGATGCTCTGACTTTCAAAGAGTTATAAAATCCAAGAATTAAGAAAAGTTATACAAGAGGCAATGTTCAATTTGATTCCTCTGGTTAAATCCCTCTTTATGGAGGGGGACAAAAAAAAAAAAAAGGATTTCAAAAAACGATCTTTCTTGATAGTTTCTCAAGTCCAACAGTGTATTCACACACTCCTATACCATTGGAGACATAGAAGAGTAGATCATAACAGTCCAGCTATGATTTTCATCACTTGCTGACAATGGTAATGCCTCTTTGTCTTCATTAATATTTTCATAGCCTGTGGCTATTTAAACAGAAAACTGGAAAATGCAACACCACATAGGGATCCTTAGTGTTTAGTTACTACCTCACTGCCCCCAATGGTAAATGAACTGTAAAAATAGCCTAAAACTACTGACACCTGCCTCCCTGCTATTGTCCATGGGTTAATAATATTTGCACTTCTTTCTGGTGCAGCTGAACCATGACTTGATTATAGTCCCATTTCTAGGTGTCTGAATATACTGCTTATACAGAAATCACTGCCCTGTGAATTTCTCTCTAATTGGAAAAACACATATGTTTTACCTGACTTACAGCATAGTAACAAAATAGCTTTTAGAAAATGGCTTGGAATGAAATCAGATTCAGAAGGCAGGCATAGGATAGGCATCACTCAGATTTTAGGCCTTAGAAGTGAAGAGAAAATAAGCAGGGGAAGCTGCTCAAACCTAACACATTTGCTATTGGTTTATGGCAATGAATGATACTGGCATATAGACAAAAGGGCATTTGGGGTCTACTATTTTCTATCAGTTTTCCTTCCTACCTCTTAAATAATAGTCCTCTTATGCTTCCATTATGTCCTCATTCAAAGTGAATTGGCAGGAAGCACCACAGCCATCTTTCTGGAACACACACACACACACACACACACACACACACACACACACAATGAAAGGGAGAGAAAAAAGACAGAGACTAGAAAACAATACATCAGAAACAGACATATTATTAGTCAGAGTCCAGGTAGGTCTTTGTACATTGAAGAGCACTTTTAAAGGTGCATGAAAAATTAGCTTCCAGTGCATTAAAAAGTTTCTCCTGATTATGAGGGTACAGTCCTAACTGAACTGCCAAGCAACCAAAACAAAACTGGCTCCAAGCCACAAATGCTTCCAAAATAGGCTATGTTAGTAGAATCCTTAACTGAATTCAATGAAAGACAACCTAGGATTTCCTTAATTTAAAAAATGAAGAAAAATGCTCCACAACTTAAAAAATTTAAGAAATGATTATCTGCATAATTAACTCTCCATTAAAGGCAGAAAGTATAAAGTGAATGAGGAAGTTAGTAACTGATATTCTGATGTGTTCACTGGCCTTTATTTCAACCTTTTCCTCCATTGCAACAACTGATCCAAGTATCTATGTTTCCAAAAAACCTGATCCAAATTCAGTAAGCCTCCGACTTTTGAACAACCTCTGTTCCAGAAGAGTTGTTCTTAAGCTGACTAAGTGAGTCTTATATAGTGCACCTGTGAAAGTTTGCAATTTTAATGTTAATGTTAAGTCAAGGACTTACTGTATCTATTTTGCTCAAGAACCTATTTTGGAGGAAAAAACATTTAACTGTGTGAACAACCATTAAAAAATCAAGAAGTGTGATGAAAAAAATAGATTAGCTCAGCCATTCAATGGTGAATAGTCATCTTTATTGCCAGCATTTTAGAGTATCATAAAAATGGTACTGGATTTATTTATAAAGCATTACAAAATTTATGAGAACAGAACTAAGGAGGTTTGATGACCTAGATTCCTTTACACCTTTATTTAAAGCTACTTACAAAAATTAATTCATCCATGTGTACATAAAATGTTGCTTATATTTTCAATGGCAGATCCTCAAATCCCATTCTTAAGAGCACTGTTGGAACCTAAATTAAGAAAATGACCTCGGTGCCCTACATTGCAAGGAACCTGATTTTTATCTTACCATAAAATTTTTGGACCAAACAGATATGGGAAGAAGCCAGGTCTCACCACAGTCTAATTTACTAATAGCCAAGATTACCTGGGGGAAGACAATAAATTAAGTTCCTGCCAGGGCCAGGGATGGGGATTTAGCTCAGTGGTTCTGCAGCCTACATCGAAAGTGCAAGGTCCTGAGTTTGACCCCGGTACCAAAAAAAAAATAAAAGTTAAGTTCCTACCAGTAAGATAAACACATGCTGAAGGTTCACTGAGGTCATAAACATGAGATGAAGGGTGGCCAAATGATATGGGAACATAATTATTCAGGGAAGATGATTACTAAAAGTAGCTATGTGGATTATTTTACATAGAATACAACTGTGAGTCTAGTAAAAAGGACCTCTCTATGAATAAGACAGGCAGGACAGCCACTCGTGAGCCTGTCCTGAGTGCTAAAAATAGGATTATTCCCTTATATAATTATATTTAAATCACACTTGATTGGGAACTAAAGAGTAGTTTTGCAATTAATAATAATTACATGTTAAATATTGCTGGGCCTTTGGAACCCATAAAATAGATTTTGGGGGGGGTACTGGGGATCAAACTTGGGACCATGTGCTTGCGAGGCAGGCAGCAGAACCACTGAGCTAAATCCCGGCCCCATAAAATAGATTTTTAAGCACTGCTTCACCATTGCATGAAACTGAGATTCTACTGAAATTAAATATATGATATTTTTAAAGTAATCATTTTATTTCACTTTGGATAATTGCTATCAAGAGTTTTCAGGGATATATTGTGACCCAATTTGGGGCCTAACAGTTATATCAAAATCTTCAGTCCACTTATCTGAGCTTTGTTGTGAATTTAAAACATGCTTCCTGCTACTGCCGATTCTAGTGCTATTTGGAGATACAGACATCATTGTTATAAAGCCACAAATTAAGACCCTTAGGGATAAAACCACAGCAACTGACAGTTAGAAAAATGTCTCTGGCCCTGTCCTTCAAGAACCATCACTGGACACCATCTGCAGGGGCCTCTGGTTAGGGAATTCTCCCAACCGTGTTGTTAAAAATCCAGTGGTACCGCCACACACGGGCAACACTGTCGCGCCCATTAATCTTCACCCGCTCAGTTAGGGTGTTTGTCTAGGCATGACCTGGACTCAGCACCACACACAGATTAGCTACAGTAAAAGCTTCCATTTCTCACCACATGTCAAGACAGGTGGAATATTCTGTGGAGCCCAGGAGGACGTCGGGAGGTCTGTACCACAAGGTAACCACTTCATTGGAATATGTGTGGCTGGGCACGGATTTTGCTCTTGCAAGACCTGTGGGTTACATGAAACATAAAGAAGCTTAATAGGTAATAACAGAACCAGAGTTTTAAATCTGAATGTTTGCAATTTTAAAAGGCCATATATTATTGTAATGCAGAATCACTAATGCAAATGCCAAGGTTAACGAATGTTGACAAAAATATATCGTGGTTGCTGTGTTTTTAACACATGCTAATAACTATTAAATTATTTATATCCCAAATATAGCACTGATGTCATAAATCTAATAAATTATCAGCAGAGTAAACAAATAATTCACAAACTGTTGGCTGTAACAGGAAAGATTAGAAATGTCCTATATTTTTCAAAATATGTTACATAGAACTCTAGTTCTGAGAGTTTAAAAGTTTTAATTGTTATCAGAAAGGGTTCCTTGTTAAACAACTTTGAGAAAAGATGGATTTATAAAGTTAAACAGATTTCCATTTACAAGATTCTTCAGTGCTTCTAATTTTTCTCGTGTATTCTGTGAATCTGCTAGTAGAAAGTACACTTTCTTCGAGGAGTGTCTCAAAGCTTCTTGTGGTTTCAGTGTTTTCTCAACATTCACTAAATGCCTAGTAGAGAAGCTCATGTGAAAACCAACTAATAAAGGAATAGTCAAATATTCTTGATACATATAGATGAGATGGTATATAATAAATTAAAATGACTTCTAAGAATTTTTAAAAACTATGGAAATGGTCACAATAATATTTTAAGTGAAAAAATACATGTCGTTTGATCTTATAATAATAAATATTCATGTATAGAAAAAAGACTGGCCAAAAATATATTTAAATGTCTTCAGTAGTTACCTTTGGAATATGGGATTATCCATTTTTTTAATTAGTAAGTTTCCCCGTTTTGTGGAATATAATTCTTTTAAAAATAAAAACAATCTATAAATAGTTTTAAAAAATGTAATAAATCCCTATCTGGCTATGTTTGTGAATGACAAGTGTTAGGGTTTGGGTCTGGAGGCTCCCCTACAGGACCATGTGGTAAAGTCTTGGTAACCAGCTTGCAGTGCCATGAGGAAGGGGTGGCACATTGGGGAGGTGGGCCTCATGGGAAGAACCTGGGGCAGGGCTTTGAGGGGACACTGGGACATAGGTCTACTCTGTATTTTCTGACTGCACTGGGGTGAGCAACTCTGCCATCCCAGTGCTTTCTGCTGTGATGTCATGCCTTCTGCAGACCCAGAGGCAGCAGAACCAACCACCCACAAGCCAAAATCTGCAGAACTATGAGCAAAGTATTCTATCCCAGGGATGGAAAGCTGACTAGCCCAGTCAGTGTAAGGCATTATTGACTACTATGATGCTGAAAACACATAAAACATTTTATGGTAAGCTTACCATGACATACTTATTTTAATGTTTTATTTAAATTTTTATGTAGTATTTAGGAACATGACTTTTCCCTGTTTCTTAAATACAGCATCACATTTTCTGTATTACATGTAAAATTTAAAATTATAGGATAGCTGGTAAGAACAAAAATTAATAAATTCAACTGTGATTATAATTAAATTTTTTCAACAATGCAGGTTTTATAAAAATGTGATAGCATGTTATAAATTGGCTAGTGCTTATAAACATATTGAAATGCATAGATTACACACCTATAAGCATATTCATGGAATGCAATTCTCTACACTTGAATAGAATAACTACTTTCAATAACAGATTTCCATAATACTCTCTTATTTCTTTTCTCTGCCAGGTTTTATCCTACTTCAACTCAAGCAAAAGTGAACAAAAGATAAGATAATTGGGATAGTAAAGCAAATCCAGATTTGACAATCTCATCAGAAGGTCTAGTTCCTCAGTTGACTATGCTTCCATACAGAAACCAAAGAGGTAAGCGTGAGTCCTGAAATAGGTTCTGACTCATTCCATATGCTGTTGTCAAGTCAAGTGGGATGCAGAAAAACATTCAGGCTGGATTCCCTTGGTTTTCTCGAAGCCTTGTTGTCAGAAAGCTAAGCCATAGGGATAAAAGAATGAAAAACTATGAGATTTTCTTTGACAGCTGAGATGACCAAGCCAGTTATTAAAACACTGTGGAATTTCCAGTTGTAAAGAAAAATAAAACCTCAAAATACCATAGAAATAATATAAATCAAAATAATTACATTTAATTTCAGATCAAATATGAGTTTGTTAAATTGGTTAAATATTTTTGGAAAGTATAAATAGTTCAGTTCCTGGTTTGTATTGTTCTCTTCCTGCCACAAGCTCAGGTCAACGAATGCCCTCATTTCACTCAAAAGGACCACCTAACTTCCCAAAAGAGCAATGAAGATGTATTTTTTTATTATCTGATCTTTTAAACTATTAGGACTGAGTTTCTTAAAATGGTTTGCATGTAAATGTATCATAAAGAGTGAAGAATGTTGTTACATTTTTCAGATACAGTCTACTGGATTGCTTGAGAAAAAACACATCATTTCACATTCATATAGTTGGCCAATTAAAACAACGTTTGTGGAAATTTCCTGTATATTGATGAACAAAATGTTTTCACCCTGATGCTGTTTCTGTTCAGTTAATAAAATAAATAAATCCCAAACATTTCAGGGAGGAAGCAAATTATTAAAACAATAGCTCAAAGGGGTGGGGGGGAACAAGAGAAAGAACACTGTGAGGTATAAACATACAACTACATTTTTTCCAAATATTTTTGGTAAAGATAATGGTATGTATTTATACAGTTCATGCATCAAAACATGCTTACTCATGCAAAATTTATTAAACTGTATCCTCCAGCTGAAAACTGTAGGACAGGATTAATTAGCACAGCATGTGTGAAAGCTTTCTTTCTCTGTTCCTTGTCAGTTGCTATGGTTACACCACAGGAAGAGAACTACACTACTTTTTTTAAAAAAGGAAGTTCATGGGTTATTATCAAAATTTCTTACATTAATGTTTAGTTTGAAGTAAAAGTCAAAAAGCCATGTGAAATGCTAAGCAAATGAGTACAGGTTATCTTCATGTTGCTACTATAATGGGTCTGTGAAGGAGAAGGGATATAAATTCCTGTGGTCCTTAAAATGCCTCACATAACAATCACTATATACAGCTCTAAGGTTTGCCATTTCTAATTAAGGAAAGACCCTAAAGTAGAGGAGGAAATCCTGCTACTGAAGCTGTACTGTCAGTGATTCAAAGTTGAGCTGCCCTGGTACCAGAATGGCAGCAAACGAGATTTCTTACCAAGGAAAGAACTCCTTTTCTTCTCTGTCAGTCAGCCCTCTTGCAGATAACATCTGCTACCACCCTGGTTCTACCCTCTGGCAGACACAGAATAAACAATAGGACAGTGCTTCCAAAACTTAACTTAAGTAGACTGGCCCTTCAGCATCAAATAATGAGGCCTTAGTAACTCTCCCTGCTGCAGTAGACTTTGGTGACCACTTCTCTTATTTTAAATTCCATTTCTGCTACAGAATAGTTGGCCAGGAATGACTTGGTCTTCTGGGAGCTTTCTCCATTTGCCCCCTCAGGGCTGATCTGCTAGGGAAATACACTGAAACCAGTGCTTTCTCAAATGCTTACCTTCTATGGGTGATTGTGGTCAATGTCATGTTTTTAACTGACATACACAAGTGATTTCCTCCAAAATATTGCCTCTAGCTCATACTTATCCTTGAGCTTTGGATCTGGCTCTATTCAGTACCCCACAAGACACAGGCACCAGGACATCCTCCCAGTACTCAAGACAACCCAACCAGGAGTAATAGAGGGAACACGCCAGAATAGAAGCAAAAGTACTTACTGGTAAACAGTTTTAGGTGAAGAACAGCCAAAGTTGTCTTGGCTGTACATAGATATAAAGGAGATTTTATGTTCCAAGCACATAAAGTTATTGTTTCCAGTTCCATTGTATTTCTTTTTTGTAGTTGGCAAAATTGGTTGGGAACCTGGTTATCTAATTCTATGGAGAAAACTGCTGAATCTAGGATAAGGGTTCAGAAATGATAATTTCTATTTGTCTGCTTTGTCTAGGGGACTGAGAAAGAATTGGCAAAACTGACTTGCTCCTTTCCAATAAAATATATTTAACAATGGCAAAAGCTCAATGAATTAGCAGCAGTCAACTAAAACAGGATGCATAGGTCTATCTGACAAGTTCAGAGTCTTTCAAGAGAAGAAGCCACTGTTTGTGACTGACATTGCTTTTATTTTTATATGAAAGTCACCCCCACACTCCCTTCTCAACATATCTCATTACCCAGTCTGAGAAATAGTGCTTTGCTCTTAATTACAAAATCATTACTGATAGGAGGACTCCTTTCTTTAAGACTTGATTCCCACATGATGTGCAATGCTTGTGTTGTATTTTACTATCAGGTAGTTAGGCTAGTGAAAGACTTGAGACCTCCAGATTTCATGAGCAGGTTATGGAGTAAGGGTAGAGGAAGGCTGAGATTTCTTTCCTATTCCACAGTCCCTGGGTCTGGCCATCACTTTCTTTTTTAACATGTTTTAATAGGGTTTTCTTTCTTTCTTTTTTTTAAATATGGAATGTTTCACGAATTTGCATGAATTTGCGCAGGGGCCATGCTAATCTTCTCTGTATCATTCCAATTTTAGTATATGCGCTGCCAAAGCGAGCATGGGTTTTCGTTCTTCTACAGAATTCATATGAAGTATTTTATGATATACTGAAGTTGTCTGAAGACTCCACTGCTGCTTTTATAGTGTATCCATAAAGAACCAAGAGGTTAAAAAAAAAAGTAATATTTTTCTGGCATTCACCAGGGTTCTGGGATGTTGCATCTTCCTTCTGCACTTGACACATATTCCTCGGATAATCTTATCTACTCACATGGCTTCAGTTACTACATATTGGCTGATGATTTCAAATGTATCTCTAACACTAATCTTCCCCTAAAGATTCAAACTTTTGAATAAGAAATGTCAACAAAGATCTTCCATGATCCTCCATAAGTATCTCAATTTAATTTCTCCTGTATCCATTTTCTCCTCCAGTTTCTATAACTGACCACTATAAATCACCAACCATCCATTTTCCAAAGCCAGAGGTCTTGTTTTATTGTAGGCACCTTCAGGTTACAAAATCATAAATGCAGGGGATTTTACTTTATAATTTCCCCTCTTTCTTCCTTCTACTCCCATCTTGATTGTCATTTCTTGCAGGGTTATTACACTAGCTTGAAGTCTGTCCATGGCACAATGAAAAAAAATAAATTCTATACAGTAAATGATTTGTGCTTATTGAACTTAATTTTTTTTTTTTTGGTACCGGGAATTGAACTCGGGTCCTTTATTGAACTTAATTTTATTAAGTATTAAAGTGCAATTGGAACATTCTTCAATGTAAGAAACAGAAGACTCACATGCCCAATCTTCAAATATCATCTCTATGAAAGCTGAACATCTCCAATTGCTTCCTTATTATCATCACAAGAAGCATGTTCTTTCCAGGAATCTGGGGGCTCTTGTAGCCAATTACATGTTTTTTATACATTTAACACGGTATTGCTTAAAAGGGGAAACAGTTTCAAGACTGCAGTTATAATATCCTTTTCTTTCCTTCAAATGTAACATCTTTTAGTTTTAAGCCAAACTTCTACTTTAACAGAAACTGCTCTTTATAAGACACCAACATCCCTTAAATGTTTTGATTAGCATTTACCAGTCTTTCTACTGAGCAGTTCTTTTTTTTTTTTTTTTTTTTTGTACTGGGGATCGAACTTGGGTCCTTGCGCTTGCACAGCAGGTGGCGAAACCACTGAGTTCTTTCTACTGAATAAGAATATCTCTGAGCCTAAATCTAATAAAATAAAGTCCAGAAAAATCTAAATATTAAGATAATATTTTAATTTACTCTGATTTTATTTAATTATTCCTAAATTTTAAAGGTCCACACTTTATGTCTAACTTTTCTATCTAAATGACATAGTTTTTAAATATTTTTGATTTTCAAATAACTGAAATTATATTTTAATCAAGATATCCCAAACAAGAGAATACTCAAATAATTAACTTCCCTATGTAGAAATTTTTAAAGTTCTTTTTTTCTAGTTTTATATAAATTGTTGTAAAAACAGCATGCTTCTCTGGGAAATACTTGTTTAAATGAAAATAACAGATATGGTAAGTTCATTTAGTGCAAATTCTTTTGCTAAGCACCACATATGCTTTTGCTGTCACATTAACCTGCATATTGAAAAATTTATGATACAGCAAAACGAAATTAACAGTCATTCTAGCACTGCTCACTAAGTCGTGTCTCCCTGGTTAAATTCAGAAGCTCTCTGGCTTCAGTTTACTGCACAGTGAGGGAGCTGAGATGTGGGGTCAATAATTTGTGGCCTAATAGATGGTCACTTGGCTTTGTAAATACATTTTCTTGGAAAGCAGCTACATCCACTTATCCACATATGGCAACAGCTGCTTTTGCACTGAACAGCTGAGCTGAGCTGATAAAGATGACATGACCCATAGGGTTTAATATTTAATACCTGGCCTTTGAAGCTTTCCTTCAAACTTTCCTGGGCTACCTAAGTTCAGGGATCATCCAAGTACTGAAACTCAGGATTCTATAAAACTACCCCTAAAAATTTTGTTCATCAAATGTATAAAGATCACAAATGCAAAAACCTTCAACAAGTCCTGTAGTAATTCCACCTCGTGGTGTATGTCCCTGTCAGTCACATCTGCATTAGCAGAGAACCCAAATCCCTTTCCACAGAGCATATGTGAAGGCCATCATTTTCACAGTTCACTGGTTTAAATCTCGTTTTCTAGTTTCTGCTTCTCAGTTACTGAAAATCATAGTTATTATTCCAATGCCAGACGACACCACAATATAGAAAATGAATTTCATAATTTGACTAAATCAGCAATTTAGATGAATTTCTATACCATGCTGATTTGTTTCCAATTAAAAAAAATTAAAGGTAGAAAATATCTAATTCATCACAAGACTCTAAGTTTTAAATGAAAACATACTCAGGCCTTTTAAAGTATTTGCTTGCAAATATATCTTACTATACACCCAAAATATTATGAGTATGCATATGTATTAAGGAAAAAATATTTAAAGCAATCACAATGATGATTAGATCAAATAAGGTAAGAATAATTATGATTTATTCCAGGGGTATTTGACATAATATCTGAAATATCAATATATACTCTTATTAATAAATTAATTTAATTTCTTCTTTCTTTTTGTTTATTTGTTTTTTGGCAGTACTGGGAATAGAACTCAGGGTCTTTGCACTGAGCTACATCTCCAGTCCTTTTTTTTCACTTTGAGACAGTCATATTAAGTCATTATATTGCCCAACCTGGGCTCAAACTTGTGGTCCTCCTGCCTCAGTCTCCCAGAGGGCTGAGATTATGGGTACGTGCCACCACTCCCAGCTAATTTCTTTAACTTTTAAAAGAAATAAGAAATTAAGACATTTCTCTGGGAGTCTTATGAGAAAAATATTCTCATCTCCTTCCTCAATTATCCAGGTTTTTTTGAGTAGGCGTAAAGGGGCAATATCTTAGCCATTTTCCTGTTTCTATAAGAAAATATCTGAGGTTGAGTAATTTATAAAGAGTAGAAGTTATTTGGCTCACAGTTTGTTAGCTCTGATTTCAAGAGCATGCTACCAGCATCGTTCTGGCACCTGGTGAGGGCCTTCTTAATGTATCAATATACAGAAGAGGATGTCTGTCATAAGGTGAAAAGGAGTACATGAACTCAGTTTTTTCTTCCTCGTCCTAGAGAGACACTAATACATCATGGAGGCCCCACCCTCCTGACCATCTAACCTTAATTTCCTCCCAAAGGTGCCATCTCCTAATATCTTTAACATTTAAATTTGAGGATCAACTTCCAACATCTGAACTTCTGGAGGACATATTTTGGCCATAACAACATCCTTACCTGGTCTGACAGATAATACAAAGCCATAAAAATTGGTGGATACTTTAGTGTTTATAAAACAGAAACAAAACAGATGAGAACTGATTGAGAAATTACATTCTCTAGGTAACCTAAGGATTTCAGGGATTTAAATGTATTATGTCATTTAATGTTTACAGCAACCTAGAATGTAGTACAATTACTAGTGTTCCAATTTAATAGAAAGAAAATAAATATCCAGAAACTAATTTACCTCAGATAACACAGTACTTAGTGGCTGAGCCAGGATTTTACTGCTGGCAGTGTAACCATCTCCATATGAAGCCTGGAACCCTGGGAGCTTGTGCCTGGTTCTAGCTTCAAAGTGGCCTAGGTCAGGAGGTTCAAGGTCCAGAATGGTCAGAAGGGACCAATGGTGACAAGCACCAAGAGGAATGGGGCTAAAAGAAGACAAGAAGGAGTAAGGAGTAAGTCAGCTGGTTGCAGTAGAAAGAGATTCCAAAGATGGGAGCCAAGCAGAGAGAATGACTTAGATGTCTAGAGAGCCTCAGGGCAGACGAAGAGCCCTCCATGAAAAGCAACATTTGATAAGAATTACTGTGGAGAATGCTCTAAAATCTCCAACACAGCACCTAGATGCTGAGCAGCTCTCACCTGCTTTGCTTGCTAGTCTGCTGTAAAGTGGAAACCGCAGAAGGCAGTGTCCCAGAAAGCAGAGCACCAACCACAGGCTTTGAGGACAAAGAGTAGGAGCCAGAAATGGAAGCTGCTGTAAGTGGACTGTGGCTGTTTATCTTACAGATCCTGAGGACTCATTTTCTCCCCAGAAACCTCAAGCCAGGGTGTGGCCAAAGCCAATCTAGAGGGCATGTAATAAATAACACTGAAAGAGAAAGCTTTTCAAAATGCCCTGATTAATGTGAATCTTTTAAATGTTTCATGAGAAAATAGTAGGAAATTACTTTTAAACTTCAACTAAGAGTTTTATGTTTTTACAACAGAAAATGTCCATTTAAACCAGAGCAAATTAACAACACAACTATTGAGCCAATTTGAGAAAAAAAGTCTAGTTATATTGAATTATTATATTTTTTAATTTTCTTGTTGCTACCCAAGTTTTCTAAATTATTTTCAATCATGCTTTTAGTTTTTTATTTTACCTTATCACATTTTTTTGAGGTCAAATTATATTTTTGAGTCTCAACACTGTACTTAATACAGGTGTCCATATGTAATCATTACAAAAAATATCTACCAAGAGAAGTGCATGTTTATTTTGATGATTTTAAACAGCTTGTGACATCTGATGATGATCCTGGTTGCCCTGAAATCGGAGGTGGACATGGCTAAAGCAGTAAACATCAAAACTTCAAATTTCTAAAACTGGGCATTTGGGGAATATTTTCAAAAATACATTTCTTCTATGAAATAATAACATCACAGTCCGCGCAGGAGGAATCGGCATGGAGCTTTCATGCTGGGAAGGGTCTGAGCCAACCTGCCTCTTCCACAGCGTTAGCACAGACCCTTAAGCAGGCAGGAAGCTGAGGCCCAGAGCTCTGCCCGCTCTGTCCCCACGGCCTCTGGCCTCTCATCCACTCTCTCCTTTCTGACCCCACTGCTGCTCGGACTCTCAGACTCACTCTTCAGGGTCCTGAGGATCAGAAGAACGCTTCCCTGGTCTCCCAACCACAGCTGCCAAGTTTGCCCTCCCTGTTCCTTTTCCATCATCTGACAACAGGACAGTTTCATGTGGTGTGTAAGGCATGAAGGACCACCTCTTACATGTTATGTTATTTAGGGAGAAAGATGTAACCTGAGTTTCTGCTGCTTCATCTGTAAAATGGATCTTCTGGGCTTTATCTTAAAGTCCAAGCTCTAAGGGACAATAGCCCCTGCTACTACTGTAGGCTTGGGTTTTTTTCCTCATCCCTTCCTATATTCTATTCAACTGTCAGCAGATAATTCCACTGGTGCAATTTTCTCTTCTAAATCAGCTCCTTGGCACAGTGTGCCACACATGCTACAGTACCTTATTCAGCTGATAAACTCCTATTTGTCCTCCAAAACTCTATTCAGGGCAAGACCCCCTGAAGCTTCACTGCCCACCCTGCTCTCTTCCATTCTCTGATTGACTTCAGCTGCACCACTGCTCAGGTAGACACTCCAAGACAGTCCCGGACATGCAGTACAGGATTACACAAAGATCAGCTTTCCTAACAGTAGGGCTGCAAGTTTATTTGCCTCTGTAGCCCCAGCCCCTGGCAGTGTGTCTGACCCGAACTGGGTCTGCTGATGGACAGACATACAGCTAGAACAGCCACCCAACAGGAACCTCTGAAATGTTCCCTTAGCAAGTGGCACCTGTGTCCGGGCTGACCAGAGGCAGGCCCAACCCATCTGATTTACAGCAACTCTGCTTGCACCTGTTTTCTAGTTTGGGATTTCAATAAAAACTTGTTCCTGGATTTGCAAATGATCTAAAATCTAATGAATTAAAATAAATCATAGAAGCTCAAGATCCATTTAGAGGGCAAATAACCTCAAAACATACATAAATTTCCTTTATGATGCTTACATATATCTTAAATAAAAATACAAAAAGATACCACACCATAAGGCAATTAATGTACAAAGTACTCACTCTTTAATATAAATAACAGATCTATTTTCCTGATAGAATCTGATTTCTCAAATTTCATCTAATATGATATTTAAAATTTAGGGAAATAGCTGGGATTATAGTTCACTGGTAGAGTGCTTGCTTAGCATGAGTGATGACCTGGCTTCAATCCTCAATACCAAAAAATCCTCACATGTAAACAAAAAATTCAGGTAAATAAAACCTCAAGAACTGATCTTGTTTCTAAATCTTTATACTACTGTTCATTCTTTATTCAGCTTCCTTGATAGTCACCATGTAAAATTTGGCTTAGTTCATCTATTTAATGTCTGGGTTTACTTCTCTAGTTTTAAGCTCCCTAAGATCAAGAATCATTTCTTACCTCACTCCTAACCTCTTCTGCATCACAACATAACACTACAGCTTTTGTAAAATGTAGAACTTAGACAAGACTAGCTCTGCCTAAACCGCATTGACAAACACATCAGTGTTCCTCTGTTATGAGGATCCCAATCCATAAAATGTAATGCTCAAATGTGTTAAACCAGCTTAGATCTCAACTATAGCAATGTTAGGCTTCACAGATTTTGCCTGACACCTTAGCTGCCTCTGAAAGAATTAAGCATAGAAAGAGGTGTGTTCAGACACCAGAGATATTTAAAACCTTGCTGGGCAGAAGTACAGAAACACTCATTTTAAAGCTTCCAGCTCTTCAGTTTTACTAAAGAAAGAGACCCAAATTTACCTTTGAGGCTGTTTCTTTGTTCTAAAGAAATCAACCTAATGGCAACTTCTGTTGTATAAATGTTAGGCAAATCCCCTCCTACTGTTCTGGGGCAAGCTGTGAAATTAACCTGCATCTTGATGTTACAAACAAGAAAGGGTTTAGAGTAAAGAAGGTGCTTATGTTGGTAGAGCTGCTTCTGAGGCTGCAGCTTCTTTGAGGAAGATGTTTCCTGTTTCAGGGAACACAGACACTATACAACAATGCCCTCTCCCCTCCCAGTTCTTCACCAGAGGATTTCTGAAACCAGAGAACTAAACAAAGGGTGTATGTGATAGCTATTCTTCACCATCCAAAGAGTAGGACCAGTGAACTTCAGCTGTAGTAACATTTAAGTCTAAATCTGATATAGAACTGCAGATTGTGTTTGGTATAAACACTAAGTCCTGTGGTTACCCCTTGGGGCTGGATGGCAAGTACACAGTCCTGCACCTGGAGGGAGGCAGGATGCAAGATCTGCAGTCAGGCCTCGAAGGTGCCTTAGATTCTCATGAGAAAACTTCCTTTGTCCCCAGCTTTAGGGATGAAGGTTCTGAAGTCCAGGTAGCATTTCTGGGATACTATCATGTCAGAAAGTTGGAAGCCAGTCCTAGGTAGACAGATGAGCAGACAATAATAAGAGAAGAACCTTTTCTCCTACACTGAATATGGCCCTTTAGGCTCCAAGCACAGCACTTGGAAGAGAAGCATGTGATATCCTGCTCTGTCCTGCCCTACCAGTCCTTCCCCAAATGTCCAGCCTTCATAAAATCTTGTGGAAATGATAGCCAGACATCAACTACACTGCAGTGGCCTAAAAGAAGGGCCTGCTGCGTCCTTGGGCTGATGGCAAAGGAGATCAGAATGGTCAGGAAAGTGGAAGACACTAGGGAGAAGCCCAGGTGTGGCATAAAGGTCACAATGAGAAGCACTTTTTAGGTGGCACCAAGAGAAATGCCAGAGAACAGGAAGACAAGGCACTTGTTTTTGACAAAACAGAGCAACACCTGGAGCCCTTGTGCAAATAGCCAGCGCATGTTGAGTTCTCATGTCCTGGGGGCACCATGGAAAGGGGGCAAGCCAAAAAAAAAGCCTGGGAGCAGTGATCCATGTGGGGAACTTAAATCCCAAGTTCTGACAGATGTGGCATGTCACACGTGGTGAGGAAGCCCTGGCGATGGAGGCCATGTATCTGGCTGTGCTTTGGTGCACAGGCTTCTGGGCTTGCTACCCACATGCCCTTTTTGCCAATTCCTACCTAATTCTCATTCCACACCATCTCAAATTCTTTCCTTCGATCCCCAAAGTCACATGTATTTCTCCTTGTTGTAGAGCCTAAGATTCAGCTGCACCTCTGATGGAAGCATTGAAGGCACAGGGGAGTGATCCTGATTTATTTAAGGCAAAGGCTGTGTCTGACACTTGAAGTGCCAATATGGAGGCAACATTAATAAGGGAAAACGCAAAATAAGTAACAGGGTCATAGTAAGGACTATTTTTGTAAAAATATATCTCTAGAAACACATACAAGAAACTAGTAAAGGTAACTAACTGGCCATGGGGAAAGGAACAAGGAAACAGGAGGAAAGAAATTTACTCCCATGTCATACTTTTGGAAATGTCTGTTGTTATGCATAGGGGGTTACCTCCTCAAAAAATAACTGTTTTTAGAAGGTAGAAAGAAAAAAGGTCAAAAAATCTTCACCCAGGCCTAGGCAGTCTCAGCCACCTCCACTCACCACCCCCAAGACTCAGCTTTGTTTCTTTGTAGTATGGTCCTAAAATAGGCATTGGTTGTAAATGACAAGCTTCCTGGCAGAACAAGAAAAATGGTGGCTGGCTGCAGGGAGTTAATGACTGGGTAAAACAAGCTCAAATAAACCATTATTTAAATATCTCACCAGGGAAACCAAGTTGCCTTCTAAAGCTCAGGCATGTCTGCATAATAGCTAGTTTCACTACTAAAACTTGGGGTAAACCTGCATGAACGATCTGAACTCTGAAGTTAAAAAAAATCTTCTGCAAAGGAAAACTTACTCACAGTATAAAACTTATAATAGATTTCTTGAAGATAATGAAAGTGACCAAATTTTTAAAAAATATTTATACTTCGTAAAATAAATGCCATGTATGTTTTATCACTATATTCAGGCATGCTATTCTAAATGCCCAGCAACTAATGGATACATGGATATACAGAATGTGATAAAAAATACCATAAGTATTTAAATTTTAAAAATTACTTCAGTCAAAGAAACACTGTCATTAATTCTCCTCTAAATAGTCCCTTGCTTCAAATACACTTACCACATCATTGTTCTCAATTTCTGAAGCAGTTCTGGGAGTTTTTCTTTTCTAAGTATTCTAAGGTACCCTATTAAATGGCTGCCTTGGTGTCCTGAACCAATTCATAGCATTTGCCTTTCATGACCATTTTGACTTTGGAGAAAAGCCAGAAGTTTCATGGCACCACATCCGGTGAATAGGTTGATGAAGAAACACTGTAATGTTTTTACTTGACAGAGATTGCCATTAATGTGAACTGTAAACAGCTCCAAAAAGTGGCAAGAATGATGGGATATGTTTGTTTGAAGTGAGGGAAAGTATTTTGAGGGAAATTAATGGTAATATGTCTTTTATTGTAGTGAATTTATTTACACATTCACCATCTGTTTTGACCATACCTCATAGTTAAATACTTTGAGAAGTTCAAACTCAGAATCAGACATGTGACAATCCATGTAACCTCACTTGGTAAGCAAATGTCACACATACTAAGTTTAGAGGACCAAGAGTGCTCCTAGGAGACTACTATGGTTCTAAAAGAGCTGTCAGCAAAAAAAGCAAACTCTTCTACAGCTCTTCTAGACAAATGTCCTATCTTTGGAGAATTACAAACAGAAACCTAACATGTGGGGAAACCCACTTTCCGGTCTCCCTTCTGTCTCTGTTAGACAGAAGCTTTCTTTCTCTCAATAAATGTGTCCTACTCTTAACATGTCAGATGTAAAAAGCAAATCTTTGATGTGTTAAAAACCTTCTCAACAACAGGAAAAGATCAGGACAAGGGTGAGTCAATACCTGTCAGTTGTAACCATCAATGTTAATGGTCTCAATTCACCAATCAAAAGAAACAGACTGGCAAAATGGATCAAGAAAGCAAGATCCAAAAATATGGTGCATGCAAGAATCACACTTAATTCAAAAAGAAATTCATAGACTGAAAGTCAAAGGGTGGAAAACAGTTCTCCATTCAACAGGAACCCAGAAGAAAGCAGGGGTAGCAATCCTATTTGCAGACAAAGTGAATTCCAAACCAAGACTAATTTAGAGAGACAAAGAAGGTCACTATATCCTTGTAAAGGGAACAATCCAAGGGGAAGACATGATAATCATAAATATATGTGCATCAAATACTACTGTACCCAACTATATAAAACAAGTATTAATGGACATGAAAAACCAAATAAGCACTAATACAATAGTAGTGGGGGATCTCAATACCCCACTGTCACAAACAGATCGACTAGACAAAAAAATCAACAATAAAACACTAGAACTGAACAAACTCTTGAACAAATGGACTTAGTAGATATCTACAGAGTGTTCCACCCCACAAGATCAGAATACACACTCTTCTCAGGGCACATGGGTCATTCTCCAAAATAGATCACACGCTAGCTCACTGAACATGCGTAAGTAAATGCAAAGGAATTGAAATTATCCCCTGTACACTATCAGATCATAGTGTAAAGAAATTGGAGATCAATAGCAAAAGAAACCATAAGAATATCATAAACACATGGAAATTGAATAACACCATCCTGAACAACCAATGGGTCACAGAGGAAATTAAAGAAGAAATTAGTTTCTACAATTAAATGACAATGCCACTACAACATATCAGAATTTATGGGACACAATGAAAGCACTCCTACAAGAGAAATTCATAGTGGTGAATGTCCATATTAGGAAAACAAAGTAGGTTTAAATAAAAACCTAATGCTGAACCTCAGGCTTCTATAAAAAAAAGAGCAAGAGAAACCCAAAGCTCGTACAGGGAGGAAATTATAAAGATGAGAGCTGAAATCAATGCAATGGAGACTAGGAATGATACAAAAAAATCATCAAATCAAAAAGTTGGCTCTTCAAAAGAATAAATACAATTGACAAACTCTTAGCCAACTTTATCAAAAAAAGAAAACAAAAGGCTCAAATCCATGCAATTAGGAATGAAAAGGGTGAAATTACAATAGATCTAGCAGAAATCCAGAGGATCATCAATATCTATGTTGAGAACCTGTACTCCAATAAGACGGAAAACACAGAAGAAATGGACAGATTCCTAGATACATATGAATTACTAAAGTTGAACCAAGAGATATAAAAATTCTAAATAACCCAATATCAATCAATGTAATTGAAAACGTAATTAAAAACTTACTAACAAGGAAAAGCCCAGGTCCTGATAGCTTCACTGGTGAATTCTCCAAGAAATTTAGAGAACAGCTAATGCCACTAATGCTCAAACTGTTTAATGAAATTGAAAGGGAGGCAATACTCCCAAATTCATTCCTAGAAGTAACCATTACCTTGATTCCAAAAGCTGAGAAAGACCCAACCAAAAAAGAGAACTACAGGCCAATCTCCCTAATGAACATAGATGCAAAAATCCTCAGTAAGACACTAGCAAACAGAATGCAGAAGATCATCAAGAAAATAATATACTTGGACCAAGTGGGATTCATCCCAGGGATGCAAGGATGGTTCAACATACGTAAATCAATAAATGTAATACACTATATTAATAGAGTCAAGGACAAAAACCATATGATCATCTCAATAGATGCAGAAAAAGCATTCAACAAAATCAAACTCCCATTCATGATAAAAACCCTACAGAAAATTGGTCTAGATGGTCTCTATCTCAACCTAATAAAAAGCCATCTACGAAAAACCAACAGCCAACATCACACTAAATGGTCAAAAACAAATCTTTCATGCTAAAGTCAGGAACAAGACATTGCCATTCCTGTTCAATATAGTTCTGGAAACATTAGCCAGAGCAATTAGACAAGAGAAAGAAATAAAAGGAATAAAGACAGGAAATGAAGAAGTTAAACTGTCATTATTTGCAGATGATATGATTCTCTATATAGAAGACCCCAAAAACTCCACCAAAAGACTCCAACTTAATAACCAAATTCAGTAGAGTAGCTGGATACAAGGTAAACACTCAAAAATCAATAGCCTTTTGGTCCATGAATAACAGACTTACTGAAAGAGAAATGGGGGAAACAATTCCTTTCACAGTAGCATCCAAAAATGAAATATCTAGGAATCAATCTAATAAAGGAAATAAAAGACCTCTACTCTGAAAACTACTGTGCAGATTGAAGAGGGTATCAGAAAATTAAAAGATATCCCTTGTTTTTTTGGTAGGAAGAACCAATATAGTGAAGATGGCCATACTTCCAAAACTGCTACATAGATTCAATGCAATCCCAATTGAAATTCCAACAGCGTATTTCACAGAACTTGAGAAAACAATCCAAAAATTTATTTGGAACAAAAGAGACCTAGAATTGCAAAAGCAATTCTAGGCAGCAAAAACAAGGCAGAGGGTATCACAATTCCCAACTTGAAACTATACTACAAAGCTACCTTGATAAAAACAGCATGGCACTGGAAAGAAACAGACCGGGGGATCAATGGAACAGATTAGAAGATGCAGAAACAACTCCAGACATACTCAACCACCTCATCTTTGACAAAGGAGCCAAACACCCTCACTGGAGAAAAGATAGTCTCTTTAATAAACAGTGCTGGAAAAATTGGGTTTCAATTTACCAAATATTAAAAGTAGACCCATATCTCTCACCATGTACTAAATTAAAATTGAAATGGACCAAAGATCTAAATATTAAAACAGAAACAGGGAGCCGGGGATTTAGCTCAGTGGTTTCGCCGCCCGCTGCACAAGCACACGGACCCGAGTTCGATCCCTGGTACCAAAAAAAAAAAAACCAGAAACACTAAACCTGCTGGAAGAAAGGTTAGCTAGAACTCTTGAAGACACTGGCATAGGAAAAGACTTTATGAACAAAATCTCAGTTGCATGGGAACTAGCACAAAGAATCCACAACTGGGATCTCACCTTATTAAAAAGCTTCTGTGCATAGATTTTTTAAACAGGCATACTTTAGGGTATCAATAATTATCTGAAAACCTTCTTTTGCTTTAATTATTGGAAAATTTACACATTACACATAAAAGTACAGCCATTAGGTATGCTTTATCTAAAAATACTTGTTTTACACAAACATCTACTGTATGTAATATTATCATAAAATCACAAAGGAGTAATTTTTAATAAAATTAATGACTCTGGCCAGCTCCTACGATGAGTCCATTCCTTGGCAATGTGTAAAGTTTTAAGTTTGGGCTAAGGTTTTACTAGATTACTGTATTTTAATCCAAAAATTGTTTGATTACAAAATACATATGACATTAACAGGATGGACTTCTGTGGAAAGAAACTATGTCTATGACAAAGGCCATGTGTCTGGAAGGCAGAACTCCAATGTGTTAAAGCCCTCCAACCCCAGCCTAGCCTGCAGCTATGCCCTGTAGCCGGGAGGGGGGGGGGCTGACAGTCCTCCACAACTAGCTCTCAAACCTCCAGGATTCAGTGGGGTTATGCAAATAATTATACTCACTCACAACATGCAGACAAATTGCTAATTTTAACAAGGCTGTCATTTACTGCAGGAAAATAACTGTACTTAGCAAAATTATACGAAAAGAAAATTCAGTGTGACAGAAGTCAATAATTTGTAAAATTTTACAGATCAGTGTTATAGTTTAAAATCTAGAATTTACATTTTAGTTCTCAATACAAATATAAATGTGAATTATGTAGTTTTTCATTATGTCTGACACTATAATAAAATTTGGCAACATCAACTTATTCTAATTATACTTTGCAGATACATAATATATGCCATATATATATTCAGAAATCATTACTTTCAAGAGAAAAGTATACTGGATTAAAATTTTACAAATTATTTGATTATCTATGTATTCCTTTAAAAGCCCACAGAACGAAATGTTTTATTAGGAGCTCATTGGACAGCTGAATTTTGAATTTCTAGAACAGGGGTTACAAGGTTTGTTCCATGAAACAGATCTAGACACATTATTTGTTGACATATTATCTGTAGTTGCTTTCTCATTAAAAACAAAACAGATCTGTATAGTGGTAACAGAATTCATGGCTGAAAATATTTATTGTCTGGCCCTTTCCAGAAGTTTGCCAACTTCTGGTTTAAAATATATCATGAGAGATTTTATTTCAAAGTCCAGCAGTATTTTATTATGTGGGATTGTACTCTTCTGGATTGAGTACAGTCTGAACAAATTAAAAATAATAGTAAGAAAAACAATATATAGTGTTTAATGGAGATAATTTTTGATATGATGAAAAAACTCTAAAACTTAATTGTGGGAGTGGTTTTAACACAGTATCCATTTATCAAATTCATAAAATTTTAGCTGGTAAATTTTTTTTAAAATATGATGCAATAAAAACAGTAAAACCTAACATGCAAAGATAAGTTCACCACAACGATGTTTTTTGGGTAATAAAATTATCAAAATTGAAAAGTATTAGGACATCATAAAATCAGGTAATGATCTGATGTATGTGATTTCTAAAAGGAATATTTCTTCAGTTTACAATATGAATTATAAAACAAACTTACTCTTAACTACTATTTACAACACCTTCTATTTTTAATTATTGAAAACATTTTAATTTAGATGCTACCAGACTCAATACAACTTTTGATCCATCTCCCAGGAGGTGGTAGATTAGGAAGTAGTTCATTTTGGGGGATGAAGACTGCTCTTCCTGTGGGGACCCACGCTCAAGTTTCAGAATGGCTTAAAAAATTACTTAGCTGTAGGTGGATATTAAAAAGTAAAACAGTAATGGGGAAAAAATGAGAACCAAGATACATCATGTACAGGTACACACACCCAGTGATAAATGTAAACGTACTGTATACCTAAAATATACCAACAAAAGAATTTAAGGGGAAAAAAAGGTAAAACAGTAATCATATAACAAGCTTTTTAAAAATCCTGTTATCTACTAAGAGAATCTAACAACTATAGTGAGTTCACAGGAAAAAAAAGAAAAAGCATTAATCTAGACCATTCTTGTTTTCTTCGGAGCTTTTTATTAAAAATTTGAGTAGTACATTTTTTGAATACTGAGATAAAGATAAGCTAAACGCTTATTCATGTTGAAATGCAATGTTATCAGATTTCAATATAAAGGTTGTGACCATTTTATGGAAAAACATTTATCCATTTCTTACTGCATTTCTGGTATCTCACATAAATCTCCCTTTTCTTATGAACTCTATATTATTTGGGACAACTAATAAATCGGTGATTGCCTGATGAGAAAAATCATCAAATTAATATGATCATATGGCCTTAAAGGGCAATATGTGTATTACTGTTATGGTTTGGATCATTACAGTTTTGTTTTTTCTGAACTGGGGATTGAACCTAGGGCCACATGTATAATAATCAAGTACTCTACCATTGAGCTACATTCCTAAGCCTTTTAAAAATTATTTTGAGACAAGGCATCTCTAAATTGTCTAGGCTGCCTCAAACTTGAGACCCTCTTACTTCAGCTTCCTGAGTAGCTGGGATTAGAGGTGTAGGCCATCAAGCCTGGCTGTGGTTTGGGTCCTAACTGTCCCCCCAAAGGCTCATGTATTACCAGTTACCAGCCTACGGTGATCTGGGAAGGTGGTAAAATCTTCTGGAGGTGGGACCTGGTAGAAGTCAGGTCACTGGGGCATATCCTCGGAGGGGACACTGGGACTCTAGGCTCTTCCGTCTTTCTCGTTACTTCCCAGTGGCCATGAGAAGAGCATCTCTGCTCTACCTGCCATGATGTTCTGCTTTGACACAGGTCGAAAAGCAACAGGGCCAACCAACCAACCACTGACTGACACCACGAGCTGAAGTACAATTTTGCTTCTTTGATTTTCTCAGGTATTTTATAAAGAAACAGAAATCTGACTAGTACAACATGTTGGTAAAAAAAAAAAAAAGCCAGCTTTTAAAAAAAGTATGTCATTATGTAAGCACAGTACACAGAAAAGGCCGTGAGATATGTTAACAGGGGCTACCTTAGGGAAGGAGGATAATGGATAGTGTTTATTTTCTTAAGGCTGCCTATAACCTCATTGTAAAATAATATTAGTTTTAAGTGTAAAAAGTCATACATTAATGAAAAAAAAAATCTGTTACCAACACTACAGCTCTCATTATGTGCAGATATGTATGCAAGCAATCAAGGAATTCAAAGTATTTAGAAAACAATAAAATAGCTACTCTGATTAGGTTTACAAAATAATGAGCAGATGCATTTAGATTTTTTTTTGTTTGCTGTTGTTATCTTATTCTCAGTGTTTAGAACAATGAATACTATAAAGAAAAGGCAGGAAGAATTATGGATACTCTTTCAGTGCAATAAAAAGTTCACTTTTAAAAATTTGCCTTGAATTTACATTTTAAGCATTAAAACTATCGTTCTTTCTCTGAGTCCCTACTTACAGTGATTAGAATGATAACTGCTGTGGTTTGAACACTTCTCTCCCATAAACCTCCTGTTAGAATGTAACTGCCCTTGTAACAGTATTAAGAGGTAGGACCCGTAACAGGTGGTCAGGTCACAAGGGCTCTAGCCTTGTGGATGGGTTAATGCCCTCACTGCAGGAATGGGTATGCTACAAAAGAACAAGCTCAGTCTCCTCCTCTGCTATCTGCATGCACACGTGTGATGGGCACACAGGCACATACACACATTCACTCACACACAAACACACTCTCCTGTCTTGCTACCTTCCCCTCAGGCTGATGCAGTGGAAGACCTTTGCCAGAAGCTAGCACATTGACCTTGGACTTCCCAGCCTCTAGATCTATGGAGAAATAAATGTCTATAAATTACCCAGTCTGTTATAGTTGCACAAAATGGACTAAGAAAATGGCACTAAAAAGATAAAACTCTTCATTCCAGAAAAGGCTGGCAGTCACAATAAATCTATATTTGTCAAGTTTCTGTCATTTTTCATGGGCCAAGCAGAAATTTAGTTTTAAGTTGGCAAAAGCACGTTTAAGGAAACGACCAGAAATTGTACACACATCTGGTAGGGAACAGAATAAATTTACTTCAGTAATAGTTTCGACAGAATATTTTAAAATATTAAAACCTAAACTTTAAAGCTCAAAGATCATTGACATCTAGTCTTTTTTTTTTTTAACTTACAGAAAACCGAACTATTCATTTGAATGACTTGTTCAAGGTCAAAGACCTAATTAGTGACAAAGTTAGAACAAATGTTTGGACCTTCCTACTCCTTGCAAGCATGTTTTCCCATAACTAAATTCACTGCTAAATAGGTCTCCCTTTTTGCTGCTATCTCTGCCTAAGGGAAAGGCTTCCAGAGAAGACATGGGTCTGTAATTTTCCTGCCACGGTCTTCGCGTGCACCTTGGCAGTCACTCTCCCACCTGGAGACTGGGACACTGGACTGGGACTCAGTCTCACAGTCTCAGCTTGCTACTGCCTAACCATGGGCTCTGCGTGGGAAACTGGACATGGTGGGTGTCTGGCTTGGGCTCTGCCACAGTTCCAGGGGCTTCTCTGGGAGGGGCCTGGTTCTGCCCCAAGTTCTGCCAAACAGGCAGTAGGTTCCACTCGTGGGAAGCCAGAGAAACACGTGGTGAAACTGTCTTATCACACAGCCCTCCAGCCCCGGGCCCTGTACAACACTGAGTTCTTCTGAGAAGGATGAATTTGGGTCATTTGTAGAAAAATGGATGCATCTTGAGAACATAATGTTAAGTTAAACAAATCAGACACACAAGCTTACATATCACACGGTTTCTCTTAAATGAGAAATCCACAGGATAAATAAATTAAAGAACAAAATAAACAATGGGTAAGAGGAAACAGAGATAGATCTTTTGCAAATGGGAAGGAGACCAAAAGATGGAGGGAGGAAAGAGGGAGTGGAAGGGGAGGGGAAATAAAAAGAATTAAGCTATATTGTATGTATGTACCAATTCGCCATGATGAATCACTATGTAATCATATGTATTGCAAATGTACACTAAGAAAAATAAATTTTTATAATGTTTACAGAGAGTATCTTTTGAATGCTAAGTGAATGTCTGGTAGTGAGGCCCCCTTGATAAATGGTAGGGCTCAGAGAGTTTCCCAGCTGAGGAAGACACTGAAGTTTTGGGTATTTGGCAACTCTAGAAAGAGAATGGAAGGCCTGTATGCTCCTCCTCCAAACCCTGCCTTTGCATTTCTTCCATTTGGCTCTTTCCAAGTTGTAGCCAGTGGCGGCAAACCTATGGCACATGTGTTGTTTTTCTTTTAAGATAAAAGATGTTAATGTATGAGTTGTCTTTTCTAAACTAAAACTTCAGTATTCAGGTTTAATTGCAGCCTTGGCACCCTGCCATAAATAAGTGGGTTTGGGGATGCAGCTTGGACACTTTTCTCTAAAAGCTCTGCCATTACTACTTTACAATAAACCAATAAATGTAAGCAAAGAGTGATTTTCCAGATCCCTGAGCCATTTTAGAGAATTACTGAACTCAAAGAAGGACTCTCAGAAACCCCTCATAATATAACTGGTCGGTCAAAAGTACAGGAGGTCTGGGACTTGCCACTAGTATCTGAAGTGGGGGTGGTTTTGTGGGACTGAGTTCTTAACCAGTGCGGTCTATCCAAACCCTGGGTAGTTAGTGTCAGAACTGAACTGAATCTTCAGAAATCCCATTGGCAAACTGGTTATTGGGGTGTGGGGTGGGCATGAAGTTGGTGTGAAAGTGTTGTGACTAAAACAACAATGCCATAAAAAAGGTAAGAGCTGAACAAAAAATTAATCCCGTTGGGTGGCATCAAGGGTATTTTCTCAGCTATTGCCCAGCATTACTGAATTATAGCAAGAACATTTTTAAAGCAATTCAGTCTTCATCTGCCTACAGGGCCTCTCAGTGCTTTAACTGCTCCCAGGAACATCAATAAACAGAGTTGTTCCTTAATTCACAAATTGCTGAGACTTCATTCCAATTTATATTTCCAACAAGGGTTTCCACAGATCTACTGTGAGAAATGCTCTTTATGTCATTTCTTGCAGTTTCTTCAAGACTCATGTTCTGCCTTCAGATGTGGTACACACTGATATCTAGCATTTTGCCTTCTGCCAGGTCATTCGGTCAGCATAGGTTACTTCCACCTGGACACATGGCTAGCATTCTTATCTTCTCATGTGTGGGTAATAATACAGAGGTAATGATACAGTGCTACTACTGATAACACATCTCTTACTAATTTAACAGGCCCAAAGTTAATTTATTTTCCATCTCTGGGCCAAGTATATAAAGGTTTACACTAGACAATCTCTTAGCTTTCACCACAATCTACAGAGGGTCAGGGAGTACAGCCTAATGGTGAAGCATGAGCTTAGCACTGGCAAGACCCTGGGTTCAAACCCCAAGACCAAAAAGAACAAAATAAAAATCCCCACAGAAAACGCAACATTTACAAATTCTAAAAATGCGCATGTAAAAGATTTTCCTTTTCCTCTATACAGTTGTAAATGATTTATTTTAAATTTCCCCTCATAGATTTGATGTCTCTACTATATTCTGAAAAACAAACCATAATAAAATTTTCCCAATGACATGACTCTACCAATAAACAGATCATTACTTCAATAGTAAGGCAATATCCTGTGCCAGATTCTTTGAGCAAAATGCTTGCATGTCATATTTATTTTATTTTTTCTCATAATTCTAATATCAGTGATTTTTATAAAGAGAGACTCCCAACTCATTTTGAGTAATTTGAGTTTAATAGTAACGTTTCAGAAAACATCCTGAGATCTGTTAACTTTTTTCATGCCTCTCTGACCCATTCTCACGACATGGGCACTCAATTTATATTAACCTATCAACCTCTTCCATCTGTTCCTCCCGGCTATGTCTTCTCCGCTGGCTCTGAGTACAATTTTCATATCCAACATCAGCTGAGCAGTGCTTCACAGGATATTTCTTGGCCAATAACTCTGCTCCATAACCGGAATAAACACTTCAGTCTGCATTTTTATATCAGTATCCTTTCTGACTAAAAATTAGAACTTCAACCAACTTTCGATAGACATTTAATAGAGAGATGTTCTATTTTCAAAGTTTGAGTTTTTGAAAAAGTTATATTAAGGCTATAAAGTTAATTATACACATCAAGGTTATTTTATAGGATGTAGTAATCAATTTTCAAAGATATTCAAAATTCATAAGCAGCACAGATTGTTAGTTCTTAATTGTTTTTCCTGTTTGTTTTTTGGTAACAGAGATTGAACACAGGACCTTGCGCTTGCAAGGCAGATGTGGTGCCACTGAGCTAA
Source organism: Heterocephalus glaber (assembly GCF_000247695.1). Next base: position 2,376,840 of record NW_004624809.1, read on the forward strand.
ATCCCCCGCCTCTTAATTGATTTTTATTTTTAATTTTTCTAATTCTTTCATTAACCACTTAATAGATTACCTGAGTGTCACTCGGACAGCACTTGTTTACGTACTGACTATCCAGGGCATAGCTCAGGCAGATGTTATTTCAACCAGTCGATTCTTGCATGGAATAAATTTGATAAAATTGTCATCTTTATATTTCCTGTTATCTTATAAAACTTAACAAAAATATGCTATTTTGGTCATTCTGTATTTAAATAATTGGACTGGTAAATGGATAAGATGAAAAAAAAGAAGTCTTAACTTACCAAGCTTATCTGTTAAGTGCACAAGAAGTTATTCAAAAAAGGAAATGTTTTAATGTTAATATAAAAATGCATTATTTCAAAAGTAAGGCAGGCCGGGGATTTAGCTCAGTGGTGCCGGCGCCTGCCTCACAAGCGCAAGGTCCCGAGTTCAATCCCCAGTACAAAAAAACAAAAACAAAACCAAAATTATGGCAATACATGTAGGATTTGGAAAAAAAATCTCAAAACAAAAGAGGGAAACCACTATTTATCTCATGGAATTAAAGTAATGAAAAAGTTCAAAATGACAATTTTTATAAAGATTATCTGACTTTCCAAATTTACACGTCTCAGCTTTCCCATAGTAGCTGGTCAGTTTTTCTTGCATTTAGTAAAGGCTGTAGAAAACCTGTGCTTCACACTGCAATGATTCACTTGCTGTCATCCAAGATTCTGGTGTAAGTCAGGTGTACTGGCACATGTCCTAGTGGAGTTTGCCTTGCTTCTTAGACAGTAAAGAGCAGGAGATAGGGAAGGACTCAGGAAGAAGCCATGTGTTGTTCCAGCAACCTTTACACTTCCTTTCACATTAACAAAAGCTATGTGCAACTGTAAGCAGTGTTGCCTTGAAGCAGACAAGTGTGACATAATTCTTCCATTCGTCATCTATGCTACCCTTCCTAACATCACTCCAATCATCATGTTTGGCATATAAGCTTTCAGTCATCTTTTATGTGAATATTTCCTAAGGATACATGGCTTTTTTTAAACTCACATCCTAGATCATTTATCTGATTTACTGCCAACAATTCTTCCTTATTATTGTATAAGAAAAAATAATATTTTTGCATATCAAAACCCCTCTGCCAAGAAGGCATCCATCAAAAGTGGAGAATAAGATAATTGGCCTTGTTTGCAACAGTATGTTCTGCATTTAAAGATGTCTCATTACCACATATGCATAATCTGCCTGCAACGGAACTAAGACTCTCAAATTTCATCATTTCCATGAAGCTTGAAGCTGCCATTCTTAGCGATTAACCACTATCCACATTGCTTCAATCTGGGTTATGGTGACTGCACAGAGATTTCTCACAGATAGATTAGTATACACATGTTAATTTGCAGTTCATATATATCCTTCTTTTCCCCAAATACAGCTTTTAAAAAATTCACCTAGATAAGTTTTAGGGCAATGAAACTATTTTGAAAGCATAATGATGGTTACATGTCACTAATAAATACAAATTCAGGATGATACAGTGGACCCTTGACTTACGAACTTAATCGGTTCCTAAAGGCTGGGTGTAACTCAAATTGATTGTAAATCAGTACAGCTGAGATCTGGATGTTTAACTGGAGACACATTGTAGATAACAAGAGGCAGATGAATATTCCATTAACCTAAATAACCCAATGTGTTCGTACTCAGGCTGATTGTAATTTCAGGGTTCACTATACTGATGTGTCAAAGTCAGCTCATCAGTTACAACAAATGTATCACACTGGTGCTGCATGGCAATAGTGGGAGAAGTTTGCTTACAGGAAGAAAGCATACAGCAGCTCCTTGTACTTGATGCTGAATTCTGCCGTGAACTTAAAACTGCTCTAAAAACTAAAGTGTATGTAAAATGAAAAAAGCTCCCATATGTTTAGCATTTTAATGTGTCTGAGAAATGCTATATTGTGATAACACAAAACAGAAAAACAATACAATTTAGATGTCATCATCCCCGCCACCATCATAATCATTCCTTTTAAATGTAAAAGAACGTTTGAAAGGGTGAGCAAGATATTAAACAAGATTTAAATAATAAAGCTAAGTGATAATTTCAGGATCAGGAGAAGACAATTTTCAGTATCAACATTTCTTTTCTTTACAATAATGAGTCAAGGGGAAGTAACTTTTCTTTTCTTATCTTTAGAACAATGAGTCAAGGGGAAGTAACTGTCAGTTCACATGTCAAATCATGATTATTTCTAACATGTAGTTCCGATGATCTATTGGACAGATTTTAAAATATGTACATTTCCATTTGGAGTTTAAATGAAGTTTCCTAAATAAATTAGGGGCTAAAATACCTTTCTTTACTTCATATAACAACACCAACTATTCTAAATATATTCTTTGTTTTAGATCTACATGAAAGCAACTGCCCAAATTTTCCATTAAAACTGTTTATGTGTGAAACTGTCCAAAGGGCCTTTTAAAAGTAGAATGATAGTTTCTTGGAAAATAGTTATTTTGTTATTAGAAAATATATTCTAAAACAAAAGCACAGTAAGAGTGAATCGTGCAAGCCATTGCTCCAGTGATGAATTCTGTATGGAATAATAAGAAAATTGTTCAATGTCTTTGGAGCTAACAGGCTTTTATCTAGAAACTTCATCAAACTGGCAGGCTCTACTCTGCATCTGAGTGAGTTCTGAGAAGCCAATAATAAATCATGTACTCACCATGTGCACTATAAAGTCACATTTCTGGTGGGTTCCTTAAATTAATCTAAAATGAGGTTTATAATAATTTTCTTTCTAAAATCTAGTCAGGGAACAGCCTGAAAAAAGAAAACTACCAATGTTAGGAAAGTAAGATTTTAGACCATTGGTGGAAAAGTCTTACTTGATTGAAACCACAGAGTTGTTTAACTTGGATCCCTCCATTAGAAAAGTCAATAAAGTAAGCCAAGTCTTTAAATGTTTATGTTACAGACTCCTCAAGAACTCTCGTTTTCAGGGGCACATTTAACCAAACTGCCTTTCAATGTGGTTTAAAACCTTTTTTAAGGTTTGAGCCTTAAAAATAGCAGAAGACTCCATTTTTAAAAATGGAGTACTACTCAGCCATAAAGAATGAGAAACTAGAGACATTTATAGCTAAATGGATGCACACTGAGGCCATACTCTTAAGTGAAATAAATAGGACACACGTGTAAATACCAAATAGTTTCTCTGTTATGAGAAACTGAAAGTGTAAATAAGGATCAAAATGTGTAATAGATATTCTGAAATAGGAAGAAAAGTTCCAAAGGGGAAGGGGAAGTGGAAGGGGTTGGGGAAAGTAAAGAAGGGAAAGGAATAAATATGAGAGAAGGAAAAACATAAACAAAGTCTTTGTATATAGAGAGGGGTAGAGGGGCTGAAGAGAGGGCAGAGGAATGGGGAAAAAATAAGAACCAAGATATATCATGTAAAGGTACAAATTCCCAATGATGAATGTCATTATATTGTATACCTAAAATGTACCAATAAATTTAATTTTTAAAAAATAGCAAAAGAAAAAAAAAGCAGAAGACAGGGCTGGGGATTTAGCTCAGTGGTTCCACCGGCCTGCCTTGCAAGCACAAGGTCTCCAGTTCAATCTCCGGTACCAAAAAAACAAAACAAACGAAATAGCAGAAGACACCACACCTGCCTCACAACCCCAAGGTCCTGAGTTTGATCCCCAGTATGGGGAAAAAAAATAGCAGAAGAATGGCTGGGAAATGTGGATGACACTAATATCATCTGCATGAATCGCAGGAAACTGTAACTCTACACAATCATCCTTTCTGTTTTAACCTCACTAAAATGGAGAATATCTTAAATTTTCATACTATTACACTGAAAATAAACTTAAATTCTTGGGAAACTTATACATTTACTTATTGTGCTGCAATAATTTTCTTTTAATGTACTCTCAATGCATATTACAGAAGCATGAGTCTCATCTGTTTGAATTTCCAAAAGACAGAAATAAAATTAGATTTAAGGGAGAGATAGTATAACGCTGATTCCAGATTCAGTGAGCAGATCTTTACCCACTAGAAACTACTCATAAAATAAGTTAATAATTTCAGAAATGTAAAATATTTTTAAAAGGACCTTAGAATTTGCTCAATGCTTTTTTATTTCAAGAAAGGCTCAAAAGAGATGAATAACTTCCTGAAATTTAGAAGCTTGTTACAGACTGAGTCATATCTCCCAGTTCAATGTTTAACACACTTTGCTCTCACCAACAGTTCAAACAGTAGGCAATCACTTGGAGTCTACAGAGTAGAAACGTCAAGACTTACGCTTCTTTCATGTATATTTACATGAACTCTGTCACATCTACTTTTATCACATGGTTATAACATAGTGTACCAAGTCAACATGCAAGACTTCTGTAACAGACTCAAAGAAATACGGAGGCTCAGCACTACCAAAAGTCATCAGTTCCATTTACGCTCTTGACTATGCACAGCTGGGACACTGCTAGTTTGCTGAACTAATCAAACAAATTAGTAAATGCAAGTGTGTTTGAGTCTTTAGACTAACATTCAAAATATTCATGCATATCTTTCATTCAATCAGTCAATCATTCATCCAGCCAATCTTTACTGAGCATCTAGCAAGTGCTAAGCATCTAAATGTAGTTCTAGACATAGACCCTAGAATCATTATTTAACAGAAATTGTCATAAAGGTTTGATCAACATGGAGTTGTCAAAAAATATGGTGAAAATTTTTTTTAAATTTATTACAGTAAAAGAAGCATTCCCACGAATCCTCCTTAAACCACCCCACCATTTGGACACATTTACCTCATCCTTTTCAGCAATCTGTCTTTTGTTGTACTGTTTTCTTCTTATATTTGAACATTTACCTTATCTTTTGATCACTCCTTATGGATAAAGATACAGATGTTGGGCCACCTGACATTCAAGGATACAGACCGAGCATCTGAAATTAAAGTTTATAGCCAGCTGTCTGTGGGACCAAGCCTAGGCAAGTTATTACCCTCTTTTAATCTCAAAAATATAGGTTACTATACCTTACTTGGTTAAGACAACAAAAAAAAGAATTTGTAAATGTCTAGCTGGCACACAGAATAAACCTAATAAATTTTAGTGGTTTTACTTCCTCGGTGTATTCTCCTAATTAAAAAGTATCCTTTACAATATAGGAAATGCAATTATACAAATTGCATTTGTCTCTTTTAATCAAAAATTTATGGTACAGCTCACATAAAAGACAAAGGTAAGACAAATAAATGGTTTCTAAAACCCTTTGCATGTCAAATTCTGAATTGAGACCTTGTGTTTCTAATTGTTCTGCTGCCTGGAACCATCCCATTTTCACTGTTTAGCTTCTCTGCAGTTTTCAGTGCGTTTCCTTCATCTCAGACATACATGTGCCCAAACACAGTAAAGCATAGTTAATTGCATGTCTTAAATTAAAAGACAAAAATAATGCACAATTAATTGAGGGAAATTGTTAGTTGGTGAATGAGTCTTGCCCATCATACTCTGTCTGCGGGATGCATGCCAAGTGTGCATTCCAAAGAGCTGATTCCATCCCTGCCCCCAGGGGAGGTGCACAGGCGCCACTTCTGCAGAGCAGCCTGGGCTGAGGACTCAGCCACCTTGCAACATTCGCCATCACATCTGCAGCATGGTAGGTTTCCTTACAAAGATGTTCAGTACAGGACCGGGCCTGACTGGCAACAATTGGAAACCACACAAATGCTCATGAAGAACTGAACAGACTAGGTTTTGTTGAGTAATGGAAAAATCTAAGTGGTTATAAATGACTTTGTCATACTCAGTAGCATGAGAAGATGCTCATGACATATTTTTATGGTGAAAATGTTTATAAAATAGTATATTTCTTTTTTTGAGGATAAGCAATATATAGATGAAGCATAAAATAAGAGAAAAGAAAAGGAGAAGAATGTAATTGGTGAAATACACAACGAAACTGTTAACATTTGTCGTTTCTGAGTTGTTCAGACTTTCAAAATTTTCAAATCTTCTAAACAATCATTTGAGTTTTTAAAAATTGTATTTCAATTTGTTCCTGAATCCAATATTACAAAATGTCAGTTTTAAGGATTCATGAAACTCCTCAGATGAACTTTCCTGGCTATCATAAAAACAACATTTTAAAATTAAAAAATAATCCCTGGTAAGCACATATACACAATTTTCTGTGTTATTATATACACAAATCAATTCTATAAAAATATATCTTATAAACATACAAGAAACATGTTCAACACAATTAAATGTTCAATACAATAATTTATGACCTTAACTGTATACATGTATATTTCATATGAAAATCACTATAAATCCTTTTTAATTTACTCACACCGATGAACTACAAAATATATTCACAGCAAAGCCAATAACTCTGAATTTGGAAAACAACAAAACTTCTCTTTTCCATCCACCTACACTCTCAGTATTTTCTACACCGTAACAGAAAGACTTACATCTAGCCACCTGGTGTAATCTTGATGCCAAATCTAGCAATAAACAACACACACACATAAACACACACCAGTTTTATTATTTTCATCAAAGTGGATGCAGAGAAACAGTTTACAGAGTTTTGCAATATATTAGCAATTGTGCTAACTTTTGCTTTATTTCAGTTTTGGAAGAAAAGAATACCCAAAGCCCAAAAGAGGACATTCCTTTCAACAGCACAGAACAGTCTACTGACCTTGAAACAGGACATAATCATTTTCAGTCCTCTTTTATTTACTATAGGTTGGAGCAGGAAAAGATAATCATATTTCAGAAAAAGCCCATATCTCAACCACAGGCATCTTTATGTCCCAAGGGTGATATTTCCATTCCATTCTTAATGGAATCAATTTCTAATCAGCACATGTATTCAAAAATAATTGCAGCAATGCAACACCAACACATCACGCTGCCACAAGGCAACATCCCCACTACCAGGAACCTAATAAACATGGTCTCGGGCAGCACAGAGCACCTGGGAGATGCAGAAATGTCAGCCTGGCTCTGGATGCGGCTCCAGCAAGGAGGGTAAGACAATTCTGTTTTCCTTTGGATGCCCAAGGACACCTGGAGGAGGCTTTGAAGTTGGAAAAGGCTGATCTTAGAACTTCTAAGAAAGGAATGATTCATCATGGGCCTACTCCAGGACTCCAAGTTTTAAACAATAATGTGTTACTTTACAATATTGTGAGAAATACTGGCAACAATAGTCATTTTTGAAAAGGTTAAACTGGCGCTAGATTTCTAAGTTACGAAATTCTTAGGGGAACATAAACCATTGATGCCACATATCCCATTATGCCATGAAATGGGCCAGATAATTTCAGGTTTCTTCAAGTTTGGCAAAAATAGTGATAATCTGCTGAAATTGGATTACACTACAATTCTACTTTGGAGTATTCTTGACAATTTCAGAAGAGTAAGTAAAAATATTCTTAAATATATTTTATGCTCATAATTTTACGACTTTTCCTTTGGAAACAGGTACTGACATTTGATTAATGTTTGATTATTTAAGTAAGACTCTGATAAGCAGTCTAAATTCTATAAAAATCTATCAATGTTTTATGATGGATTTTATCCACAACTTATCCACTTCTGCTTTATGTTATCCTAAATAAAAAGTCTTCTTTCCAAAAAAAAATTTACCATGATCCATGATGACAGAAGAACTACACCTAAACAAATGCAGTGCCACCATCTGCCTGGCGCTTGCACACTGTGACAAAATAGGCTGGTAATTAACTGCTTTCCTACCGAAATCTGCCAGCTTTAACTCCCCCGTGTCGCTGATCAGAAGATTCTGTGGTTTCAGGTCTCTGTGCAAAATATAACGCTGGTGGATGTAAGATAGCCCTCGCAGCAACTGAAATAAAAACAACTGAAAAGACAGGGAGACAAAAGTTAAAATCTGAGTTCAGATAAATGCCAGTTTCTACATACATCCTGCCAAGTGTTTAGATTTAGTGAAAATGGGTACCCACAGCTAAATTTCCCACCAGATTATTGAATAGAACGTACAATATTAGCATGTAAGTCCCTAATTTATTAAGAAATAAATCTGCTAAATTTCTACCAATTTATTACATGGAGTGATACCACCTCAGCCAAAGAGATCTATTCCTAATCAGTGTTTTAAATCAAAGGAAAATATTTTAAAAATAAATCTTCCTAGTATTTCATTTCTTCAGGCTTAACATGATGATGCAAGGAAGTAGGGAGAGAATCTATAAATTATAAAAGATAAAAGATAGGGAACTATTTACCAAGTTTATGTAAATGTGTATATATTTAATTCTGTAAAAATAATATAAACACAGTATCTGTGGATTTACTCATTAATATGCTTTAAAGGAATGGAAACATAAGATGATTTGAAATAATTAAAAAAAACAGTCACATAGTCCAATTAATACCACACTGTAATTACACTGCTTGTGCACATATGGCCATAGAGATTAGACTATTGCCTAAAGACAGATATGTACCTTGACTAATTACAGAGCCAACTTACCCTAAAGGGAGAAAAAATAAGAAACAGAGATGTCAAGGATTCAAAAGCAACACTTTCACCAGAAATAATTTAACAAGTGACTAATGGCCTTTTCTGTGACGTTCCATACTGGATCTTATCGAATGTTTATAATTTGATAACAAAAAAGTGTGATTCATTAGGCTTCCCAATAATCTGCTTACAAAAGAGATTTCTTTAGAACAATTTACTTGCCAAAATTATTCTGACATATTACTTAAAAATAAATCTCCTAAGGGCCAGGGATTTAGCTCAGTGGTTCTGGCACCTGCCTCGAAAGCGCAAGGTCCGGAGTTTGATCCCCAGTACCAAAATAAATAAATAAAATAAAATAAAATAAATTAAAAAAAATAAATCTCCTAAAAAAAGAAAAGCAAATGTTACTTTTACGTGCCACCACTATTGCAGTCTATACAACCAGCTAGTAACAAAGGGGAGTTTTGAGGAGATTTTAAATGAGTTAAAAGACATAGTAGCCAGGCATGGTGGTACACACCAGTAATCCCAGAACTGGGAAGGCCGAGGCTGGAGGAGCTCTATGAGTTTGGGGTCAACCTGGGCTACATAGTGAATTCAAGTGAGGTCTCAAAAAAATGGAAAAATACCCACCCACCAAACCAACTAACCAAACAAAACACCTGATGGTATACAGATTCTGAAATACTCAAATGGAAAAGATTAGCAATTCTTGAGGGCCCTGGAAGCTAGCATGTCTGGAATGTTCCAACTAATCAAAGGCTTCAAAAGTCAACTGCATCTTCATCATCATCACCTATTACAGGAAGGACACTCTGAAATACTGTAAGATGAATTCATCTCAAAATCTGTGTATATGACAATATGCACAGGGCACTAAAGACTTGGTATTACTATTTCCAGAGCATATGGACCAGGAATTAAGTCTGTTTTGTGCTAGTCTACCTTAAAATACTGGCTCCTAAGGATCCTAGGAAACAAACATCTCTCTAAACTTCTCCTCTCACCCTTTTCTGTACAGGAAGAGGAAAGACTTAACACCATCAGCAGCAGCTTCCAGCCTCATTCCTCACTTCTAATACCCACTGGATTCTGAAGTTTACACTTTACAATTTCTAAAAAAATTTCATACTCTTTTAGTTTAGAAGAAAAAGGGAGCAAATAAATTATTTTGCCTTTCAAAGGCTTTAACACACATACACACACATAAGCAGACCACATATAAATTCAATTTCAAAAAATAAACAGTTTGAAAAGAAATATTTTGGCACTCTACAAGATGTTAACTGATCCTGGGGAACCATCAGAGACTCAGGTTGTCTATTTAACCATGGCGATGAATTTTAAGAAGCCTATAACACTTACCACATGCCAGTTACTGATCTATGCATTATAGAGTATCATTTCATTTAACTTCTGTGACCATTTTAATTGGGTAAATACTATTATTATCTCCATACTTGTCAGAAGAAAGTGGATTCGTTTTTTTAGATCACAAAGCAATGAAGCAGCAGAGCCAAGGCTCAAACCCAAGCAGTTTGACTACAAAGAATGTGCCCTTCGCCACCTCCACTATGGAAAGACTATGGAAACACAATTTGCTGAAACAAAAGCTGTTTCTTCCAACTGACAGCATAAAATATGGGCAGTTGGTAACACAGCCTCCAAGGCCACTGAGCCCAGCTCTAGTTCCCACTGTGCACCCATCATTGCCCTGCATTCCTTGATCCTCAGCCACCTTGTCCTCCACTAACACACAGTGTATCCTACTTTCCAACTCCTTACTTTGTTCTTACCCCTTCTCTACCAAAGCTCTTTCTTTCCTTTGCCTGCTGAACTTCATATACCGCATAGTTGGCTCGTCAGGACTTGATCCTCCCCGCAGCCTTTCTTGATCCCTCTCCAGGCCCTCACCCTACTCCTCACTGGTCTCTGTGAGGTGCTCCTCCTCAGTGCACCAGTGTACACTCTGCACATGTCTATCACAGCATAGTATTTACCATACCTCCCATAGACTGTGCGTCATAATTACCTGCAGCAATTGGGTGTGTAACTCCTATACCACTAGTGGGATTACTCAACTGAACTTAGAGAGATCTGGATTCAAAAATACAACAAATGTGAAACCCTAGAATTAGATTCTCTAGAAGGTAAGGGCAGAAGTGGACATATCAAACAATACCAAAAGGCTCTTCCTTTAATACTTTTACTAATTAATGAAAATATATAATCCTCATGCTAATCCAGAAGCTATTCAAATAGGGTATCATGCTAAGGGAGATTAGGAAAATCAGTATTAGAAAAGGATATGACTACACACTTCAGTTGTAAGTGCACACAAAGAGCAAACGTGACAAAGCTCAAAACATATGTTTAGTTTTTGAGCAATGCAGAAAGTTAAGTCAGAGCAAATCTCAATAGAATTAATTCATGGGGATTTATACAGTGGCAGCCACATGTGTCAGGTGCTGTTATACAAGCGGGATGAAAAGATGCTAGAAAAGATAGAAGATGTGGTCTCTGGACGCAAGGAGCTCACAGGGCTTTAGGTCTAACAGCCACACACAGGGTTGAGTGCCACTTAGAGATATCTGTACCCTAAAGGCAATGAGTACCATAGGCACAAAGGAAGGAGGATCTGACAACAATGTATTAGAACTGGTTCTGCCATCAAAGAAACAATAGCCTGTGAGAAGACAAGGAACCAGGAAACTTGCCATTCTGAAGACAGAATTCATTACATGTAAAAATCTTAAGGAAACTGAATCAAGCATTCACTAGACACAAAAGTTGAAAGGATGATATGATAAACTTCTTGCTATTCTCGCTATTCTAAGGGAAAATATTAAGGAGATCAAGCGAGTGGGTATAATATAAATTCACAAGTTAAATGTAAGAATATATAAATCTATGAAACTAGTACTCATCATCACAAAAGTTATGGTAGAAACAGGACAATAAAAGGCCACTGAATTCGTTAACAAATTAGAGGTGTTTCACAGGCCATATTTTAATGCGGTTAGCAGCACAGCAATAAGGATGACTCAGAACCCTGGGTTACTGCATGAGCTGGAGTGCACCATGCACCACTCTTAGGGAATAGAGAACTCAAGGCTTGGATTGTCTTCCTCTAGACAAGCAAGCAAGTACCTGACTTTCCCAGTTCAATTACTGAGAAAGCCACACTATAACACAGCAAGCTATACTTGACCTTCTATGAAAAACCAGAGGACAATGAAAACAAGAAGGCCCACCAAAGACAGAACTACACAGACAAAGAGTAAGACTCAGGTTTGCTATCAGAAGTCCATAAATATCAATTGAGTTTCAGGTACTGAAAAGAACATAAGAGACTGACAAATACTAACTAAAAGCTTAGTCTAATTTAAATCCTATTCCTAGTACTTTTATTTATATTACTTAATCTTTTCTATCTCTAACTCTGCCCATTTTTTTTCTTTTAAACAAATGAGAAAACTAAAGCTAAAGTAAGACTAAGAAAACAGAATCTCACTCAAAGTCATCAATAGTCACACAGTGCCTATGAACTTTTCATCACACCTAATTATTTTAAATGAGGCTGGTGCTTACTAAATGAATGGATGAGTATGGCTATACACCCAAATAATCAAGACACTTCTATTATTAAGTGGTTTCAAGTTTGTAAAAGCCTCAATTAGGATATGTTATAATGAACACATGATTCTTGAATTTCTGTTTTTGCTATTTAAAATCTTCTTGGGGAGAAGTAATGTGGCAGAAGGTAGCCTTGTGCACTTAAGTAGATACATTATATCCGAAACCATCTCCCCATCTTCCTAATTTAGTAACCATAAGGTCTTCCTAAAAACACTCTGTTACCTCTGGATATTCCACTCGATCTTTATTGAAAAAAAGACTCCTCTAAATCCATCAGTGTATCACTGAAGATTTACATTCTAGTTTGAGTATGTTCAATTTCTGCAATGAAAATGCCAAGGAGAAAATGGCTTAAAATGCAATGATGTGATGACCAGTGGCACTTGTCAGTAGTAGATCTATCTTTAGCCTGGCTATCTTGCCACCTGCTAAGGAAGAAGCATACACACTCAGTGCCAGGGCATATATTTCTTGGGAGTAACCCTTAATATGTCATATATTGCCTTTTGAAACTCTATAAACTTTAAGTCAGTGAAAGTATTAAGATGAGGTATTTTATCATAAGTTTAAAAGTAGTTGGTAAATACCACATACTGTTGGATTTAATATGTTGTATTTATTGCTTAGAAAATCACTGACACTTACAGTGAGCAAAAAGCTTTATAACCAATCCATGACACCAGTGTCTAAGATGTGAGGTCAGATGCCTAATCAATGTCTAGAGTCATAGGTCCTATGAATGATCAGAAATATGTGGGTTAATATATGCAGTTCACTTGATATGAGGTCATATCACAGAGAACATCTGCAAATTTTCAAGGCATGAATAACTTCCTATAAGGGATATCCAGGGTTTCTTAAGGATCATAGGAGACTAATAAGTCCTCTAATAAGAGCTATTAGAAATGGCCCCCTCCCCAACAGCATTTCAGTAATTTCTTATATGACAGCCAAGCTGCTTTTCTGTCAGCTCATGGCTATATTAATATCTCTGTATCTTAGGTTGGTCACCCTGAAAATAACTATTTGTGTTTTAGATGCCTATAGCCATTTACATTGTAAGTTTATGCCATTCTGTAATTTTATGAATAATAAACATTGAAGAGTCTATGTAAATCTAAAAACTATAATATCTACCATTTATTGAAGGCTGAGTATGATAGACATTGTGCTTGGTATTTTATATTTGTTAGATAATTCAATCCTTATAACACCTACCTCCCAGGCAGTCATTATTTTCCCTATTACATAGACAAAGGAATAAAAGCTCAGAGAAATTCAATGAATTGGTAAAAGGGATGCAGAAGATCAAGTAAGAGGCAGTACTGATAAATGAACACACCTTCGTCTACTCTGACACTACAATTAAGAGTACTACAACCCCAAAAGTATGCATACTGCTGGATTAATGCAGATACACACTGTGAGTCCAAGGTTACAAAATGTGACACTTCAAATAATACGTTCTAGATTTAATACCCTCATTATGTAAAAACTTATGGCTTCACAAACATAAAATTAGCCATATATCCAATTTTCTAAAATAATAATTAGAAACTTTGAGTCCCTGATATAGCTAATAAATATCAAAATATTTTATAGTATGTATCAGATAAGTTTTATTGCAATACTAGATCTTCAATTTTTAAAATCCAATCATGAGTCATACTTTTTAATTGAATTTCAAAATACAGTAGAGATTTAAATCTTAAATCCTAGCTTGTGATATAATGCATCTGATACACAGCCACTTTGCATTTTACAAAGCAACACTAAAATTTAATGTGTGAATTTTTATAAAATACTTATAAGTTTATTCAGATATATAAAGAAGATTGAAATAAACCTAACTATTCAACATTATGGTATAATTTATGTATTGTTTTGAACATACTTGGAAGTATTAGTGTGCTACTGAGATGGTGTAAGACACAAGTACTCAAAAAAGGGCATCAGGGCATTCATGTGTACTTTTATGCAATGTACTTCTTATAGGCCTGGCTCTTAGAAAATCAGAATAGCAAAGGGAGCGTGGTTTCCCACTTTCCCACCCTTTTTTAGTATCTGCTTCATTGTTTCACACCCTGCAGGCTCTGAGATACATGACATATTTCATAATTTCTAAATCATGCAACAAGTGACAGACACCTCTAAGATTGTAGAACATTAACATGCTCTTCCTACAGACAATAGTTTTCTGAAGAAGAATAGCTTGAAAAAAAGAAATCAGGTACATGGGAAGGTCTTGAGAAAATAATCGCTTGCAGTTTCTGTGATCCTTGAGGCATGAAGTAGTAAGAACTTATACTTTGAGAAGAAAATACTTCTGAGTTCTACTAGTAGCTACTTACATAAAAGCTATGCCTATCTAAAACAATCAAAAGAATTCCCCTGTAGTGTATATAATCTGTGCCATGTGCTGATCTTCCTCCTAGGGCATCATATCTTTCCTGGTAATCATACATCCACAGGTGTATCACACAGGACCCATCTTAGACTGGACAAAGGCAAGGTGGATAAGCTGGCTGGAAGCATGAAGCCCAAGATGGTGTTGCCCTTATGCTCAATGGGTATTCCCCAAAATGAGCACTCCCATGCTACAACTAAAGCATCATATAACATACTTGTAGTAACTGCCTGCATTTCATCATTCCTTGGAGTGGTTTCTTTTCAATCTGGGTTTTAAAGTACTCCTAGGGAAGAGTGCACTGCTTAATTAGCTGCTTTGATTCCTCTGTTGGATCTAAATTTTTAACAAGCTTATCAGTGGATGATGTCAAGAATACAAAAGACATATTCTAAACAACTGAATGCTGACCACACATCCTCTACCAAAAATTCACCCCCAAATGTCCAACACAGTATGAACTGATATATGATATTTAATTTTTATCTTATCATTAATCCTCCACTTTCTAGACATGGAAAATTATTTTGTAATAATGAAAATAAGAGAGAAACGTTCAGAAGAAGCCTGGACAGGTGGTTGACACTGGGTATCGAATTTTTAAAAGCACTTTAATGACCTCATGAAATAATCATATTTTCTAAAATACAGAATTATGAAAGGCTCCATAATATTCATGGTAATGCATAAGACATCATCATGAGTTAAATGAGAGCCCTAATGAAGAACATGGAGAAAATCAAGTGTCATTTGATTTTCTATTTGAACATTTGAAAGTCCCACTTAGGAATCGATTCTCAATGCCATCTGTGTAAGAGCACCTTAATTTGGCATAACATTATTCTATCTGTTACACACCTGCGTGTTCTCTGGAGAATGAAGAAAAATAGAAACTTCTCAACCCTAATAAACCTAACATCTGCATTAATTAGTTTATCTTTTAAAATAAAAACAAAGGTCCACTTTATGACAGCAGGATATCAGATAGTTCAAAAAACATAAGCAGAGAGTTCAAAATTATTTCGGTCATTTACAATTATTCCAGAAAAATGGCAAGTGTGGTTTTGTAGGAAGTCTTCTAGCAAAATCTTCATGCCATAGAAATGGAAGTACACCACACAGAAACACAGGAAGGTTCAATCTTATGGCAGGTAAGATTCAAACATGTCCTACATGTCCTTTTGGGCCGGGGATTTAGCTCAGTGGTTCCGGCACCTGCCTCGCAAGTGCAAGGTCCCGAGTTCGATCCCCAGTACCAAAAAAAAACCAAAAAAAACCATGTACTTCTTTGGGTATCAGTTGGAGACAGCATCAATTAATCTTTTCTTTTTCATGAATCTTAATTTTCTATCTCTCATGCTTATCAATTTTTAAATACTGAACTAAAATGGAATAAAGGAGGAAATATAGACTGTTACAGTAATTTTTTGAAAATTCAATGCTCAATCTGCAAATCACTGAGAATTACAAAATTGCAAAGTAATACAAGTTCAGCATTCAACTAAACTATGACAGCCAAAACCAAATACAATTCAGTGTAAATACTTATAAGACATAAAAAATGACTCTACCAAAAAAATTCTAACCAGTTTTCTACATACCAATTATGATGTTCTAGACATTGGTGGATATGCCTTTAGTCATTATAAATATTTATAACAAGGCCAATGTCCTTAGGCTTTTGGCTCAGGTTTTAAATTGCCTTCTAAGTAATTAATTCATTTGTCAAAAATAGATATAATACTTAGAAACAAACCATTAGTTAATGAATATTTATTGCATAATGACATATTGATAATAGACACATTCTGTAGGCAATTAAAGCAGCAATGTGATTGCAGAAATTAAGTTAGCATTGACTTCTTTTGCTTTAGAGTCCATTTCAGTACTTGTAAGGAATTTTCATCAAAATGATAATATTTTCACAGATGTTTTGCTGGAAATTAGTACAAAATTAACTTAGATACTCCATGTTATATATGAAATAGGAGTTATATGATATTCCAGTTGTTCTTTTTCTTCTCTATTGTTCTATAATACACTACTTTGTAATACTTGAAATTCTATACAAGTAATCTCATCAATCCTTAGGTGCATGGTATATTTTTATAATAAACTATATGTGAAATACAAAGAAAAATGTACACTTGTAAAATCACAGATAAATGTTTAAAATGTTTTTATAGGTTGTCAGGCTGCATTCTAATGATAGTAAGAGGAAATTGGCGGATTTAGAAGCAAAGGGCTCTGATTACTGTGCTTTTCCATGTTCACCATAATATTCAGTATTTCTTATATTTTGATCACTTAATGATCTATAAAGTGTTTAGCTTCAGAGTTATTAGAAGGACATGCTCTTCTAAAGATAAAAGCTTATTTCACCTGATATTTGTATTTCTTTAAATTTATGTAGAACTAGTACAGTGTCTTATTTTAGCTCAATTAGTTTTCTTTTAATTAATATCTAGCATGGTATTATGAACAGCTGTTAACTTAGTAACTATTATTCTTATGTTCTTCATTTTGTATTCATAGATTTAAGTGATAATAAATATCACCACATGAAAAAATATGTTAATACATCAAACAGAAATACCCATGGGACACCACTATGTCATACTCAGACTTCTTGGAGAAAAATTTCATCTGTGGTGCAGATCCCAAATGGAACCCTGGAAGAATGCCTTTCTCTGAGCAGACACACAGTGAGGAAAAGCCAATGTATAATTAGGTAAGTGGCCTCCCATAGCCAACATGATAATAAGAGCTGTCTGCTTCCAGGCTCTACAGTTCAGATGCCAAAGCACAAGGCATTAATAAACTGCATCAATTTTTAATTTTTCATACTCACAGACATGGTATCACTATCCTCTTCAACATGAAAATTGTGAGAATTCTATGTACCTAGTACCAATAAAGTCACAAATAATCAAGCTAATTACAGTAATTTAATGCATAAATCACGTGGTGTGGGGGAAAGACCACTGGACAAAGAGTAAAAAAGCTCTTTAACAATTTCCTTAATCTCAATACCCTGACATGTATGTTCTCTGAAATGAGGAGCCAGAATGGATCACAACTCCAGAGTGCTGGTCCTGTAATGGCTTTGGCTACCGCAGGATCACTTTAAAGATGTTTGTTTTGTTTTTAATTATGTCAACATTCAATGTTTACATTATTTTTATTATATAATTGTTATTTACAGATGAGTCTTGAAGTTTAAGAAAATTTCTCCCTTGCATAAAATTTTGTTTTTCCTGCTGTCAGTAACAATCAAGCTATTTTATGTGTTGTTTTTTTCCTCTATGTAGTCCTGTGTGTGTAGATGGATTCACTGATGAATTCTACAAGAACTTCAGGGAAGATCCAAAATCAATACTCTTCAAAATCTTTAAAGAAATTAAAAGGGATGAAGTACTTCCAAAGTCATTTCTGGAAGTTAGCATTACCCTGATTCCAAATCTAGATAAGGATCCAACCAAAAAAAATAAGAGTATTGTAGACACACCATTTCAATGCAAAAATCCTCAACAAGATAATGGCAAACAGAATGGAACAAATTATCAAAAAGAACATGCAACATGACAACCAAGCAGGCTTCATCTTAGGGATGTGAGGAAGATTCAACATACAAGAATCAATATACGTAACATGCGACATAAATGGAAGCAAGGACAAAAATCACGCGATCACCTCTATAGACGTGGAAAAGCCTTTGACAAAATCCAACATCTGTTCATGATAAAAACACTAAAGAAAACAGGTATAGAACAACCCTATCTCAAACTGATGAAAGCCACTTATGACAAACCTACTACTAACATCATATTAAATGAAAACTTTCCCTCTAAAATCAGGAACAAAACAAGAATGTCCATTATCACCACTTCTGTTCAACTCAGTATTTGAAATATCAGCAAGAACAATTGGAAAATAAAAAGATATAAAAGGGATATGTATGGGAAAGGAAGAAGTCAAATTATCATTATTTGGAGATGACATTATCCTTTATATAGAAGATCCAAAAAATGCCACCAAACCACTCCTACAATTAATAGCCAAACTCAACAATGAAGCAGGATAAAAACATCAACACAAAAAATTAGTAGTGTTTTTGTATATGAATAACAAACTCACGGACAAAGAAATTAGGAAAGAATACCGTTCACAATGGTATCAGGAAAAATTAAACACTTAGGAATTAACCTAAACAAAGAAATAAAAGACCTCTACAATGACAACTACACTACTCTCTAGTGTAGGAGATCCAATAGGACATCAAAAAATGGAAAGATATCCCCTGTTGCTGGATAGGCCAAACCAATAAAGTCAAAATGACCATACTTCCAAAACTGATATAGAGATGTAATGCAATCACAATCAAAATACCAACATTCCTCGTAGAACTAGAGAAAACAATCCTAACATTCATATGGAACCAGAAGAGACTCAGAATGGCAATTTTGGGTAACAAGAAAATCAGGAGTTATCACAAACCCAGATTTGAAGATACAGTGACAAAAACAGCATGATGTTGGCACAAAAACAGACATGAGGATCAAAGGAACAGAGGATGCAGAAATAACACCAGGCACATTCAGCTATCTGATCTTTGACAAAGCACCCAAAAATTTATACTGGAGAAAAATAGCCTCTTTAACAAAAGGTTCTGGGAAAACCGGCTATCTACCTGCAGAAGACTGAAATAAGACCCATATCTCTCACCTTATACTAAACTAAAATCAAAATGGATCAATGATCTAAATGTGAAAACAGAAACACAATGTTCCGGAAGATAAAATAGGTAAAACTGTTGAAGTCATAGGCGTAGGCAAGGACTTTCTGAGCAGAACCTCCATGACAGAAGAAATAGTACCAAGAATCAACAAATAGGATCATTTTAAACTAAGATGCTTCTGCACAGAAAAGGAAACCAGCACGGTAGAAAGATAACCTACAGAATGGAAAAAAATGTTTTTCACCTATTCCTCTGACAAATGGCTAATATTTAGAATATATAAAGAACTCACAAATATTAGCCCCATCCCCAAAATAAACAAACCAGTCAAAAAATGGGCAAGTGAAATGATCAAACCATTCTCAGAAGAAGTACAAACGGCCAATAAATACATGAAAAAATGTTCACCATCTCTGGTTATTAGAGAAATGCAAATTAAAACGAGATTAAGACTCCATTTTACTCCAGAATGGTCATCATCAAGAAATCAAGCAAGAACAAATTCTGGTGTGGCTTCAGAGAAAAAGGATCCCTTCTCCATTGTTGGTAAACTAGTACAACCACTGTGGATATCAGTATGGTGATTCCTCAAAAAACTAAAATGAGAAATTCTATTTGACCCAGCTATTCCCCTTCTAGATATCGTCTCAAGAGTTAACATCATCATATTACAGGGATACATGCACATCTGTCTTTATAGCAGAACAATTCCTAATAGCTAAATCTTGGACACAACCTTTATGCCCAGCCACAGAAGAATGAATAAAGAAAATGTGGTATTTATATACAATGGAGTACTATTCTGCAATAAAGAAGGATAAACGAGTCATTTGTAGGAAAATGGATGCACCTTGAGACCATAATGTTAAGTGAAATAAACCTGAACCATTTTTCTTATATGAGATAACCTTCCTCAAAATAAATAGAATAAAATAGACAATAAAAAGTAGGAAGGTAATCTTTCTCATATGGGAAAGGAATTAAGTGATGAAGGAACAGGGCAGAGAGTGAGGGGAAGGGCTAAAAAAACAGAAAAAAACTGAGTCATTCACATGTTCCCACTCACCATGAGAGGATGTAATTATGTACTGGAAACATGTACTAAAAAATAAAATAAGATATAATATACTATCCTTGTTTTATAGATAGACTACCTCCATTTAGCTCTCTGAGACTACTAATGGCAACGTACTTTCAATTTTCTGAGCCAAGCATGGTGCCACACACCTGTAATTCTAGCACTGTGGGAGGCTGAGGGAAGGAGATTGCAACTCAGGGACCTAGTGAGACCCTGTCTCAAAATAGAAAGCACAAACGGTCTGAGGATGCAGCTCTGCCTTGGGTTCAATCTCCAAGAGCATAACAAAAGCGCGGGGAGAGGAGAGTTTCCGTCCCTTTTTCTGTATCAAATCAATACAAGCAAATTTGCCTACTCAGAGCTCCTGTAAGTTACTCATTTGCTGGCTGGGGCTTCACTATAGTTACCAGGACACTGCAAGTCTGTTTTCCCAGAATGATAAGATTATCTGGAGGAGACTCTTGCACTCTCTACCTTGAGGTCTGGCACCTTTCCTGGGATGTGCCCTGGCCAGGCCCTGGCCCTTACTCTCTCTCCCACGTGCGCACTGCCTGCTTCTTACTCTAGGCAGTTGTAAAAAGCTGCAGAGAACTTACTTTTCCTCCCCTGCCTGCAGAGTGGGAAGCAGTGGAGGTGGATAGGCTGCAGGTTATGGGACAGCGACAGGCCAGGCCCACTGTCATGAGGTACAGGTTTCCCAGGCTGGGAGGGAGGGTGCTGGAGAGTGGGAAAACTTGCAGGGCTACAGGGGAAGTAACAGAAGACGGTGGGTCCTGGGAGACCCCTGGACAAATGCACACTTCCTATCCCAAGAGATTTTAAAATCTGATTTTTTGGGGGGAGTACCAGGGATCGAACTCAGGACCTTGCACTTGTGAGGGAGGCACCAGAACCACTGAGCTAAATCTCTGGCCCTTAAAATCTGATTTTGATTCAGGAAGACGGGGAGAGGATACACTCCCCCCCGACTCACACACACACACACACACACACACGCACACACACACACTCTTCCTAGATGACTCTGCTGTAGAATTTAGTTTTAAGATCTTCTAGATGATTATTTTTTGAACTCTTAAACATTCCGAGAATTGAGGTAGTCCAGAAGATGCTGGAAAATCCTCACAGAGCCAAAGATTTCACTAGCCAGGAGGAAAAAGATACTCATACATCAGTATATGTTGCTCCCTTTCAGTTCTTGAAAAAGATATACCATGAGGTAAACTGCATCACATTCTTTTGGGGGAAAATATGTAGATTCAGATGTAGAGATACAGAGATATGTTCTATATATTTATATCCTTAGACATATAGCTATAGAGATAGAGGTAGAGGTAGAGGTAGATGGGGCATCAATCTGTGACCATGTTAGACAACTTGAGGGTGGAAAAAAAAATCCCTCCTGTATACAACCCTAGGTTCATTGTAGGTGTCACATCTAATTCCTTTAACATTATTTTTATGCTGACTACACGTCTCATTCATCAGAAAGTTTCTCATCATGTCCTCAAAGGCAGCAACTCTCCCATGTTAAACCTGTTTAATGCAACAGTGTAATCTGGGCTTGGAAAAGCTAACAAACATTAAGTATCTGAAGTATGATGAATGCCTATGAGGTAAAGGAAAGCACATGAAACTTGGCTATGAGATGCTGAAACATAGTTTCAGAGATGAGAAAAAATAAAATGTAATGGAAGAAGCAGAATACACAGTAAAAATGCAACAAAAGCCACCAATAACACAGGGAACACAGCAGTGCTTTGTAGAATGAGCTTGCTTTCTTTGTTTTTCTGACAAAATTCTCCACCAATACTTGCCAATACCTAAGAACACACATAGGGTTGATGAGAAAACTGAACACGGACAATAAATAAAACCCAGCAATGTCATGTCTTTGAAAAGACAGAGCTGGTTCTTTAATCTCAATCCTACTGCTGATTTTAAGTTGAGAGGTCAAGGGTAACTTGGAATACTTGCTGATTTCTACTATAGCTTGTAGACCTTTAGGCGCCCCAGAGCTAAAGTCCTTATCAGCTGGGCTCTCAAGAGAGTCCCAGGGCAAGAGAGAAAAACAGGAATGAGCAGTATTGTACTGCTGACAATGAACCCTAAAAAGAATACATGTGAATGTATGCAAGAGAGAATCTGAGGCTTTTTACATATAAAAAGATCAAAATTATTTCCATGCTATGATAGCAACATTTAGAACGAGACTTGAACATGGACCAAATTAATAAAACAATTTTCGTCTGTTAACAGAAATATATTTTTACAAAAAATAAATACATTATAAATTCTTGAATTAAGCTGAACAAAGAAAATCTATTATTAAAAACAACAAAAAGGAGATATATGAAAAATCAACAGACTATTAGGCATAATATCGATTCAATTATTTATTTTAAAATTTTGGTCCAAGTTTCTGTATTTTTAAATTGTATATCATAAACTGCTAATCATAAAAACCATTAGTAATGTCACAAATATTAAAAAGCACCTACAATTTATTAAGAAAAATAAAAAACAATAGGACAATGGGAAATGTATAAGTGAGTAATGTATAAGAAAAGGCAATTTAGAAAAGCAGAATTACAAGTGGTAAAAAACATGAAGAAGTGCTTAATATCCTCAGTAGTCAAACGACAACATAAAAGACATTCCATTCTTTTCAGAATGCAAAAATTAAAATCACTGATTTCAGTAAGAGTAGAGGAAAACAGTCTTACTAATATAGATACCATGCCTCTGTCTTAATCCATTAACTACATACCCAGAGAAATAAAGAGTATAGTTGTTTTATACTAATATTGTCTCTATAATCATTGATAATAGCAACATTCTGGAAAGAACCCAAAAATCTATGAATAAGAAACTGTCAAAAATTCTGCTTTATTGATATTAGAAGTAACATACAGTTATTAGAAAGACTGAGCTACATAGTCATGTATAGTACTGATTTTAAAGGATATCTAGGATACATTTTAAGTGAAAAAAAGGAACTTATAAAACATATTCCTATCAAGACAAAATACATACATGTGTGAACAAACCTATTCAAGAAAAGGGGAAGTACAAAACAAAAAATACACCATGTTTCAAAGAGTGGTATATATAGGTAATAAAGAGAGAAAATGGAAACAAATAATTTTACTTCAAATGATCCACGATATTAAATTGGTTCTCAGGATCATGGAATGTAGCCATTTGAATTACAAAATGCAAGCACATCAGTAAGTCTTCTGATATACCTTTGGTATCTTTAAATTCCCTGACATACACTAAGAAATTTCCTGTTTTTAAGATTGAGGTTCTGGAAAATTTTCCCAAAATGATCATTAGGTTAAATATTAGAAAAAGTTAGTTTGTTTGACATACAGTCATTAAATTTCTACTAAAAAAATGAAAAAGGGCCGGGGATTTAGCTCAGTGGTTTCGCCGCCTGCTGCGCAAGCGCAAGGACCCGAATTCAATCCCCAGTGCCAAAAAAAAAAAAAAAAACAAAAATGAAAAAGAGCAGTAGAAAGTGGAACTGCGGCATCTTACATATACATACAAATGAAAAATTAAGAAGCTGGAGATCAGTGTAAGCGCTTGCCTAGCACATGTGAGGCCCTGGGTTCATTCCCCTTACCAGGGGAAAACAACTGAAAAAAAGAAAAATCATGCCCAGTGAACCCACTGACACTGTTTTGGATTATCTCAACACTTCATATTGAAATCAACTGGTACTACACTATGGGGTTCTAAGTTAAAGCTACTGTGCTCCTCTCTCCTGGGCACAAGGTTAAAACAGGGTTCAGTGTAACTCACTCATTATTGGCAAATGTTTCTCCATGAACTAAAAACAGGATAAGATTTAATCAAAAATCTTCCAGTAAACATATTTAATATTAAAATACAATTTCCACCAATGAGACTGAGGTATAGACTATGGTTTACTCAGATATTATTTCACTTTATACAGAAATTTTTTTTAAATTTAAGGTACAATAGAGATACTAGGCTCAAAAAAGGCACATAAAGAATGCTAAATCTGGGCTTCAAAATTCTTTTCATACCTTCACATTATCTGGATGGAGCCCCCCGGGGTGCTTGTCCATGTACTGACATAAATCAGTGTGCTAGAAGGAAAAAAAAGGAGAATGTATTAATATCCCTCAGGCTATAACACGATGAATCAATACTTCCTAATGACTTCAAAGTCACCATTACCTTCTGAACAAAGCAAATCCAAGACAAGTACATATTTTTTTTAGTGCATGCAGTTGCATGTTCTCATATCCCCATGTTTAACCACAGATGAATCATCTTTACCTCTAGGTTTTATGTTAAATATGTCTATGTATTAAGAGGAACACATGCCCATAATTTGTTAACCAACTCTTTCACAGTGAATACATGTCCCTATATGTTAACACACAAAATCTAACCAATCCAATTACAACTTTAATTATCACATATTTTCCAAGTGTAAATGCAAGTTATTATGTATTTTATGGTAAAATACTCAAAATCTTTTATGACAGTTAAATCAATAAATTGACTTACTTAAATGTTTACATCTATATCCACAACAATAATTTTTAGTTTTCCAGAACTCCAAAAATATTTGAGTGAACAGATTTTATAAACAGAATATTTTTGAAATTATAAAGTAAGAAAAGGTATCCAGGTATATGTCAAAAAGAACAGCCCCATGTACTATCCCCAGCCCTTTTCATGTTATTTTGAAGAGAGTCTCACTAACTTGCCCAGGTTGGCCTTATACTTGAGATCCTCCTGCCTCAACCTTCTAAGTGGCTGAGTTTATAGGTATGCACCATTGTACCCAGCCTATGTGTTTACTGTTTTCCTGTTTACACTGGAAATTACATAGATTCTTGAAAAAAGCATGTAGTGTTGCTATTCAAATTTTCCCTCTCTTACAGGAAGTTACTATAGGATTTTACGACTGAAACTTTCTAATCATTCTCTAAAGGCAAGGAACATGAGTATTTGTGCCCTATTATTAGGTTTAGATTACTAAGGAATTACAAATATAGAATATATTCAAGAATCTTGCTACAGCCAATATGACAATCAAATTCTGTTACTGAATTTTTAGTGCATGAGAGAGGATAACTGCTGAGGATACAGGCAGAATTCAGCCTTCATCCCTTCATCCTGTACCTCCTGAGTCCAGGACAGCAGGTTAGTCACTGAGGACACAGAACAGCATAGAGTAGATGCCCACAGGATAACAACAGACGTGCCAGTGACTACAGTGGAGTATGTGTGTATTATTTTAAGAAGAGAACTCCATAAGGTTTCATTTAGTTTTGTCCTCCTATCGGCTAACTTTTTTCATCTTTTATTCATGTCTTACTTAGAAATAACTTCATCCAGAAGCCTTTCTGAAATCTTTAGAGCACATTAGATGCCCTCTGCTATTTCTTGGACAAAGTCAAATAAAACAGAAGAAATGTTAGTAGATACATTTTGAGATAAAATTACCATTCTCTAGGTCCACACCCAAGGTGTTTAACTTTAGATCAAACTCAAACTACATGAGTGTAGAATTTATGTTTGATTTGGAAATTACTGACTCTGTGGGCCAGGCAGTGTTATACACAGAGAAGAAGGAAATACAGAAAATGTTATATATAGGACAGTTCATTTAAAAAATAATCACAGTGGCTTCCATCAAGTTTTTCCTAACTAAAATTTTCATTTCACACATTCAATAAATTGAGGAGTGAATTTGGGGTCCCAAACTGCCGTTTTATAACTTTGTGTTATTTACTTCCCCATCATTTCAAATAGGATAACACTACTGTCAGAGAAGAACTTTTTAAAAAACAAATAAAATAGTACATGAGACGACACTTTTTAACCTATAACAAAATATATAAAGTTATCACTCAAAATACTACCATCATCTAATAAGATCCACGAAGGCAAGAATGATATCTAATTTGCCCAGTGCTTCACACACAGCCAACAAAATAGCAAAAACAAAGCACATCCAGTCCCACCACCTGCTGTGGTTTAGACACAGTGTAAGTGTGTCCTCCAAAATTTCACCTGCTGAAAGGCTTGTTGGTCCCCAGTGTATAGTGGCAAGTGAGAGGTGGGGCCACTGGAAGGGATCAGGTAGTTATTGTGCAGCCCTGAGCACACTGTCACGAGAGCAGGTTGTTACAGAAGAATAAGCCTACACCACTCTGCCTTCCGGTCTCAGCAGATACACTCTCCCTGTCACACACCTGACCACGATGATGCTCTGGTGGGCGTGTTCACCACATTCAGCTCTATGTTATTTGTACTTTCAGCCTCCAACATTATAAGCGTAATAAACCTCTTCCCTGAGTACCCAGCATATGTATTTTACTATAGCAACCGAAAACAAACATAATAATATACATATGATATGTTAAAATTCTTACTAAAAACATGCAAACTCAATTTACAAAACAAAATCTAATCCATACTCCCTTCCAAATATGAACTAAAAGCAATACCAACAGCCCAAAATGTCTGGAGATAAAGAAATATTTTATTATATATTTATTTTATATTTTGTTATGCATAACCATACATACCAGCAAAATGGAACCAGATACATCAATGTAAAATAAGGAATAATAGAATTCAAGAAATACGTATTCAACATATATGTACCTAACAATAGGACATATCATTATAAAGCAAAAATTGATAAATGCAAAGGAAGAAAATGAAAAATTCACAAAATCTTAAAAAGTTTACCATCTTTCAAAAATCAACTAATGGAATTGGCAAAAGAAAGTAAGGCTATAAACACTATGAATGATATAATTAAATAGCATTTTTATTTTTGTTCAAGAAATTCATGCTACATATTTTGACACTTAAGTGGTCGAGTCATAAAAATAGACAAAAGCAAAGGGAAAAAATCTCAAAATTTTCAGAAAGCAAAAATCATACTGCATTCTTTCCATACATCTGAATAAAATGAACATCAAAATGTTATATATTCTATATTTGATAAAGGAATAATAAAATTAATTTGCTACTGGGCAGCAGCTGGAATACAGCTGCCACTGCCGGTGTTTGAGGAAGCTATTTAGCTTACTCTACTGGCAGAGTTTACTTAATGGCATAACTCATCAATGAACAACTTAAGAGCCATATCATGTAAGCAAGAAACATGGAAAGATGAGCCCTAATTGTTATCTGGAAACCATTTATTGAACTATCAGGTAATTTTTTTTAAATGCTAGACTTAAAACTTGTAGGATTCTTTCAATAACCATAAAATAAAAATTTTGAATGACAAGTAAGCATTCAATCATAGCTTAACTGGATCTATTTTTCTCAGTACTGTAGTAATAAAATCATGTTTCTTCCAATCAATGGTGCTTTAACTTCAATGGTAGCAGTAAGAAAATGAAGGAAGAAAAACAGTTGAAGGGAAGAAAGGAGAGGGGGAGTAAAGAAAAGTCTTTTCCTTACAAATTAAAAAACTTTAAAATGACAATATTTTTAAGTGACTGATAAAAAGAATAACACATTTCAAAGTGATGGAAGTGGGCCAGGGATTTAGCTCAGTGGTTTCGCCGCCTGCTGAGCAAGCGCAAGGACTCAAGTTCGGTCCCCGGTACCAAAAAAAACAAAAAAAAACACAAACAAAACAAAGTGATGGAAGCAATAAGGGTACAGTGACAAGAAATCTAGACATCTAAATGAATTTATTTTCATATAGGAATGATTAAAAATAAACAAAATGGAAATAAAGTCAAGCTAGAAAATACTGAAGGACAAGTACTCCCATAGAAAACAAAAGAAATTCATACCGTTAATAGCGTAAGTTAATTAAAAAGAAAAACAAGAAACTAACAGAACTTAAAAAACTCCTTTGAAAAAAACAAATGAAACAACCAAACTTTGGTGGATATTATTTCTGTTAGAGTGGGAGGTTTGTCCAAGATGCAATCAACATTAAGAATGAGACTACAGAAGCCGGGCATTTAGCTCAGTGGTTCCTCCGGCTGCATCTCAAGTGCAAGGTCCCAAGTTTCATCCCCAGTACCAAAAAAAAAGAATGAGAATACAACTAAAACTTTGAAATTTAGAAATATATACTACAAATGTAGGACTAAAAACTAAACTACAATTTTACAAACATCTTTAGACCAATATACTAGCTATCTTTTAAAATCTGATCTTAAAAAATTTAAATTACTAAATTTGATTCCATGTGAAATAAGAATTGAGGAGCTACACCAAAACAAGGAACTAAATTCAAATGGTTTTAATGGAAATTTCTCCAAATCTGCAAGCAAATTGTACAAATTACTCCCGTGTGCAGCAAAAGACGAGGGGCTTCCCATTCTACCTTTAAGGCTACAATGTCAAAGCAGACAGAGGCAAGGGAAGAATAGCGAGAACTAAACCTACCTCTTTATGATTACAGCTATAAAATTCCAAAAATAATGATACTAGGTGCCAGAATCCAGTGTTGAATTCATAGAACAACACATCAAGAACAATCAGTTAACCCTGGAAATGAAAAACTAGTTCAACTTAAGAACATCTATTAATGCGATCCTCTAAAAGTAACAAATTAGATAAATCTATTTTTTTGTGAAAAGACAGAACATGGGAAGACTGTAGTAATTAAAAAAGAATATTTACTCACACACACGTTTGAACAGTCGAGTCTTAGTTAACATCAGTCTTATGCAGGCCTGGGAACTATGTGACCAACATTAATCATGGGCTGCATGCAGCCATAAGTTTAAATGACAGAGATGAAAGAAAACTACAAAGATAAACTATGTGTATCATGAAAGCTTTAAAACAGTCCTTTGTGGAGAATAGCTGTATAAAAGAGGAGAGAGAGGGAGGGGGAGAGAGACAGACAGACAGACAGACACTGGCAGACAGAGCAGCAGAATGAAAAGATGTGTAAGAGCTGAAGCGTGATACTCACTTTGATATTTTCCATCATCTACCCCTTACCCATTTTGAATATGACCGGGTGAGGGGAAAGAATCAATATACATCCACATAAAACCACCTATAAGAAGGCTATGTGAATCTCAGACAACTTCTTTGATATGAAATTTTTGCTGATTTTCCAGGGCAGAAAGAAGTATATACCAACAGTTAAGGAGGCTTCACCAATCAGTATATACACATTTATATATCTTTATTTTATCTAAACTTTTATTCACAAAGTGAAGTGTTCCAATGGTTGACCCTTCAAATAATCAAACCTCTTATTCAAGAGAGATCAAATTCCTCATAGTAATTCAGCTTTTCCATTAGTCCTGGCTTTTAAACTTGCCTTTACTGATCAAACATATAAGGTGCCTTCAAAAACACATGTATCTGTTACCATTCTTCTGCAATATTGTCAGATATCCACAATATCTGTCAGCTAATTCTGATGTTTTCTAGCACTGCCAAAATATGAGATGGAAACTAGCACAATATATTTTTTAACTTCTAGCCTAAAAACAAGTTTCCCCCGGAGATGAAGAACAGAAGTCCTCATTTTGAAATTATGTTAAGCACTGCTTCTACATCCTTTATTATTGTTTCACTTAACTTTGATAGTGACAGTCAATATATTCAAGGCTGGTGTAGTTCTTATAAAACTTTTTTTAAACCCCAAAAGACAAATAAAAAGAAAACCTGTTACATAAGCATAAGACTATGCAAAGATTACATAAGAGAGACATAATTCTAATTTTCTTATTCTTATTAGTTTTATTTTACATTTCAACAGCAAAGTGCAGTTATACTTTTATTGTGAAATTATTGAAATGTGATTCATCAAACAAAATATTAAGTGGAAATATAGAATTAAAATAATGCTATGTTAAGAACTAGCCCATAAGATAAGTTGGAAGCAAAGTACATAGAGCCCTCCTTTCTCACTGATCTGTGGTTCTTTAGGAGGCCCGTTATTAGCCCACATCCAAATTTGATTCTAGATACCCCAACCTCATCCAGGTGAATGAGCCATTGGAGAAGCCTTTAAGTAATACTCTTGATGATGAGGGAACATATCAAGTAGTGTGCAATTTTCTGAAAGGAAAGGGCAATTTCTTCCATTCTTCTGTGTATCCCATGGGATCCAAATGCACAGCATTCAGTACCATATGGCTGAACTGCTCTACCTCTAGCTAGCGTCACCTTCATTAGCACCACCCCATGTCTGAAACAACACACACACCCCTGCATTTTAACTAATACCACACCTGAAAAGTGGTTCTGAGCTTTGGAAGAATGGATTATCCTTGTAGTTTTTAGTCTATTTAACCTGTAGTTCATTATGGTTGCGCAATTCACTGGAGAATTGTGACTGCTAGAGGGAACTGAAAAAACTTACAGAAATCAAGCCTCCGTTCTGCTATGGCAATCACTGCCATTTTCCTCTAGATATAATCTCCATTTTAATCAGCCCACATTACTGTAAGAATTAACACATCAAATTACTGAGCAGTTAGATTCAAACTGCTCTACTTGCAGTTCAGGTTTTAAATTGACTTTGAAATTGTATTTTCCCACAGTTAAGCTTTATAGTACTCACCTGTTTCATTCCCAAATCATAATTAATGAAATTACAATACTGAATTCCAAAGTATGAGAATCATTCATTAACAAAAAAAAATAAAATAAAAAGAAATGTTAGGCAATTTACACTTTAAAATAAATTCAAAGGCATTAAGAATGTTTAATTGAAGAAGTTTGTATGTGTGTGTATCAGAAGGGTCCATTTTCATGACAGTAGTTAAAATATAAAAACATCAGTCAGGTGTGGTGGCACACACCTATAATCCCAGGATTCTAGGAAGCTAAGGCAGAAAGATCACAAGTTTGAGCCCAGTCTGAGCAACTTAGTGATTTTACTGACCCTGTCTCACAATAAAAAATAAAGGGCTGGAGATTTACCTCAGAAGGAAGGCCTTGGGTTCAATCCCCAGCACCACTAAATAACTACACAAATACACACATATTTTGTAAGTATTCAATCAAATGTTTATTAGTTTTTATTAAAATCTCCCATTATATTTAACCACAAAAATAAGACATTTGTAAAAAAAAAAAAAAGAGAGAAGACAAAAGTATATCTCTTCACACTAAAGTAGAGCAATAACTACAACTAGATTATTTTGCTTCATATTGTATCACAAGGTAGTAATACAATATACCTTTCCATTCTATTCCATCATCACACTAAGATATGCTATTCTCAAATATTTTCTTATGACTCCACAGACTTATTTTACATTTACAAAGTCTATTTTTGGATTATTTTAGTTTTACCTGGTTTAAAGTCACATAGGAAATAGATTTGAAGTTCCTCCAGTAAACCATATACCTAGGGAGGTAGGGTAAGGGTAATTAATACACAAAACAATTTATGCTACATAATGGTTTCATAACAATCACAGTGCTACAGTTTCCTAATTAAATTACCCATTTCTTTTTAATCATACAAAATATTCTCCTCCCTTTTGGTAATAATAAACCTAAATGTGGCTATCCCATAGTTCTGCCTAAATGGTTTCAGCTGTTATTTCTGAATCCAAAAATGCATGAGCAGCCTGGGGCTGGTAACTGGAACATGAAGCATTTCCAAACACATTTGTATCATGTAAAACCAGCAACCTGAAAATTTTCTTCCGTTAAAAGAAAAAAATTATTATTTGTCTTCATCTAATGACATCATAGGGAGACAGACTGGACAGTTCTGCCAATGCAGTAAGACAGCTGGAAGTCACTCTCTGATAAAAGGGGATATGCGCATTCATGTCCCAAAAGTTTGTGTTCGAAGCCTTTTCAATACTGCACGAGCTAATTCTTAAACCAAAACATATCTATACATTTACCTACATCATTTATTTACTTTTTTCAACATTTAGGTAAAATAATTTTCTTTTTTAAAGTTAAATTCAATGTACAGTCTTGGGAAAGTTCAAGAAATTTGTGGAAATTTTTTAGAAGAAAGAAAGAAGTCAGACTTTCTGAAAAGTTAAGTCTACAGAAACATGCTATTCCAGAATTAAAAGAATGTGTATAATGTACTCTTCCTGAAGCAGTCTACAGCAAATCACTGCTTTAAAAAGATATTCATGGTATGTTGAATCCAGCTTATTTCTTTTTGAAGAAAAAGTAAAAAGCTAATGAGTGTAAGGAATGGAATGTTCTGATCATACAACTACATCAAGAACTTGAACAAAAAACAGAATTTGAAAAAAATATAAAAGGCAAAAGTGGGCCACACAAAAATTTTTGGACTCAAAACTTGAGATGGAAGACAAAAGGAAAAGGAACTAGAATAGCTCTCAGTAATATCTGACTCTGAAAACACCTTCTGGAGCTGCCTTTCTAAAAATATGGAAGATCCCAAAATTACACGGTGAGAGCAAGATGAACAAAAGAAGTTACAAACTGGGGATTAAGAATCAAGAGAGAAGAGACGTTAAGAACAGGATTAAGAACAGGAAAGGAAGACAGAAATAAAAGGGCTATTCTGGAACAACTTCTTCAGGTTACAAGGATGGACAGAAGAGCCACATGCTTGTTTCTAAACTGTAAGAGTAACTCCATGTGAGTGCTGGTCAGACTAAGTATGAAAACTCAAATTAACTATGCTTCAACGAGCTAGAGGCATGTGTGATTTTTAATTTTAAAAATAATTCTAAAGCACGTCTAAGAAAAATTAAACAATTATAATTTGCTAATTTTTTCTCCCATATTTTTGGCACATTAAAATTGATAACCAATATCAATTTTCAAACTCTTATAATAAATGAAGGATTGTGAAATGTATGAAGACAAATAAAAACTCGGTATTTAGGAGTTTACAGATGACTACAGGGAAAACAAAAATGCCAATCAAATAAATGCCAATATATTATTCCACTTCTTAAATAAATTAAAACATTTATCCCCTTGTTCATATCATTTGACCCAGTGGTGATAATTTTAGAAGGCTTTTGCTCAAGGCAATACAAAAGTAGATATTAAAAACAATGTTAATATTTGACAATGCAAAAATACTGTGAAATTCTTCAACATGTTTATAAATGCCAGATTTATGGAACACAGGTTGTGGGCTACAGACTCCACGATGGGAAACAGCAGAAATCTTTTGAGTTGTAGAAAAATTACAGCTTGAAAAATATATTACAAATACAAAGTTCATTTTGATCTTCCTACCTGGTTGTAATGCACAACATAATGTGAATGACAAACTTTCAGAGAAAGTCCTGGCAAGCACTGAAGTATATGAAATGTCTCTTTTTATATATACAATGAAAAAGGCAACTGACACTGTTCTTCCTATGGTACCCCTGAAGCTAAGTTATTTCAACCACGTTGACATAAAGGGGGATAATAATTTATATTTCTCAAATTCAATGAGTAAAAGAACAACACTATCATTATTCTTTACAATTCAAGTTTTTAATCTACAGATTGACAGTTTGAAGTGCAAGAAATTAAGGATTAGTGAACTATATTGTTAAGAATCTACAAAATAATAAAACTTTTTTCAAGCAGTTCTTGTAATACCAAACAATAAAAAAAAAAGCTCAGATCTAGGGGTGGGGAGTTGTCATGAATTCTTGTATTCTGAGTACTTTTAAAAGTTAAAATGGAGAAGAAATTCCAAACTATCCTCTTCTAAACATCTACAGCCAAAAGTCAATTTAAACATCTACAGCCAAAAGTACTTGCCTGTGATAACTTTTTTGCCAAAGATCAACTCATCATTTCCTTCTTTGCTACTAGCTTTGCTGAATGCATGGATAAAGTGCTGTAATCCACTGCTATACAAGGGTATGAAATTAAAGATATCTTGAAAAAAGAGCAATTTTATTTTTTTCTAATTAATTAGACCCTTGCAAACTTTCAAAAATATTAACTTTCCCAGGAGCTTGGCATATGTGGCAGATATAGTTGATGGTTTGAACAAGAATCCTGAAACTTTCAGAAGTAAAGATCAACATTATTGGTCCCCATTATATGTTTTTACTTTTTTCATGCTAACAAGTAGTCAGTGAATCAAAGTTGAAAATATCTAGCCCCTCTATTCTCGGTACTTGGTAGAATTTGCTATAAAAAGTTTACTGAAAAAAATTTTTTTTCTCACCTACTCTGTCTAGATGAATACATTTGTCTGATGCTGGCACTGGAAATACCATTTCAAAGTCAAACAGCAAAATTTTAAAAGAAATTACTGGTGCTCAAATTTGAATCATTTACCAAAAATAATGTCAAAAACCATACTAGAGTATTTTGGGTAAAATATCTGTCAATATTTACTTCTAAACAAATTAGCAGGCTTGATGTATAATTACCATAAATGAAATATGAAGCTTGTTGTAATCATTTCCATCAAGGAAAACGGAAGAAACTTGGTAAAGATGACCACATCTGTGCTCTACGTTTGACTAATCCATGATAGAAAAGCTTAGGATAAACTAGCTTATCAGTGCCCTCACTGAAAATACAAGATTCTTTTGTTTTGCTGATTTTGCAATGGTGGGGATTGAACTCCAGAGCCTCATGCACTCTACCACTGAGCTACATCCCTACCACTGGGAAAATACGAGATTTTTATTAAATATTAAAGATCCAGAATCAGCCAGGGATTTAGCTCAGTGGTTTCGCTGCCTGCTGTGCAAGGGCAAGGACCCAAGTTCGATCCCTGGTACCAAAAAAAAAAAAAAAAAGATCCAGAATCAAAGTGCTTACTACAATCTTTCAAAATCATCACTAGCTGAGTTTATTTTATTAATACCTTCAAATTCATGCAAAATTTAAAACATCAAAGATGAGCAAGGAATTTTTATGTTAATACAAAATATGCCTTGAAAAAAGAATATTAATATATAATCACATTTATTGGTTTGAAATGATAATACATTAACATCTAGCAGTATAAAAGGCTTAAAAATGTATATGTGATACCTAAGACTAATATATACATACACATACACAGTCATACATACATAACATGCAATGATCATAAATCATAAGCTTTCAAAGAGAGCACTTAATAGCACTGACTCTCCAATGACTGAAGAATAAGGAATTTGGGATATATTAATGAACAGAGACCAAGTTATGCCATAATAACAAATGGCCACTGTCTTCACTGGCCAAAGCAAGGGACACAATCATGCCTAAGTTCAACAGGGAAAGCAGGTATATCTGCCAACAGGGGTGGGATCCAAATTCTTGATAACAGTACTATAGTGCACTGCATTAGGCAAATCCTACTCAATTTTTTCTTCACTGATAATATAATAAGAATATTAAATACTGCATACAAACCAAAAAGATTCTTATAAAAAAGAAACATAATAACACAAAACTTTCTTTTCAATGAACTTTTTGGTTTACGTCTTGAACTCTGAGTAACTACTATACTTTGAAGATAACAATACACAGAATAATAATAAATGACTATTATTATTCTCTTATTTGGTTAGAAATTTTGTTTCATTTTTCCATAAAATAAAATGGTGACAACAGCCAGGGATTTAGCTCAGTGGTGCTGGCGCCTGCCTGGCAAGCACAAGGTCCTGAGTTCAATTCCTGGTACCAGAAAAAAAAATGGTGGCAACAGCAAAATAAATAAATAAATTAATTAATTAAATGTACATATATGTATATATTTATATTGAAATTTGGTGGGGGGTTTTTTGTTTTGTTTTTGTTTTTTTGAGACAGGGTCTCCCTATGTAGTTCAGACTGGTCTTGAACTATGAGCCCAGGCTGGCCTGGAACTCTTGGTGATCCTCCTGCCTCAGCCCACCAAGTGCCAAGAGTACAGGGATGTGCCACCACACCCAGCCTGTTTGTGCTGAATTTTAAAAGAATATTTTGTCAAAAATTTAGTAACTTTAAAAGGTTACAAATAACTGAATTTTTCAATTCTCATTCAAAATTATTTTTTCTAGCAATTCTTGCTAGATCATTTTTTTTTCTGAACTCTAAAAACCTTTTTTTTTCTGGTATCAGGTCTCATTTACTTGGATATTTAATCAGAACCTCACATTCTAAAAATAAGTTCCCTACAAGATACATGACTGGTAAACTGAAAGGTTGAATTGAATTTATAAATTAGTTCTTAGGACTCTTAGACACAGGTTTAGTTCCCAAAATGAAGGTTGAGGTGCAGTATGCGAAGGAAACAGAGCCTATGTATTAGCAGAAACCAAAGAGGAGGAAGTGAGTCTGAAAAGGAGGTCAGGCCATAATGCCAGCCAGTAAATCCTTGGGCAGCCTAGCACCAGAGTGGCCCTGAACTGAGTCAAAATGGCCAGGGCTTTATAACCTTTAATTTTTTTTATTTGAAAACTTTTTTTTACATGTTTGCAGTACATAATGATTCCACTGTTCATGGGGAGTTGGTACATGCAGCACAGGACACATCATCGTTTTTCTTTAGCCCTTCCCCTCGCTCTCTGCTCCCTCCCTTCATAATTTAATCCCCTTTCCATGTGAGAAAAATCTATCTTCCTACTTCTCAACATCTATCCTTTATTTATTTATTTGTTTGTTTGTTTGTTTGTTTGTTTATTTGGGGGGTTGTGTCATATAAAAAAGATGAGTCTGGTTTATTTCACTTAACATCATGATCTCAAGGTGCATCCATTTTCCTACAAATGCCTCAAGTGTATCTTTCTTTGAGGCAGAGTAAAACTCTACTGTGTATAAATACTACTTCTCTTTATCCATTCATTTGTTGATGGACCATAGGCTGCTTCCATAATTTAGCTATACTGCTTTCCACCGTGGTTGTGCTAACTCACATTCCACCAACCCTGACTTTTCAGTCACCAAATACAAGAAAGGCATGGCGTCACTCTGGATGAGTCTCTGCAGCGAAGACAGGCCCTGCAGGGACTAACAGGGAGCATTCATCTGGTATCATTTCCTGTAGCTGAGCAGTAAGATGTCCCTTAAAGGAGGATATAGCCACTATATCTCTAGGTTTGCAGCACTCTGTAAAGACATTGAAAAATGACTTTCTGTGCCCTCTCTCACACACACACATACACCAATACTTCTGTTTTGTGCAAATATCCATATTAAATTGGCAAAGCCTTAGGAGAGTGCCCATCCAACTTGGTACTATAAGGTACACAGGATGAGAAATCTGTCCCAGCCCTGAAGGAACCTAACTGCCAGTTCATCTTATACAGATGCATTATGACAAACAAGAATGATCAAGTTGCTCTTTGAACCTTTCATAATTTACCACTCTATTCATGATATTTTTTCATTAAGCTGAAATCTGATGTTTTAAAAACAAAGATCTCCCCGGTACCCCCCCCCAAAAATAAAGATCTCTAGTCCATTCTTTTCCTTTAATAAATATTCTATTACTATTCATATTCTCCCTACACCTCTCCCCTCCTACCTCTCTGGCACTGTCAACTTCCTGTCTTGCAGAATTCCATAGCTTTTCTCAATATATTTCTTAAAATTCTACTTGGACTACCCCACATGTGATCTTTCCTCACTGCATCCACCATCCATATTTATTATAAAAACGTAGTGCAGCACAAAGGAGGGAGAAGAGAATCAATGCAATCTTCCAAACGTCCCTACCAAAGGCAACACAGAAGGTTATAACTGAGATCCACAGCTTGAAAACAAAGACCACATATTGAAGAAAAAAAAAGAGGAGTAACCAAAAAGATGGAAAATTCTTACTTAGCAAATAGCTGCCATGACAAATTAATTTTTCTTGTTCTTGAATTACGAAACAGAAATGAAGCATGAACATCTGTTGAGGGTTTAGAATGAGGTTACATGTGGCAGTGAGGAAGTAATAAATCACCCACAGAAGCTGAGTGTTAACTCAGAACGCTTAAATTCATTCTCTAAAACCGAGGTCTTTAATATTATACATAATGGAGTTGCAAAATAAAATATATTCTTAATAATTAAGTTTTAAAATTAGACCATCATATATTTCCTTATATAGACACTAACATAAGCCTATCTACCTTGCTTATAAAATACTATCAAATGTATGAATGTGTACATTTGTGTGTCAATCATTATCACCATAGTATATCATAACAAACACAAAAATAATGACCAACCAACCTAATAACAAGCATAAATATTTTTCACAATGGTACATCCTAAGAAGGGATACTCATACTTTAGACCCTGTTTGTATTCCTAAAATTTTAATGATGGGACGATAATCTAACAACAGTATTTTCAAATATCTTCACTCCCACTTGTCACATTTGATAAGTTCTGACAACTGATAAACAGCATTAACTTACATGCTTCACAACATTAATGTGAAAAAAATTACCTGATTACACAGTGGCTGAATGAGTAACAAGCTAAGGCATTTGTTCATATTTAAACTTATTAAGAATGGGTGGGACTCCAAGATAAAAATGACAAACTGAACATACAGCATCTACTTTGTACTCTGTCAAATTCCTACTTACCAAATATTAGATTCTCTAAAACAGACAGTAACAAGATCATCATAGCAAAGTAGAAACAAATACTAAAATGGATAAAGTCTAATGCTATTTTAACAAAGAATAAATATTTTAATACAGAATTGGTGGGAGTGGAAAGTAGGAATTAACGTGGGGTCTACATACGGAAGCCTAAGACATGGAAGACTGGTTAAAAGTCTTTTCAATAGCTCTTTGACAGTCAGATTTCCTTCCCCACTCTATGATACAGATAATGCCCTTCCAAAACACAGAGAGCCTGTCTAAATTAAGAAAGGTGACCAGTTAGAGACAGGAATATCATCCTGAAACAGGGGAATTAAGTCGGGTCTTATCCTCCCTCTGCTTCCAGAAGAATGGCAGCTAAACTACAAGAAGGGTTTAGAAGAGTCTCCACTGAAAATCTGACAGCACTGCAGGAAAGACGGAAACATTCTTTAAGGGTTATGCAACAAAATGGCTTAGTTTCTACAGTGAAATTCATGGTGCATCAGGTACCCACACTTGAGCCAAGGTCCCGATCCGGTTGTTTCTACACCAGCTGTATGATTAAAGACACTAATACGAAAAACAGAGACAAACTAAAAGGAAAAATAAATAAATAAAACACTTGGTGGAAACAGTTTTACTAGTAGAAATTTTTCAAAAAGACATTAGTATTTTCAGTGAAATAAAAAATACTGCAATTTTAAAACAAGAAAAGGGATATTATAAATGTAGTATTCTGAGAAAAAGTTATCTTGGAAATAGTATTCAAAAAATTAAAATTTAAAGATTTCAACAGAATATGTGAAACAAGGTTGATGAATGTCCCTTAACTTTGAGCTAAAGGAAAAAAATTAAAAGATGAGAAAATTAGAGAAGAGAGAAGAAAATTAAAAGAGCAGCCCAAAAGTCAAATATTCAAACAGGAGATGCAGAAAACAGAGGGAAGACAAGGTGAAAAAAATCATAACAAATTAATGTGAGACAATTTCTTGGAACAGAAGGAAATAAGCACCCTAAAAGCTATTCAACATTATTAGTCACTAGAAAAATACAAATAAAGTGACAATCTTATACCATGAAATTTCTGTCATAATAAAGATGATAATCAGAGGTGCAGGTGAGAGTGTGGAAAAACTGGAACATCTACATGCTGCTGGTTAGGTCCTAAAATGGTGCATCTGCTTTGGAAAACAGCTTGGCAGTCTTCAAAGAGTTAAAGACAGAATTACGATTCAGAAATTGTATGCCTGTGTACATGCCCAAAGGAACTGAAAACAGACACTCAAAAAAGATGTGTGCATACAATGTTCACGTCAGCTATATTCACACTAGCCAGAAGGCAGGGAAAAACTCTACATGTACATCAAAACACGAATGGATAAATGTGCTGTAAACATGCACGGAATATTATTCAGCCTTAAAAAATAATAAATCACTAGCCAAGGATCACACCTGTAATCCCAGCACTCTACGAGGCTGAGGCAGGAGGATCACAGGTTTAAGCCCAGACTGGGGAACACAGCAGTCTAGTGAGCTACTGCTTCAAAATAAATGTTTTGAAAAAGGTGCTGAGATTATAGCTCAGTACAAAGGCCTCCAATACTGCAAAAAAAGGAAGGAAAATGTAAGCACTGATATGTGCTACAACATGGGTGCATTTCAAAAGCATTATGTTAAGTGAAAGAAGCTGGTCATGAAAGATCAAACATTAGTATGATTCCATCTCCATGAAATACACATGCTAATCAGAAAGAGACATGAAGTAGATTAGTGCTTAGTAGGGACAAAGGTGGGTGGTCAATTTGCATTGATTGTTAATAGATATGGGGCTGCTTGACAGGGTGAGGAAATGTTCTAAACTTAGACTGTGGTGATGGTTCCATATCTCTGGGAACACACTAATAACTGAATCATAGACTTCAAAGACAGAATTTTATTATCCCTCCATACAGCTGTTACATTACCAAAAAAAGAGGTAAGCATGGAAGAACATAAGAGTTCAGATTAAAAGGTGATGCAATGAAATTAAAGCTGAACTTCTGATGTCTGTTTCCATACAAAATTTTAGAACACTAAAAATGAGGATAAAGTTTTAACGGAAATAATGAAAACTAGATAACAATGGAGCAATCCTATTGAGATTCTAATGAAACATCTTCCAAACAAAAACTCTACATCTAGCCAAAATGTCAGTCCTGGATGAACTGAGCACAGAATGGAGATACATTCAGAAATGGGATGTGGTCTTGAATTAATGATAGAAATAAACAGCAGGAAGTTAGTATTAATTCCATAGAAACCAAAAATTGAACAAAGCGGGAAAGCACTCATAGTATACTACATCCTTCAGTACTGAAGATTCATACTGATTTAATAATGTAAACACTGAATTCTAATCTAATCAAAATTCCAATTCATCTGTAGTGGCAGCATGGCAGACTGGAGGCTGGCAAGAAAACAGAAGTCTATTTGTTTTAAAGTGGAAGGCTGAAGAAAGAAAACCTAAATTCCTATTTTGCACTGTAGGAATCAGTGGATCATACCAAAGATGAATAATCAGAAAGTGACCGTAAAAAAGGTTTTTTAGATATTTAGAAAAAATAGAAATAATCAACTAAAAATGTAGAAAGTTGGAGGGGGAAACTGGTGCTTCTCATGAGCAAACCTAGAAGAATTAATAGACTAACAGACTCTTTAATCTATGTACAACTGCCACCATAATTTGTATAAGAATAATTATATCAGCAAAACTAAATCACTTTTGGTTAAGGCTTACTATTCCTTTACCCAAGCAAAGAAAGTGCATTAAAAGAGAACATTATGTGATGTCAACTATTCATGAAATTTAAGGTATGATAATAAAAATATTTAAAGTAAATAAAACAAAAGAAACTAGTGATTACAATAATATGTATTTATCAAATTACTGATTGTGAAAATTTGTAAAAAGTTATAGCCATTTCACTTTTTATGATATATAATTATATGTACTTAAACACTTGGAGATGAATTTGTTAAATGATTTTTTTCTTCAATTCCCTAATTATCTAATCAAACTTAATGAGAAGATAATTGGAAATATTGATTAGATTCATCCTAATCTTGGGTGCTTTCATCCAATGACAAATTTTGTATCTTACCCAAAGCTTTTTTCTAAAGCTTTTCATGCTTATCATTATTGTCAGTTTTATCCCATTTAATGCCTTGCTCTCCTGGCTCCTCCCAATCACTCATAAAGCAAAGTTTTTCAAGATTATTTTCTTAAGAAATATGAGTCATTTATGAGAAAAAAATGAGAAATGTTCTTTTCTTTCCAAAGAAATTCTTATTACTGTTATCTTCTCTTTTATTTTTCTATCATTAGATGCTGTATTTTAAATGATAAAATTCTAAAATAAAGTGAGAAAATAATTTACAAATTTTAAAGCAAAACCACAGAGATTTCATTTGTTTTCATAAAACAGTCTGAATGCATTTGTGTTTTTGTGGATAATCAAGGCAATTCCTACATAGCAAGTTAAAATGCAGACATACATCCATCTTAGATCATGTGAATTAAAACATTAAGTTATGACAAGGAGTACCTAATAAAAATGGCAAAAATACAACACAGAGAGTACAGATACACACACAGCAAGACAAAAAAAAAAGAACTAAGATCTCAGCACCCAATACGATAGTAAAAGTTGAAAATCATGAAAAGAAACCATGACTCCTTATTAGATGAGAAAAAGCCTTTAGGGAAAAGGACAGAAAAGAAGTTATTTGACTTTGTCCTATCAATTAGAGAAAATGAGAGGTTCACAGTGCAGATTGAAATGGGGCTTGCTTGCTTTTTGTTTCTTTGATTCTTCCTTATGGCTTAGAATTCGTCTATCTTATCTATCTTACGCTGCCTGCACATTCAGCTATCCAGAATGCTTTCATCTGTTCACATTAGGTACTTGGTTCTTCTGAATGACAACCTCCTGGTTTAGAATGTGTAATCACATATTACACTGCATAACTACATCCACAAATTGTATATGAAACAAAACATCCAGAAACCTTTCCATGCAGGAAAGATTGAATCAAGTGTTGTCACTAAGACACAGGTATGTTGAAGAACATGACACATGTAGATCTGTGACAGTAACCTACAGCCAGAAAATTCATAGAAGTTATTTAGTCTAAGATCAGAGGGCTCAATCTCTTTTAAAACAAGGGCTATTTGTATCCCTGGAACCTAAGGATATCTCTGGCAAGAGAAGACAATCCATATATGCTGGGGGGAAAACATAAATGAATTAATGAATTATTAAGTGAATAATCATAACAAGCTATACTTCTGTTTCCAAAAATAATGCCATATAGGACAAGTTTATGTAACAGCTTTAAAAGCTTGGGTGATCCTTTGCTGTATAAAGTTGGAGTTATGTAGTTTTCCTGATCGTCATTCAGGAGATGGTATGAAGCAGCCACTGGAAAGAGCATGCGGCAAGCATTTGACGTGGAATCTTGAATTTCCACATCTCCAAAATGGAGGAATCTTATACCTACT
Source organism: Heterocephalus glaber (assembly GCF_000247695.1). Next base: position 2,420,275 of record NW_004624809.1, read on the forward strand.
TCATGGGACTACACAAAATAAGAAACCTACATTGCATATTCAATGCAACACATGTAGTCCAGGTTAGGAGACATCTCTATGATATTGCTATGGGTTCCCATTTGTCCTCTACTTGAATACTTCTAGTGAGAAGGTACTCATTACGGTACAAGGCACTGAATTTAATTTATAGATAACAGAGCATTTGAACATTCTTCCCAGGATTAAGCTGCAACTAGCCTCCTCTAACTCTCACACATGGCTTTCTTACCCTGTCTGGAATACATAAACCACCTTTTCCTCTACTTCCCTGTATGTCTTTAATTCTCTAAGTCTTTGCAGCACTTTTACTGGTACCATCTAGCCATCTTATAGCCCCTCCTCTCTGCATACTTTGGTTTGGTTTGCTTCATTTCCTGTCAGAACACAGGCCCCATGCTAGCCACTGTGCTGGTGGATAAGGAAACTAAGTGCCTTACACTGTGCAGTTTCCGCATTCTTGCTCCAGATTTATATTATCTTCTGTGGTAGCCACATCTCTGTGTCCGCTCACACTGAACCAAAGAAATTAGTATTGTAAAGTGAATTATTTGAAAATTAACTTTCTTCCAGCCTGTTAAGATGCTTTAAAAGAAAATCAAATACAGTGTTTTACTCATCCCCACAGTGTAAGCTGAACTCATCACTTGATGAGATTCTTTTCCACCCCTTGGTCCCCAGCCATTATGACCCAAGTACAAACAGGCCCTGGGAGTCATTAATAAAACATTAATAAAAATATCAAGAACAAGATCAAGAACAATGTCCTCTAGCACATCCTAATTGACTTTTGTTCTCAATGATGTCAATTCATTAATCAATATGGTTTGGGTGATCTGGAAAAAATAATAATCTAACAACTGGATTTCATTTATACTCTGCTTCTAAAAATCTCATCAGAATCCCTAAGACAAGTTCATTGAATTCAAGAAATACGTAAAGACAGTAAAGATCATTAGAACTTACAGTCTAAATAGATATTTTTGAATTTCACTAATGTTTCATATTAGGTTTATGCATTTTTAGATTCAGAAGTTTGTTCCCCATCACTTTTTTAAAACAAGTATTACTATTATTCTTGCTTATTTGCATTCCTGATGATTTTTCAAAGACTGTGAATAATGGATCTGTAAATATGCCACCTGTAATTCTCTGCACCTTCTAAACATAAACTTCCTGGGACTAGATAATAAAGATATTACAGTGGATGCTTATGAGATGATTCAGATGCCCTGTATCTGAACTCATTCTCTATGTTGGAAAAATTCCTTGATTTATGAATTTGATGTGAGACAGGACTCACCCTCGATTACAAAAGGGAAAATGCTAGACACTCACTTTTCTCGGGGCACTGTGCCATCAAAACATGGCATATGACTCCATCTCAGGCAGTGGAACACTAGTCCTAGCTTAGCATGAGAAGGTGACAACTGGAAGAAGCAGTGAACATGCTGTACCTTCACATACCCCACTTTCTGCAGGTTGCCATGTCACCTCTCAGGACAGCTCCACTACTACAGTAGCCCAAGGCTAAATCTTTGAGATCATCCTTGACTCCATTTGTCTTTCAAATCTCCTTCAAATGTTATCAGCTCCACCTTGACAATAAATCTAGAATCCAAAAGTGTCTCAGCACCTCCTCAGCTGACATCACCTCATGCTGGGATTCTACTTGGACAGCCACCTAACTGGTGTCCCTGTTGTAGAACCTGGCCACATTCAGTTTCTTTAATGACAACCAGCACATCAGATCAGATCAGATCAGATCAGATCAGATCATTTCTCTGCTCAGAACTCTTTATGGCTTCCTATCTCATCCTGAGTTAAATCCAAATGCAGTAAAACAAAACCTTCAAGGACCAATGCAATCTGACCCACACCATGTCTTGGACTTTGTCTCTTCCTCCCTCATCACTGCTTTCTCCATTCCCACCACAGAAGCCCTGCTGCACACAGGAATCTTCTGTTCAAATGTTCTTCTCCAAAATAGATGTGCACCACCCTCTTTCACCTCCTTCACATTTTCTTCTAAATACCTCTTGGGTTCTCAGGGAGGCCTTTCTTGAGCACCCCCACATAAAGTTGCATGACCATGTTCATGCACACTACATTTTATATCACGGGAAAGCACAGAACTGCCTTAGGACAGTGTACTCTGGAAACCAGAATGCTGATGGACAGCTATAGCATTCCAAGAATAGATGTCACATAAAATCATGCAAATTAAAGCATTTTTTATAGACTTGGAAATAAAAATGTATGAAGCAGAGAAACCAAACAGGTAAATTATGTGGCAGAGTTTAAAGACAGAACATAACTTCCAGCTTCTAGGCCCATATTGTGCACACCTCAGATCATCATGTAAAACAATGAAGACGGTTAAAATGGGTAGCCTACGGGCTGAGACAGAGGGGCAGAGATCTTATATACAGAAGACCAAGGCTAGAGTTTCATCTTTAAGCTTTTAGCTGAGTGATTTCAGCAAATCTGTTCTAAATTCTCCAATCATTTTTCCTCATCAATAAAATATTGGATAAAAATGCATGTCTCACCTTCCTCAAGCAGCTACAGTGGAATTCAATGGGATAATCTTTATGGAAGTACTCTGTAGCATGTACAGCACTATAAAACCACGTCATGGGATTCTTAATTCTTAGATCACTTTTGGTGACACTGCTTTTTTTCACGTGGAATATGAGATTTTTTAAATGTAATGTTACATATTACCTTAGAATATATTAGTTTACATCATAACGTAAAGAAACAAATAATACTCCTAACAGTATCATGATTTTTCTGTGAATTTATTTAGTATTTTAGACCTTTACTGAGGTGTAATTGATATATGAACAATAGCATACATGTGTATACACACACACACACACACACATATACAATTTGGTGAGTTTGAACATATGCATACATCCATGATACCATCACCACAATCAAGGCAACCCAGGTAATAAACATACCCATCTCCTCTAGTTCCTTGCATACTTTTATTTATAGTTTTCTGGCAGTAAGCACACTTATGTCAAGATCTATCCTTCTAACAAAATTTTAAGTACACAGTATCCTATTAGTAACTTTGGGCACTATGTTGCACAGTTATCTCTAGAATTTATTCATCTTGTAAAATTGAAACTTTGTACCCATTTCATAATTTCCCATTTCCTCCTCTTCCCATCCCTTGGCAAACACCATTCTATTTAGCTTTTCTTTTTACACATAACTATTAAATATGTAATGGAAAATGATGCCCCACATACTTTGCTCTTTTGTAATTTAAAATAAAGCCAAGCAGAAGTTTAACGGCAACATGCACTTACATAATCATGTTTACTCTTAATACTCTAATTTATACTTTTGAAATCTGTTTAAAATTTTCAGCATGGTGTTAAACAGGCAATGTGGTCCTCATTTATCTTTGGCTAAAAAAGTATAAAAACCAAACTGTTTAATTTTGTTTAAGTAGAAGAAAAATTTGGTAGCACTTTCAGAACAAAATATATCCTGAAGTCAGTGATTCTGAGCTATCTTCTCTATTTCTCTGCTAAGGTCTTCAACCTATGTATAAAAAAAGATAGTTGTAATAATATTTTAGACCATGATGAAAGCAAACTCCCTTTCAAGCTCATGGAGCCATCCTTTGGTTAGTGCTGTTGGAGAAAGGCAATGTTGCAAAGAGTACATATCACGGATCCACACACCATGTGACTGAGATGTCAGAGAACTGGGGAGCACACGGCCTGACATGTCCTCTATCGAAGCTTCCAGACTACTGCATCTACATATTGCATAAAGACTCTAGATTTTAGAAAGTTGCAGAAGCTTTTCAAGAGAGCCCACAACATCCTATTGTTCTCCAAATCACCTTAATATTGACCTCCATAATCATTTCCTTGAGCATTCTTCCACATCACTAACTTCCATCATTTATTCATTATTCTGGCCCTCAGGCATTTTATGAAATCTAAAATGTCATCTATAGGAATTATATAAAAGAGCTAAGATCAGAGTTTTCTTTTAAAGCAATGAAAAAATATATTTATACTGTGTGTACATTGTCATAAATAAGAAACCTTCACTTGTTGAGACACATATTACACAGATACCTCTAAAGACCTTGAAAACGTAATTCTGAAATCAAAAAAAAAAATTCAATAGTGCCCAATAAACCTGAAACTATTTTGCTTTCCACTCACATTCAGGGTTTTATTGAGCATGGGATACTAAACTTTCCTACAATGTTTCACTTTTTATGTCCCCTTTCTCAAGTAGCATACTATTAATCATATGGAACTACATCAACATTGCTTAGAAGATAACTTTAATGCTAACAACTTGGTAATATTGGTATAAGTTTGGTAAATTTTAGACTGAAATTTTTATACTGATTTTGGAAATTTTTAAACAACAAAGTTCTGTATTTATGTGTGTGCAAACTTCGCCCCAGTGGAACACATGGAGCAATGCAATAACTTTAGAGATTTGCTTCATGGAAACTTAAAACATACTCTGTCATTGTACTCTGTAATCGAAATAAAAGTTTAAATGGTTGTCGTTGGCTAGCTGGCAAAGTTTATTTGGATTATAAAGCAGTTTAACTCTCTTAAGGACTCTACTGGACTCATCCTCTTAAGTGCAGTGATCTTAGTAGGGAGAATTGAGAAAAAAAGCAAAGTTTATTTTCCCTCTTCAGACCCATGTCTCCACCTACATAAAACTATACAAATAAAAAGGAAATACATTCTAATTAGGGTTCAGAGTAAGATGGGCCTGAACCTATCTTACTTGTACACTGCAAGACCTTGGAAGAGGGACTCAATCTTCTAATCCTTAGATTTCTCCTTTGTAAAGTGGTGATAATCACAGGAACACTGAAAGTGAAAATGAAGGCAAAGCCCTCAGCACAATTCTCAGCACAAAAAGTCAACAAATTTAAAAAAAAAATCAACAAATGACAATTGATGGTTTTCAGTATCGTGGAACATTTGTCCCAAACATTCTTTATCACCCTTTTTGCATGCCTCACTATCATCCCAAGCCCACAATGCCCTCCCACTTCCTAGCCCCGCCCCCAAATAGGCTCTAATTCCCCAAGCATTTCATGCTTCACAATGGCTGCTGCCTTCCCTCTGCTACTAGGCACACAACAAGAAGAAGGTGGAGTTTATTTCTGCAAGCTGCTGTGAGCAGCGCAATCAACAACCTTAATTCTCTTGGCAATATCACCATCATCACAAAAAACAAAGCTGGAAAACAGTGTAAGAAACTAAAAACTTGAGGCAGTTTTCAAGGAAGTTATTTTTGTACTGGGCAAATGCCACATAATCAGGCAACTACTGGCTGAGGAGTTCACACCTTCCTCACCATAACTGGTTAGATACTCCACATTCTCTACAGTCCAGTGTTTTTCTTTTCCCCAAACTCTAATTTCAGAGTCACTAAAACGGCTTTTATTTAAACAAAAATCAAACTAACAAACTTGAGGTGTGGCAGCCAAAAGTACTTCACCAGAGAGAGAGCAAATGGATAATGGTAAAAGTAATGAAAGAAAAGCAAGAAAGAAAAAGGCAAGAAACAGAGGGAAGGAAAGAAAATAAAGATGGCAAGGAGAACTGAAGAGGAGTGAATGAAACACTTTGTCCCACTTTCTAAAGGACAACCTGAAGCATATCTAACCCCCCCAGAGAAGTCAACACAGAAGTATTACCAGTGGGTACTACGTATGGCTGTGGTACTGGTGCTCCATTTAAGAAGACCTGGAATATCTCTACAAGAATTGAACCACAAAAATTTCACGCATAAAGAAAAATGAATGCATTTAAAAAGTCAGTCTTAGGGCCAGGGATTTAGCTCAGTGATGCTGTGCCTGCTTGGCAAGTGCAAGGTCCTGAGTTCGATCCCCAGGACTGGAAAAAAAGTCAGTCTTAACCAGCAACTGTTATAAGATGATGAAATTCTTTCCCTTTTTTTGCCAATACAACAAACTATAAAATCATCAACTGACATTTGATTCAACAGGCATATTTTCTAGCCTCACAAATACTTTTCATTTTAATATTTGAAGAAATATTTCATATTACCATTGTTTGTTTCTCCTTCAATGTTACTCAGGTTAGTGCTCAAACGATTTTTCTTCTTTTTAATTTAATTATCCAATTTAAGGGAGGGAATAAGTATGTTCTTGAAATATCTTTTCTATAAAACATTACAAAACTTAGAAACTACAGTTAGAAAAAAATTTAGATTCTATTGAAATATGTAAACCATGTATACTGGAAAATATAATTCAAAAGTTTCGAGTATAAATCAGCTGAATATATTACTGACTTCAAATCATGGATTAAACAAAAGAAATTATATCTGCATTGATGTGTGAATCTGCATCCATTCTTGGTAGCATGTCATGTATGCAACTGCTCAGCTTTAGCAGTCCTGCTAGCCACATTACCATATTATTCAAATGTATCTATCATTTATATGTAAATAGACAAGATGAATGGCTTCTTCCTAAGACAACAATTTTGAAATGACAAACAGACACAGGCAGACATTAGCAAGATAAAAATGCTGCAAATATTCATTCTTTTGTATTTTTTAAGGAAAAAAATGAAAATTATTTCAAATTTCTTAAAAAGTGGTGTGGTAATTACAAAATGGGGTCTTAATACATTCCTAATATGAATAGCTTTTCTTCCCAATAAAAGTCTGCACCGATGTCATTTGTGCCCTATAAATTACATGCTCTCAGATCCATCTGTGAAAACAGGGATGCTAATTATCATGGTTACATTTCATGATTCCACAGTTAAAGGCTGAAGTGGTGCTGTACAAATACCATATGTTTTGCTAAGGGAATGAAGAAAGATTAATTATGAGTTCAAGTCCAAGTCTTCCAGCAGTAATACTCTCAACACAATAAGATCATTACACTGTGCGCTATGTAAATTGGAAGTGTTAATTAATAGCTGAACACCAACCTAGACGGAAAACTTGGAAACATAAATTTTAAGTATAAGGCTTGCCTCAAAAAAACAATCTTCATAAGGATGATTTTATAAAGCCAAGTTAAAAATCCAAAGGAAAAATATTTTGATTCTCTTTGAACTTCCTTGGGAGTGATAATCATCATGCTGTTCAATCCTGTTTGATAAGTCTACAAATTATAATAGATGCTAGTCACAAACTGGCTATAAATAGATAATATATTTGAGGAAAATTCAACATTTTTCTGGATGTGTTTTTCAGATACATATTCAAAAATCTCTTATAGGGCCACTATTTGATGCAAAATTATGTTTCATGTACTGTACTCAGATACAATATTCACTTAAGTATAGCAATCTTTAAACAAAACTCCATGCCAGCACTATAAGAATTTTATTCATATTTTAAAAGTGTGAATTCTTACTTTACTTACCACATATTCAAAGACAAGTGTCAGCGTTTCCTTGGTATGGATGATGTCATGAAGCAGCACTATGTTAGCATGTTTTAGTCCTTTTAACAGCGAAGCTGTAAAATAAAGTAGACAAAGAGACAATTTATCATAGGTAACAATCAACTAATACACTTCATTATCATTTTGGCATACTGTCTGTTTTCCTATGTTCCAAGTCAGGAACAATAACACTTAAGAATCATGGTCAGAGGAATGAGGTTTTCATATAGATAAAGCTCTCCCAATTATTTCATCTGTTCTTTGTTACTCATCTTCATTTTGGTTTTATATGTTCAAAGAACACACTTAGATTTCAGTTCTTCAAAATTTTTAAGGTTTGTTTTATTGACAATTATTTACAAATGATATGACTTATCTTTGTATAAATTCCATGTATATAAGATAGGTATTCTGCTTATGTTGGGTGGAGAGGTCTATAAATAACTATCAAATAGATCCTGTTGTCTGATGATGTCACTGAGTTTTCCTAAATCCTTGTTGATTTTCTGAATAGTGATTACTAAAAAAGTGGTGTTGATGACTCCAATTGTAATTGTGGATTTGTCAATTATCTTTTGAGTTCTTTAGTTTTCTTCTTCTATTTTGAAGCTCTATTGCTTACAGAATAGATATTTAAGACTATTATTTCTTCTTCGGGAATGGACCCTTTCATCAAAATATGGCACTCTCTCTAGAAATTGTTTTTGCTCTGAGATCTGTTACATATTAGTAGAGGTGGCTGAACTTTCATGTGATTAGTGATTACATGGTGTAATTTTTATGATCTTTTTTTATTTTATCCCACTAATATCACTGTATTGGAAGTGAGTATTTGACAGACTGCATATAGTTGGGTTGTGCATTTTTAAAATTCATGTTGCCAATCTCTGGCTTTTAATTGACATACTTAGGTCATTTACATTTAATGTAAATATTAATATGCAGGGTCACCCCTCATTTGCATCTGATTTTATCTTGAGGACCTTGCAATTTAGTTTCCATTTCTGATTTGATTTTGTCTTCTATATTCATCAGAAATTCAATTAACTCTCATTTGATTTCATTTTTTTGCTATTTTTCTGCTTTTATTGTTTTTTGGTACCAGGGGTCAAACTTGGAACCTTGCGCTTGGAAGGCAGGCGCGGTTCTGCTGACCTAAATCCCCAGCCCTTATTTTTGTATTTTTAATTGAACAATGACTTATACTCCCAAGGCTGAATGAGAAGTTTAAGTTCATATTATATAGTGTTGTACATAGTTTTAATTTCATGGATGATTTTTCGAGTTTATTTCGCATTTCCTTGAGATCCTTAATTTCCCCCTTTTCCTTCCTTCTTTACTGTCATTATCACTATCTTTGGTGGTGGCTACGATTTCTCTACATATATCTTAAGCTCCCCCAGAAGCCACATTTTCCAAGGGCCACCATTTCCTCCTACTATGCCTCTCCTTTCCTGTAGCCAGCGCTCTGAGACATGTGGAATCCCGATTTTCTCTTTCTACAGCAGATCCATCAGGCCAGTGCTTCTATGAAGCCCTGCATTTGTACTCTTTTCCAGTTTCTTAAGCCTCTCATAAGCTTCCTAGGCACTACTCTCTACAAGCAGAGACTTGATGGTCTTGAAGGTATGGGTCATATGCATTTTTTGCACTCTCTGCTGGATTATGATTTTAGGGGAATGGGAATCAAGATCTGGTAGCCACCATTCATTGTCTTCCTAACCTCTTACCCCATAGCAATGGGGACTTTTGATTACCACTGGCATATCCCTACTGCTAGATCAAGGACTGATATATAGTAGGAAGTGAAATTTACTGTCACAGGGCTCCTCAGAAATGGGGTGGCTATTCCTTGAAGAAGAGGAACCAGCAGCCACTCAACAGCTTTTCCCCCAGTTAGAGCTACCTTCCCTCTGCTCTAAGACCAGCTCCAGCTCCAAACCTCATGCTGGTGACATTCAGTTTCAGTACCAGCCACTGCATATCTACCACTCCAAATCCCAGAGATGACCACTACTAGAGTTAGCAAGTTCAAGATATGGACAAGAAAAATTTGGTTCTGACTCTTAAATCCTGTTCCTTCTACCATATAAGCCTCTTTCTCTATGATTCAAAAGGGAATGAGGCAACCCCAACCATTATAATCAGACTCTTTATGACACTGCTCATTCAGAAAGAAGAAAATACAAGAAACAAAAAATGTAAAAACATAGATTACAATTTCAGTTATGAAAAATACCACAAAAATATATTTCCGTATTTTTTAATTTCTTCTGGATTATCTCCTTATAATAAATTGTTAAAAATGGAACTATAGAGTCAAAAGACACAAATATATTTAAAGATACTGCTTATAAATTTTGGTGGTACATTTAAACATACATCTTTCTAATCTCATATAAAAATAACCATAAAAACAGGAGAAAATATATAAAAATTACACTTTACAAAGCACATAATCTATCTTTTCAAATAATTGTAACCTCATTAATATATGTTGTATATTAATAAGTACAACTATTAATTTAAGGATAAACCTTCATCCATGATAAAAACAAACATAATCAAAATAGTTTCCTGTTATAGCAATGACCATTCTATTAAAGGATTCAAAGAATAAAAATTTCCTCTATCATTACTTTAGAAACACAATGTCTTCCATTTTGGCTTTAATGTAAGAGTCTATACAATTTAAAGAAAAATAAAGCAAAATATTTTGAACAATTATATGAAGAACTTGTAACATTTCATTCATTCATCAAATATTTATTCAGAATCTAGTTGTAGGCACTGGTGGCCCTAAGCAGACTTTTACCCCCTGACAAACACAGAATACTACCACATCTATAAAAGAGATCTACAACACTAAGAGGGAACCCTGTGCAAACTATGGCCTTGAAGTGATAACAGTATGTCAATACATGCTCAGTGATTACAACAAACATAGGGCTCTGGTGGAAGATGCTGGTAGCTGGAAAGTCAGAGCATCTATACAAGGCTGCAGGTTGTAGTGGAACTCTTTGTACTTTAGGCTCAATTTTGTTGTGAATCTAAAATTGTTCTTAAAAATGAAGTCTATTAAAATATATAAATCATCAAAAGATTCACTCCTGTTTTAACATATTAAAAGAAAAAGCAAATCTAGATTATTTAATATGTCACTCAAATTCAATAGTATTTTAGCTATATAATCACCATACGGGATAGTCCTTAGAGAAGGCAAAGACAATGTAGGCAGGCTGTTTTGATGTGCACTCAATGAACAGGAGCTCCTGTTATTGCTGCTGAGAATTTTTTTGTCTTCCCCAGGCAAAGCTGTTTAAGGACAATACACTATATCCTTTATGTAGAAATAAACTTTTATAAATCCGAAATTGGTCAAATGAAGGCTATTCAGACTGACAATTGATTGGAGTGGCCAGTTCCAATATATACGTTCCAAAACCAGAGAAGTACAAGCTAACTAGGTGGAGAGGAATGCTCTTTCACCACATATATACCTGCCAAATTAAATTAATGTTGTGTAGTTAAAAGGTTATCCTACAATCATTTCAAAACTTCATTTATCTGATCTTTATAAATTAGCATATGAGAAAATAATTACAAAAATTATAATAGTGCATGAACTTTGAAGAAACAAGTATAGACTTATAGTTTATTACTGTAATTCTAATAATTTATAGTCTTCTCTCTTTCAATTATTCAAGTAGGATTAAATGATTAAAATCTTACTAAATAGCTAGCATTCAGAAATTATTCTGGGGAATAACTTCACATTTGCTTGTTTTTAAAAGGATATGCATTTCTGCACTACTGTTCTGAGGCCAACTTCTCTAACAGACTTCTCTCTCTGCAACACAGTATCTGAAGATGATGACCAACTCAACACCTTGCCAGTTCAAGAATATTTGCATATAAACCCAAGGACCTACTGAACACCATCTTGTAAGAAAGAAAGATGGCTTTCTGAAGCAAGTTTTGTAAACATATTATGTAACATTATTTGTAATCTTGTCCAATTTCACTTTTCAAGTTAGCCCCTTACACTGTCAAGTTCAATGATAATCCATCCTTATGGGTAACAACTCCAAAGTAGCACTGAGGCTTCCACTTCACTGAGAATCCCATACTTAGGAATTTCTTCCCTATTCCGCTCCATTACTGCCTCTCTTCTCTCACCACTTACACCTAAATTTTCTCATTTCTCAAAGTAATGTCTTCACAAAGATCATGTCCCACTACATTTTTCCGTCAATTTCAGTAACACCAAATTCCTACCATCATTCATCTTGGGAAAAATTTTTTTCCTGAGTGTCTAATATAGAAAAGATTCATGTGATTTTTATATTTTTGACCACTTCTACATGAAGTCTAAAAGCTTCCACATCTCTTTCTAATAAGTCTCAACATTTCAGAATGCATTTATATATACTTATTTGGGCAGTTAAATAAGTACCGGTATCTGAATTTAAAAGCACACCCCCTTCCTTTGAGATTAACATAATTAAGTCATAGCTGGAAAAGGACAGAGCCACTAATTCCAAAGCTGATGGCAGAAAAATGGCACTCACGAGTGGAAAACAGCCTACAGTCTACCAACATCAGAGTAGGTGACAGACGTGACCAACTGGCTGCAAGGTGCCAGATACTGTAGTTCCTGCTGCCATTAAGGTAAGTGAGCCTGTGGATGCCAAGTCAGCCCAGTGATGAACACTCACAATTTCTGAAGCCAGTATGCCCCTCATTGTGACAAACACCGTCAAAATAATACTCTATGCCATCCTAATGTTATCATAGACATACATGTTATTTGTGCATCATTTACCCACAAATCAAATCCTACAACATTTGTGTTGGTAATTCTAGCACACTTGCTTTCCCCAAACAAAACAAGGGCAACATTTCAAATTCATTTCAGCAGTGAGGTTTGAAGCAGTAAAACTGTATATGAATTTGTATGAGATTTGTAATTAAGGTGGGCATAAAAATCATAGCAATAGTTTTGGTGCTCTGATGTCAAAACAATATAAAAACAGACACTTTCCCTTCAATAAGGTAACAGTGCCTCTGGCAAAGTCCCAGTAGGACAGACGGAGGCAAGGAGCCCTTCTTTAGCTTGCAGTGGGTTTCAGATACACACTCATCAATTACATTCACATCCTGGCCTCCACTTTGAAAATATTTTAAATTTCCACTCTGACTTGGAATAGATGAATTTCATCTAAATCAAATCCCATCATGATTAAAATAAACTTTGAGTTAATACAGATAATCAAAGTAGGCTCATTTTGTCAGATTCTTATTGTAGTGGCTTTAAAGAAAGACCAATGTTAACAAAGAAAAAGAAGACTTCTTGAACATTTGAGATTATTTTCTGTCATTATTTGGCATCTTACTAGGAAAGGAGAAATCACAAATCCAATCTATCCTCTCTTCTCTTTCAGTCTCTGGAAAGAAATCATGCATTCACATTGCCTTTCATCTTTTACATGGGGTGGGATACAGAGGTTGCTTTCTGTTTTTTCCAGAAGATAAGAATTACTACCTACAAAACTCAAGGAGACAAACATCTGAGCTACAAACACAATAGATACCAACCTTTCTTCCCCAGTGCTGGGATTTGGGGATTGTACTCAGAGCCTGTGTGTGCTAGGTAAGCATGCTACCACTGAGCTGAATCCCCAGGCCCATATCAACTTTTTCAAGCCCACAGCCAGAGAGCTCTAAGCCTGCTAAAAATCACTTCTTACTACAAGTGGTAAAGCTCCTTTCAACTGACAACATCTATCTCACTTAAATGCCAGTGGAGTCTGAATATTTTCATAGCTAAGATATTCCATATGGGAAAATCTTTTTTTTTTTGTTTTTGTTTTTGGTACCAGGGATTGAACTCAGGTCCTTACACTTGCAAGGCAGGCAGCGGAACCACTGAGCTAAATCCCCAGCCCCATATGGGAAAATCTTAAAGAGGAACTGAAAAAAAAATAGAAAAGAAAGGTAAGATTGTTTGTTTGACTATGTCTGTGATGAAATGGTCTAGACAGAGAGCATGTGTGTGCTCTGAGGACAGATGGACAGCATCAGGTGAGTCTGCTCAGGTTCTGTAGGGCACACTGCCCACTGGCCTCCTTACAGCAAGGGCAGTTACAGAAGCTGGACCTTCAGTTCTGGACCTTCCCCTGAACAGAACACACACACACACACACACACGCACGCACGCACGAACCTCAGACTAATAAAAAGTAGAGTTGTATCTCTGACTCCATATTTGTTTTTTATGTACACATACATAGAGTCAACTCTGATTTATGGGGGAAAGAGGTTGTAACTAACATAAAACACAAAGTTAAAATTAACCTGATATCATGTAAACTTAAATCACCTTCAGGATTTAGAGAAGTTTTCTGTTCATCAAATGTTACCCAAATAGGAAGAGGCAATAAAACAGGTTAGGAATAGGAATGAACCGTAAACACTGCATAACTGGTTTTCCATCCATCCCACAGTCTACTGTTTTTACTTTCTTCCTAATTCTGAGTTTTTCTGCTGAGGGATGGGCAAAAATCCAACTTCATGGGATATTCCTTCTGTGCTGCTTGCCTGATTTCCTCTACATCAAAGAACTGAAATGTAGTACTGGAAATTATAGCCTCGACCATCTCCCTCACTGCCAACAACCTGTTTAACCACCATTCCACCATCAGCAAAGAGCAGTCAACTGGGGGCTATTTTCACACTGTGCCCTCACAGGACCATACAGATCTCTTAGTAAAATTGCTTCAAAGAACAAATTCCTCTAACAGTATAATTAACCAAATGAAACTGCCAATATTGGACCTGTCTGGCCTATTAACACAACATTTTTCATGGTGCAGTATAATAGAGTTTACCTGATTAAAAGCAATTTTAACTTTCACAAGAACTGTTACTTTTACCACTGTTAATATTCAAACCAGTTGATCTGCCATTAAATAGTTAAGAATTGATGACATATGAAAAAAAAAAAGACCACTCATTTAACTACTGTCAGGAAAGGGATTAGAAACAATTTAATTTTCTATATGTACCTTTCTGCATCATTTGACTTACTTATGATAAAGATATATTACATAGAAAAGAGGTATCTGGAAAATTTCTTTATTATAAGTACATTAACTAAATAAATTAACATTATAAAATAAGAAGCTACAGATTTAAATATATTGTATAATTAATATATACAGTACAACTACAATAATGAATCATTATAACTGCAGTGAGATTCTTCAGTACTAATCTATCTTTATTAGAGTATTGATGGAAAGATGAGTATAAGCGTCTTATTTTTAAATCCTAGTACACTGTAGGTCCCACATTATTATGGCCTCATGTGGTCACAGGTATATATCCCCAAAGCCTCATGGAGGTGGTCAGAGGTGGGGCTTTTCACAGCTGGTGTGTGGTGCTGAAGGTAAGGGTGTGCCATCACTAAATTAGTCCACTGATTGGTTTGGCATAGTTCTGGGTGTAGATAATGGGAAGGCCCACTCTGGGTGTGGGTGGTTACCTACCCTTTGGGTGGATATAAAAGGACAGAAACAAAGCAGGGCTGCTGCTGCTTCTTTGTTACTTTACTACTTTGCTGCCTTCTGCCTGCCATGAACTGTTTCTCCTCTGTGATGCCTCTGGGCCATTCCACCTTGCCTTGTAGCCAGCTAACTATGGACTGAAACCTCTACAAACTGTGAGCTAAATAATCCTTTCGTTCTTTAACTTGGGTATCAGGTATCTTGTTTCACCAATAAGAAAAGTAACTAAGACACACATCAACCTATTATTTTCTTGCATCGCACATTAATCCAAAACACTGAAACTCTTCCTTATCTAAATAGTTCCTTTCCTGCATGAAAATTAACTTGTTTATTATCTCTATGTCTCATATTTCAACCTGTAAATATCTCATCAGCTGGTTTTCCATAAAGCTAATCTTGTTCCTATTTGCTACTGAAAGGACCCATGCAAATGCATCTACTCTATAAATGCTGGGCATGTGGTTCTTCTCAAATGCAAACATCTTGGTAAAAAACTTTTGCAGAAATGAGTTTGCTTAGCAACAAGGTTGAGAATGGCAATGATTATCCTCAGGTACTGTCTTCAGGCAGAAGAGACAATTTAAAAACCAAAGATTTCTGGAAGACTAGATAACAGAAGAGCTAGTTTTTGTTGGACTATAAAAGCTACATTTAAAAGCTGTTAAGCAGATTGTTTGGTTTCAACTATTTTACACTTTATTTCATGTGGACTACACATATAGTCAGTGAGAACACTACAGAGCATGTAATGAAAAAGGTTATGTGGTGGGGCAAACTGCCTTACGTCTTCTGATTATGAATAAGCATTGATGCAATATTAGTTATTCCTTTTGTACAAGGGTTATATTAACCTCTCTTTCCCTGAAGCTATATAAACAGCTTTGTCCTTTATACAAATAAAGATAAGACTAAAGTCAGAAAATGTCTCTTTTGCTATGGCTAAAAGTACCAATGCCTGAAGGCCTGCATACAGGATACTGAAGCAAGAGGCAGAGCATTGTCAGATCCTTCTGCAATACAAGGCAGTTTTGTAGCATATTTTTAGACATTTTAGACTCTACCCACTTTATCAGGAGGTAGGCTGTTCATTTTATGACAGCCACAGGCTGGATACAGTGCTTTTCAAAGTGTGGTCCTCCAACTACTTTCAACAAAGTCAATGTATGCACCTGATATCAACGTAGATTCACTGGGTCCTGTCCCAAACCTACCAATTCTAAGGACCAAATAATCACCCAATAAATGTTTAACATTCACTCTATGCCATTCACTAGGCACGAGAAACAAAGCAAAAGAAATACATACAAAAACTCCTGCTCTCAAGGTAGGGGAGTCATGTTTATAGTTTGGGGATTGTGTGTGCATGCATGCAAGTGTGTGTTTGTGTATGTGTATGTTCAGACACTTACCACTCACTGCTCCACAACCAAATCAATAGAAGCAGACAAATCACTAACTGGTACATGTGTGTATCTCTCTGTATCTCTCTTTTGATCAGTGCTGTCTCTCTCTCTCTCTCTCTCTCTCTCTCTCTCGCACAAACAGCCACTGTAATAGATTAAATAATTGTAATAAATTAAATATCTAAATAATAATTCAGAGGAAAGAGCACAGTTGGAAAGGCTGTTTCGCAAAGTTAGTTCTCCTCAGGCAGTCATGCCACCTTCATCCTACCTTGTCCCTTGGAAAATGCAGTAATCTGTACCTGGACTAAGCAAGGCTCAAAGTCCTGCATGCTGCCTCTACTTGGCACTGGCCTCCCGATCGCATGGTTTTCTCAGCCCCAAGTGAGCCTCACCACTTACAGGAAGGGCACTCACACTAACGCCCATGTGTTCCTCCTCTCTCCCTCCCAGGGCCTGCTAATACACAGCTGCAAATGACACACACAACACACTTCTTCACAACACAAATGTTCAAGATCTTTAAAGACATTTAATCTAAGAGAAGCAATTATGGATTCAGCCAGGCCTTCCAACCATGTGGAGGAAAAGAATGGTGAATTCCAGGCTTTAAATGGTCTCATTTGTCTCCTGCATCACACTACAATTTATACAGCATTTGAAGGGACTATTCTACATCACAAATACACAAAACCAAAGACAGGAAAAAAATATACCTATAATTAGAGGGTAGAGAGACTCATGCCAATTGTTCCATATTCAGAGTCTATGATAATAAAAATACAATGGGTATGTAAAGTTACCTGCAGCAAAATGTTACTTAATGAGTTAGGAAGATTTTCCTCTCAAATTTTCCTGAAAATAAGGATTTTCTAAATCTTGATACTAAAAAGCCACTTCAATACAAACAAAAATAAGCTTTACAATATTATATTACAGTCTCCTACTTTCTCCTTTAAAGTCACTATCCACTAGTCAGAAATGGAAAACTCTTTAGAACTGCTAGATTTCATGCGAATATTCTATAATCCGTTAAGGTAAGATATGTGAAAAAATAATCTACTATGATAACTGTCTGAGTAAAGTAAACAACAAATTCTATATTCTGTTTCTACATTAACAAGATAACAAGATTGTCACAGTAGAATTTTTAAGGGGGGAGCTATTTAATAAAATGGCAAATTCTAATAAACAGAGTCAAAGTTTTTCTTTACTACGGATTCAATTTTCTCAGAAAGTTTGCCTCTGTCTCTACTACAGCCAGCCACAGGAATTAGGGGAAGAGGTAATCTTACCATAAATTTCTCTAGGTAAGAAACTACCCGACCCTGGCACTTTAAGTCTCAAACATAGTGACAACAGAGGGCCCTCTTAGTGTCTGTTCGAGGCACACCTGTGATTGCTATTGACACAGCTCCTGCTCTTCCCATCTCCCTTTCCATGGTAGACAAGCACGTCCTGATAACTATGGTAAACATCCAATCATTATTAGCATTGCTGTCATCCTCTCAAATGTACTCAACCTCCTACTGACCCATATTTCCCTTTCTAAATAATGTCTTTTTGTTACACACACACACACACACACACAACTTACTTCCACAATTTGTCTTATACAAAGGGTGATTAATTTGTCGTGCACAGCTGAAATAATCCTAAGAAAACTGTAAGGGTGAGTGTTACCTTCAAGAGCCGTTCTAATCCCAACCCTCAAGTAACAACAAAGGACTTTAAATCAGAAATTCGACCTCAGGTCTCAATCCTGCCTCCTAATTCCTAACACAGTACAATTCGACTTTTGTGATGAAAGGAAGTATTTTCTAATTATCGCTTTGTTTTCTTATCTTTGTTTCTAGTTTAGTTTGGGGGGAGGGTTCCTCACTATGGTCATGGCTTCTCCTTATCTTCAAATCTTTCCAGTTGTTGAGGGCAAGAAACCCTGAAGCCAGGAAGACTAGCAGGACTTCAGACATGCCATGACTGCAATGAAAACCACTCAACTGTAGCACCACCCCTGGACCAAACAGGTTTACAAAGATAGTAGTGAGAAGGCAGCTAAAGGGAAAACTGTTGCTCAAATCAGCTTTTGAGAACTGCCTTTATCTCATTAATCACTTCTCTTAAAACCTTCAACAGCAGCATCTTAATAGGGCTTACAAGCACCTGCTGCACCCTGAACTGCAGACCTAGGTGATTTTGATCTCTTCTCCAACTCTCAGGGGCTCTCAGAAGTTGTCCTCTCTCATAGCCCCTGGTCATTTCCAATTCCTACTAAATAGTCAGATCCTACCTTAGCTTTTTTTCCCTTGGAAGACTTCCCTGTCCCCTGAAGTTTTAGTTGGGTGCACTTTCCATCAACCCTGAGCATGGGAGGCTGACCTGTCACAGTACCATACTGTGATGACCTGCTGACCCATTTCCACCTGTTTGTATCTTCAACCATTACTTGTACTTATTCCTGCTGAGCCCACAGCCCTCAGTTCAGTACTGTTTACAGAAGAGGCCTACTGAATGCTGGTTGGATGATTCAGGCCTGAAAGAGGAAACTAAAATGCTTAAATGGTCTTCCATAAATCACTGCAAGGAGCACGGTTCCTAGTATCACATTCTGATGCAGATTGGTTATCTTGCTACAATGTTCTTAGTTCTGCCTGGATATGTTGATTAAAGTCTGTTCTCATCCACATATGAATTGACAAACTCACTGAATTTTAAAAAGCAAAAGAAACATCTTACAGGACATTAGAAACTTCCAGAAGTGGATGAAATGCATATACTACTGCTGGAACTAAAAGTGCATTATATTACTTCCACTCAAATTTCAGATCATGAAAAGATGGTAAAAGATCTGGTTTGAAAGTAACATTTGGTTCTAAAAGTTCATACCAGAAACTAGAAATGCATCCTACCATTGTACCTAGCATAAGATAAGCTCAGAAATGGGAAGGCAGCATCAATGAAAAGAGAAAGAAGGTCTAAACAGACACAGTATACAGTAGAGCCAAATACAACCAACATAAGGACTTGCTGAACCTGGGCTGTGCAATGTTTTTAATGTTGTTTTATTTGGGTTGGGTCGGGCTCGGTTTGGTGGGAAAGTGACTGGCTATGTAGTTCAGGCTGGCCTGGAACTCAAAGAGATCCTCTTGCCTCAGCCTCTCAAGTGCTTCGATCACAGGCATGCACCATCATACCAGGCTCAAATGTCTTATTAAGCAGTTAAAGATGAGAAGATTTCACATAAGATATACAACTCCAGCTTTTCTAAAAAAAAAAAAACCTCATAATTTTTGCCATCCCAGACTTCATAACCTGGATAAAAGCTATATGGCTGGAGACATACAACTGGCCTCTAGCAGAAAAACTTGTGCTACAGTTCCTTCCCTTCCCCTCTCCTCTGCAGCAAAGCCCTTGGTTCCTGTTATCTTCTGGACCTCTAGGTTTGTGATTCCTGAATTAATATTTGAACATCAAGTGTAAAAGTCCAATATCACTTTGTGTACCTGAAAAAGTAACGATTAAAAAAAAATTGGAAGTAGCCAATTCAAAGTGGGTTTTATGGGTCTCATAAATAAAAAAAAAAAAAAAAAAGGTAAGGAAGGAACAAAAAGAAAATAAAGGGAGAAGTTTTACAGGATAATTGTGGCATACTTTCTGCCAAAAAAGAAAAGAAAATTACAACCATTTGAAATGTTTATCCTAACACTCCAGTGACTCCGACTAAGCAGGAGTGCCTCAGTGTTTTAGACTTAAACTTTTTTTCCATGTTGCTTTGCTTATAGATTCACTGGCTGACAGATCTACATGGATGCTGGAGGACTCCTAACCCAAATGATATATTTTTTCTTGGCCCAGTAAAGGTATCAAGGGCCGGGGATTTAGCTCAGTGGTTTCGCCACCTGCTGCAAAATCGCAAGGACCAGAGTTCGATCCCCGGTAACAAAACAACCAAAAAAAACAACCTTAGAATAAAGGTATCAAAAAGCATACAGTTTGGTATGTCTCTTCCTCTCTCTAGTCCTGTTTCTTCCATTCATTCTTACAGAATCTGAAAAGTGAGGTGAACATTAAATTTTTGGTATTTATCCACTATGACAATGAGGAATAAAGATACAAAAATGAGCTGATCCAAGGCAGCAACAAAGAGCCAACAGCCAACCTGGGCCGAGTGCCAGGTCTCTGAATCTCAAGCCAGGCTGCCAGGCTCCCTCCTAGAAAACTACAGGCAAAGCTTATGAGGGCCTGACAGCCCCCCACACACACACAAGAAAGTGGAATGTAAGAGGGGCAGTATCAGAGAGGAACCCTGGCACATGCAACTCAGAGTAAATTAATCCAAATAATATTTAACACTGACAAGGATTTGAGAAAATAAATACAACCCCATCCCTTCTGAGGTCAGAGTACTACTGGGAAGGGAAGAGAAATCAGTGTTAATGTCTATTAAAAATTAAAATATTTCTCATAGCCTTTGAAATAGCATTTCTTCTGCCAACTTATCCTTCCAGAAATAAGCAAAGATACATTAAGAAGAACACTCATTTCAATATTATTAACATTGAAAAACAGTGAAACAGTAAACAATCTCAACTATCATTCACTGTGCTCTAGGTAAGTAAAATACGGCACATTCATAAAATTTTGTAGGCACTTAAAAACATGCAACAGTTCTGTAAGTACTTGTATTGGGACGTGTCTGAGATACAATTAGTGGGAAGGAAACACTGAGAATTGTACATATTTAAAAAGAAAGAGGAGAGATTGGATAAGCTCCAGAAACAAGAACAAAGATCACCTGTGAGGAATGACACAGAGCCCAGGAGAAGAACGATAGGTAGAGTGGTAGTTTACCCTTTGGCTTAATATTGATTATTTACAGTAATTTTTTACCTAGACGATCTATTATTTTGTAAGTATAGTAAGTAAAATATTAATAAAATGTTCTTAAGTTCCTTGTTTTCTTCTCTCTTACGGAAGTTATCTACTTAACACACTATTCATTCACTCAACTAATATTTATTGAACACTTTTATGTCCTATTTGTGATTATATAACCTTGGGAGATATAGAAAACCACAGCAATTGCAGGAATACTTCTAGTATTTTATTCATCCTAGAATAAATGCAAAAATTATACTACAATAAAATTTACTATACAGATTAGCTATATAGTAAAAAAAAAGCATCCAAGAAAATCTTCAGATTGCTTGAAACCTGGCTAGAGAAATACTTTAATAAGTACATTTTTGTAAGCTCTGCTTCCTTAAATGAGATTAAAGCAACTGAAAAAAAAATAAACTCGTATCTTTGTCATCTGTATTAGCTTTCCCATTGCTTGGATAAAATTACCTACAGGAAGTGTAGTTTAATTTGGCTTATGATTTCAGGGGATTTAGTCCATAGTTGGTCAAATCCAAGGCAAAAACATAATGGCAGAAGAGAATGGTAGAGCAAAGCTGCTTAGTTCATGGTGGCAAGCATAGTAACAGCATCAACAAGAGATATACTCTACAATGGCACACCCCCAGTGACCCACCTCCTAATAGCCCATTCATCTATGAATATCAGTGGATTAATTCACCAATGTACATAGCACCCTTGTGATCCGATCACTTATGTAGGTACCAGCACATCATCTAAAAGAAAAACAAAACACAAGGAGAAATAAGGTATGCTGACCCTACTCCATTTACATAGAAAAGTTTTGGAGAAACGGATCAACCAGACACTGAACTGCTCCTGACAAGAGAAAGTGGAGAGAGAAGGAGGAAATGGCAAGGGAGTACTGTATATAGAGGCTGGAGACAGAAGGCAGAAATGGGAGGGAGGAGTCTATTCAAACACTGGGCCCCAACTTAGACTACTGGGTTCCACTGGGATTCATCAGGTGACATTCATTCTTTTCTAGTGAATCACTTCATAAAGTCAAAGCAAGCTATGGGCTCACACAGCCAGGTGATGACTCATCACACTCACAGCTGGCCACGCCTACCTTCCCCAATCACGGTCCCAACAAACCCTGGCATGGGGCATTGGGCTGACGTGTGTGTGTTTCAAAATAATTTCTCTTTTCCCATTTTAGTACATCAGACATGGTGATAAATGTGCAAGTAAGTTACATCAGGCACACTGAGACAGTCTGTGTGCAAACATTACTGAAGCTAGGGCAGAGAACAATCAGCAACACATGGACAATAACACTTCAAAGAAGAATCCTGCCTAGATCCTCACTTAAAGCAAAATTCCACACTCCAGTGGGCAAGAGAGACACACACGAGTAACTTTCCTATAACAGACTTGTGTAAGTTGCCAGAAGAGTGTGGAAAGTGAATGATGGAAATACTAGGGAAGGAAGAGGAACAAGAGATAAAATCCAGTAAAAGTACAGAACCTTGTAATACATGTGTCATATGAGCTGCTCTTAAAGAACCTGTGGATATGAAACAATGAAAGGCAATGAAGCTCACAGAACTTAAGTATGGCAACGAAGAAATCATAAATCTAGACGAATCTGCAGTTTGTTCTGGAAAATATCTGATGGAAAATGATGGAGCCAAAGATGAAGAAAAAGGGCTGGAGTCCACTGTTCAGATTGTTATGGAGTATAATAAAACAAAAAAGAGGAGAGAGTTACAAACAAGAGGTGAGCTTCCAGAAGACTGATCCAGTAGGAATACACAAAATGGACTGCTGTTGAAAAAGAGGATGTCCTTTCCCATGAATCTACCCAAGGACGATATTCTAGTGATAACTTGACAGAACAGCTATGAGTGGTTAGAAAACAGATTACTAACTGCCATTCTAGCTCAGTGACATGATAGTGTCATGGACTGGGGTGCAGGGAATTCTCACTTTTTTTTCCTTTTCCTAAAATTCTTTTATTGGTCCATTTTAGGTATACATTACATTTCTCATTGGGAACTTGTACCTTTACATGATGCATCTTGGTTCTTATTTTTTCCCCATTCCTAGCCCTCCCTTCACCCTCTCCACTCTTCCCTA
>NW_004624809.1:2446040-2559295 GCF_000247695.1 Heterocephalus glaber
ATTCTGTTCTCACATTGGCTCATTCTGCTGTGTAGACTTTCAATGGAGTTTCTGATCTCCTGGAAATCTGTTTGCATCTGTTTTATGAATTCCGTTTGTTTCCACACTTGATCTTAGCCAAAAGGCTGAGAAGCGATCCATTTGTTTCCTATGTTGGGATTCCATCATCTTCCTCAGCTCCTCTCTAGATTTATTAATCATGTCTTGCACTATGAGCACAATCTCTGCTGCTATCTGAGAAATTATTTCTGATTTCATTTTTTTCCAGATCCTCTTTTGTTTCAGTCCAGGGAGTCCAGGTGGTTGAGTATCAGAGTGTTCCATCTCGTTTCCCTTTGGGGTTGCTGTAGGTGATCTGGAAGTCTGGTTTTGAGACTTGTTTATGTGTCTTCTCATTTCGACCTCGGGTGGTGGAGGAGGTGCTCTTGGCACCCACATGGCTTACCTCCTCTGAGCTGAGAGCAGTGCGACAGCAGCTCAGAAGCCCCTTCCTCTGAGCTGGGAGCTGCGGAATTTACGTCAGCCAGGGAGCCCCTTCCTGTGGGCCAGGAGCGGCAGGACTCTCACTTTATTTTTTACGAAGAAAGTCACCTAGACATTGTATTAACTGAAATGAAAATGGGCATGTCTCTAATAAAAGGTTGCACTGAGTGGTGCCTATTACTTGTCATATGAATACTATAATTTACTAAAAGTTTCAGGAAAAAAAAGCTGGCAAAAACAATTTCCCCTTGCCTACACAATGTACATTTAAAATTGGACTTTTTTTAGTTTTAAATTATCACTTAATCTTGAAGAAAAAAGCAGAACACAAGACAAATTCAAATAAGAAATTTACTCAATTTTTATGACTGAAATTTTCTCCAGAAAATCATTTTCATTTAACAAATTAGATGTGAAGAATGAAATGACACCTCTAGATGACTGCTGAGATAAAAATGCTGATGTCCAAGAATGATTACTCAGATTTATATAATGTATTTTCTATAATTAAAATACTTCCAAGAACACAGACGATGTAGTTTTAAAGCTTATAAATCTATATAGTGCAATACATGCTTAATGTTAAAGGACCCCATTTATTTATCCTGCAAATGGAGTAAATTCCATGTGAGAGACACTGCACTATGGTGGAGACATGGCACTGAATCAAGGGCAAATGTAAGCAAAAATCTGTCCTCCTCATGATTACATTCTTGTCAGGAGTGATGACCAAAAAGAGAAAAAAAGGGACAGTATAAAATATATAATTTTTTAAAAATAAATAATTTCCATGCCTAATGCTCCTCTCTTTTCTGCTGGACAGTTAGGCATGCCATTTAATAGGTGACATAAGAGTTAGCATTTTAGAATAAAGCCCACACTAAGATGTGATGAGCACAGAGATGGAGAAGAAGTACCATATACCATATAGAGACCCACTTTCTAACTGTGTGAGAAAACATACTTTGCTTTTATTTAAATCATTTGAGTGAGGTTTCCTGGGATTTACAGCTGAAGACATCTTGATAAGTATATGGCACTGAGACTTATTGACATCAGAGGTTAATATTACGTTTATGAGTCACAGATCTGAAGCTTAGAAAAGAAACTTTATAATTCCTAGAATCCTCTACAAATCATGAAAATAGACAATTATCCATGTCAAAGTTCTAAGAACACAATCTAACTTTATTAAAGTAGAAGAGACCAAAACCTAGCACAGGGATTTAGATGCCCCACTTCCTGACTACTGCCAGTCCTCTTTCCACCACCTGTTTTAGACCAAGACAGTGTGAGCTAAAAGGGAGCTCACAGATCACCTGTAAAACCCTTCATTTTGTAGACTAAAATCCATCCTAACCCCAAATTACTTGCAATACTGAAAATTTAAATTCTTTGACAGAGATTCAGGCTTAGAAAAAGCAGATTAGACTCATCTCTCTAATTCCCAACCCTAACTGTATTTCCACAGGTTGCCTCCCTCCAGCCTCCAATATTAATTGCTTATATAATTAGCTATTAGAATGCTTTCCTAATTTTTCAGGGACCATTATTTCTCTGTTAGATGCTAGTTGCCAAAGGCACTGCAAGGAGCAATGGGAATTCTTTCTGAGGGACCCATTCCATTTTAATCAACAAAACCAAAATCACAATTTGACAGCTCTGTGAAAACACGGTGTAACCCTTATCTTTTTTCTTAGTAAAATTTTCAAGGCGACATATCTATTGAAAATTCATGATGGCATATATATCTATAAGAACTATATCTAAACATTTCTAAAACTTCATTCCCTGAAGTAGAATAGTATAAAAGCCATCTAGATGTGTTCCAGGCTACTAAATCTCCTTACATCATACTTTTATAAAGATTTTCTTCCCTCTAACCAGAAAATGAACTTTGTCTTCGAGATCAAAAAATCCCTAGATTTTCTGGCTCCTGGCTTCATTATGCATATGAGATTTTTCTTTTCCCTGTATGAGAACTGAATCAAGGTCCTCTGTACTGGACTACATCCTCAGCTCTCCCTTCCTTCCTTCCCTCCTTCCTTTCTTTATTTTTGACATAGGGTCTTGCTAAGTTGCCCAGAATGGCTTGAATTTGCCATTCTCCTGACATAGCCTCCAAAAATGCTGGGATTATAGGAATCTGCCACCACACCTGGCTTGGAACTCCAATTTCTAGGCAACTGGATCTCTGTGCCAGGCAATCTTGCCATAGGTCTAATTCCGAAAGGATCCCCTGCCATTACCCAAGCAACAACAAGACCAGGGCCTCAACTGCTTTCCAGGATGCATTTTATTCAGGAATATAAGTAAATATGTTGGTTTTCCAAACAACCATTATCCTTAAAATTCAGAGCTGTAATAATATCTCTCATACATACAAGGTTTACTGACTGAGATGGAAAGTTACTTTCTATTGGCTTTAGCAATATCACTATCAATTAATTTTGAAAAATAAAATGACCAAGCCATTAATCAATTTTCTGATAAATCTACAAAATTAATCTAAAAATAAATATAAACACTAATTTTAAAATTAAAACTTGCATCTCTCTCTATGTGAAACGTATATATGAGTTATGTCAAACTATAAATGTGTATTTTTGAACAGTAACATGACTGAGACTAATGGATTAGTGAGCTGAAATACCACAGCTAGAAGAGAACTAGTACTATCTGATGCAAATTTTGGTATATATCAAATTCATATGACCTCAAATCAAACACCATTAGCTCCCATTCTTAATGAAGAAGATGTAGACTTATGGAGCTATCAAAATTTCTTTCATCTACTTGAAACAGGCACATAATAGCAGAGTATACAAATAATGCATTGGTCCCATTAAAACCAAGTGGAAAAATTGCTATTACTTTATAAATCTCTCCAATAAAAGCAACATTAGCAGCAATGTTGTTGGTATCTCTGTGAAAAGTTAGTATGACAAATGAGGAAATGCTATTTTATTTTTCACTTGCAAGTACAGATCTTTATTCAATTCAGACCCCAAGAGAAAGATTAGCAAGATTTACAAGAAGGATTCCAGGTTCAAATGCTATCATTTGGTTATGTAGAGTACTCAGTACTAGTTAACTAAGTACCACAGTTAACTG
This sequence comes from Heterocephalus glaber, assembly GCF_000247695.1. The sequence continues at coordinate 2,449,638 of NW_004624809.1, forward strand.
TGTTATCAATTTTGCAAGCAATGAGCCTGCTGTGTACACATGCACATGGATCTGCATGTACAGACATGCAGAGATGTGTGTGTTCAGTTTCCAGATTGTGTCTAACACACTCTGATTGTTTTGAGGAAAATATTTTTTGTTTCAAAAGCCTTTTCTAGTAGTTTCTACTTGCAATTTGTCCCTAACCCCTTCAGTTTTTGCCTTCATTCTCCTGTTACAGCATCAAGCTATTTCCTAGTGCACACCCTCACTGGCATCATTCCTGCTGTTCGTTAACAAGTGAGCATTTCCCACCTTAAGCTGGCTTCTTTCAAATCCTCAGAGAGCTTTCACAAGAGACTCATACAGTCTGAGGTATTTGTAGAGATCATTTGACGGTAACAAAGAAAATGAGGTCAAGATGCCTAACATTTTTGCCAAAATGTCAAGAAACAGTTTCACAGGATCAAAATAACATCTTGTGGTGAGAAATATAAAATAAGGTGCTAAATTTATGCAGTATGTAACAACCTAAGTTATGTCATAGTGTGGACTGCAATAATTCCAAAGTGCAAATGGTCAGGTTAGTCCAAATTTCAGGCATTATCTCTGCTAGTTTGTAACCTTGCCTAGGGTTTTTCCTCACCTATAACGAACATGAGAATAAGATCCATATCACAAGGACACCATAAAGGCTACATGAGGGCTTTTTAAACACAGCACAGTGCCCAGCAGAGGGGGTGCTCCACAAAAATTAGTTTCCTCCTTTCTATAAGCAAACTGCTGAAACTACTAAGGATATCATAAATAACTTCCAAAGAGAGTTTAGACAAAGAGAACCAAAGCACAGCTAGACAGAATAAATATGATTTGGTATTTAACACCACAGAAGGATTATGAACTGTAGTTATGAACTGGTTATTATGAACTGTAGTTCATAATAACCAGTTACTGGATGAGGAAAGGAAGGTCTAGAAGGTGTCCAAACATAAATGAGAAGAAAATGCTAAATACCCTGATTTGATCAGTGCACACTGTATGCATATACTGAGAAATCATACTGATTATGTACATACTGATATGTACAACTAATACATGCAAATAAAAAATAAAAGAGGCACCCTCAATTAACCAGTCTCTCTTCTAATTCTCTCAGATCCCTATGATCTACTGGGAAAGATTATGACTCCTTACGTGTGATGAAAATATCATTACTCCACCAGAGACTTCATATGTAAGTGCCATTGTAGGGTAAGCCCCTTAACAGAGGAAACTAAGCAACATATTCAGTTACCACCACAAATTTAGCAGTAGTCTACAGTATTTTTTAAATAATAGGACTTTCACAGCATTTTTATGTTGTCAGAAAAATTGAGCAGAAAATTCAGAGTGTTCCCAAATTCTCCCCTTTTCCAGGCTCTCTCATTATGGCTTGTATATAGATATCCTCCTAAAGCCTCATGTGTTCACAGTTGGAGTTTTTCTGAGGTGGCTGGATCTAGGGTATATGATACTGGGATTAAGAGTATGTGATAACTAAATTGGTTTAGCACAGTCTGGGTACAGATAATGGGAAGGCCCCAATCTGGGTGTGGGTAGCATCACTCAAAAGGCTTGTAGCCTAGATGGGATAAAAGGGAAAAGGAGACTTGCTGCTGCTGCTGCTGCACTGTTGCTTCCTGCCTGCTCTGTCATGGACTGTTTCTGCTGTGCCACTGTGCAAGCTGCCCAGCCTTGGAGCCAGATGACTATGGACTGAAACCTCTACAAACTATGAGCCAAAATAAACCATTCCTCCTTTAACTTTGGGTATCAGGTATTTTGTCTTAGCAACACAAGAAGTAACTAAGACATCCTATTATTAGTATCTTGAGTTAGTGGACTATGTTTGTTACAATTGATGAGCTAATACTGATCACTTTCATTAGCTGAAATACATGGTTATGTTCACCACACCACAGGAAAGCCAGGGATAGGAAAAACCACAGTTAAAAGACAATGAAGCATTTTAGTGTTCTCCTCCCTGTCTACCTAAGTCTTAACATATCTAAGGAGGTTTCACAATTAATTTTAGGAGACTGTCCCATTCTAGTTGTTCTGATGGTTATGTCTAGCAGACCACCACTGCTTTAAAGAAAACTAAAAGCTTCCTTAATTGTTGAAGATCATAAACTTTCCACACCACATGGCTCAATGACAAGACTTGGGCTGTGTTTGTTGTACAGTTCTTCAAAATCACTCTGCCAACCTCCCCAACAAGAACAATTTCACCCACTCTACTTTTCACTCATTTAAAATCAAATGGGGTTTTAAAAGGCAATAGGCAATTGCTGGGATAGAAAAGATGGAAAAAGGAAGATCTTAGCTTAAAAGAGTGATGCCTTCTGGTGACAGGGATAGGGTAATAAGATAGTGAGTCCTCTTGGAAGGAAGACACATGTAGCTTGTCCTCTGAACCAAGTTATTTCATGCTCTCATCTTCATCCAGAAGTTTAAATGGCAGTCAGCTTAATTCTCACCCTTCATTCTTTTCCTATTTTCCACATGTAGGCATACAATAAATGTTGATCACAGTGAATTGAATACCCAGAAGATGAGCCACATAAAAAAGTCACCATATTCTAAAAAATAATTTCAAAAAGAAAAAAATAAAAATCAACCATTCACAAGCCCTGGACAACACATTCCACTTTGATTCAGAATGACAACCATGTATAAAAACTCCATTTTCTATAATAAATTACATTTTACTAAAACCAAGGGTTTATACTAGAAGGGAAGGTAGACATAGCAGTCAGTGATGCCACTTGGAAGAAGTCTGAAAAATAAGCAGAAAATACAATTATTTGTTTCTCATATGTAATATGTAGTGTACATAAGACTTTTCTAAGACTTCTGAGGCACAAATTTGCCACCTATTTCTGAATCTTGACAAACACATTGCAGCAAGTAGAGGCCATTAAAGTACTGGATTCTAAGGAAAAGGAGAGATGGATGGAGGAAGAAGTGAGAAAAGAGATTTTCTGCTTATAACCTTTGTACCAGAAAACCATCTTGCTGTGGGTTTCATTGCACTGGAAAACCAATACAGTCCGTTCTGGCCAATGAACCTCTTTATATGGCACCAAGGGGCATATTCTTAGTAGGAAAAAGCAAGGAGTTACACATGCTATATTCTCAATTCTACACTCATAATTATGTAACAGTGGGTAACCAAGTTCATTTGATTCAACTCTTCAACTCCTAAACTGATAGATAGGACCAGATCTTTACATTATTTTACCCAAAATTTCTATAAAACTTTTTTGTTGACTACCAGAAAATCTGCTGCAGCAGAAAGAACTTTGATCATTGTATATTCTATAATTTGTATTATGAAAACAAGAAACATAATATTGATGTTTTTCAAACAACACACGCTTTCCCCTCTCCACCACAATCCTGACATGAAACCCAGTCCACGCTTGAAAATCACCACACTAGAAAATGTTCAATAAACCCACTCATGTCTTTAAAATCCACAAATCTCAAACTTATCCTACAAAATCCAGGTACACCTCAGATGGATGGTTGCACCCACATGTCCCTCTAAATCTATCTGCTCAAGTGCTCCAGTAGGGGAAAGCAGGACCCCCAGTAGCAGAGCCCCATAGTAAAAGCCAAAGGAGGACAGGCTCTGCTCCTTCAGAATGGGCTCCTGAATCCATCTCTGGGACTCCAGCAAGGGTCCTCTGGGCCGAACAAGTCTTTCTCTACACAAACTTGATCCATCAGCCTTTTACTGTAAAATAAGCCCTAGCATAATTTTTCAGAATACTTGTAATATAAGACCTACCCTCCAAAATAAGCCCCAGTTAAGATCCTCAGCCAGATGGACTTATTTAATACATCTGTTGCAAACTCATGACAGATGTATTAAATTATAAAATAATATCGCTCTGTAATTAAATATTAATAAATAATGTTGACATTAATACTTACAATAAATAATAATATACATTATAATTAAATATTTGTGCTTATTTTACAGGGAATCTTATTAATCTTATTTTCTTATTAATCTTATTAATCTTATTAATCTTATTTTCAGGTAAATATGGTAGTGTTATTATATATATATATATATATATATGACTTGGCAGAGCTCAGAGAGAGACAGGAGGAGTCCTCTGATCATCCACTAATTGGTCTACAATCTATCAACCTGGCATCCGTCTCTTTCATTCATAGTGAATTTGTCTCTCAAAAATACCTGACAAATTAGACTACTCTCTCCTTCTTGTCTTTATTCTCTTACCTATCTTATCCCCATGTCTCTTGTCAGTAACCTTTGCTGCCACCTCCTCTTTCTCTGATGTTTAAAAACAAGGCTGTGTCCTGAGCCTTCTTTAAATCTACATCCACTAAATAGATTATATCATCACTTTGTGGGCCATCACTTTACTGATAAATCTCCAGATTTTCCCTCTAGAGTAGGTCCTTGAGCACTAGCCTCATACATCTGTCTGCCAAACACATTTCAAAACACATGACTAAAAGGTATCTCAAAGAACTGTGATTTCCCCTGTGATTTGCGATGGACCTGTTATCTCAAGATGTACCACATGTCAGCGGACACTAAGCAGAATCCAGAAGTTAGCCTTGATTCCTGTTTTCCTCTTATCCCCTACACCAATCCAGCAGTAAGTCCCAACAATAATGCCATCAAAAATGTAGCCAGCCTCCATTTTTCCCATCTCCAAACAATCACCTTCATTTAAACTACCAACATCTTTCTTCCTAATCTACTAAACATCAATGCACAATAGTTTTTTAAAACTTAAATCAGGTAGTATTCCTCTGCAAACAGATAAACACAAATCCTTCCCGATTCCTCCAGTGACTTCCTATTTCACTTATAATAAAATTGCAACTTTTTACACACAAGGCCCCTCTTTACTTGATCATTCCTCCCTCAGCCTCTACACTTCAGCCTCCAGCTTTATCTGCTGTTTACTAATCTTCAAAAAAGGCAATTTTTATGCCCGATATATTTCCACTGTTTTAACAAACCAAATTTAGGTGATAATCACAGCTTTGTTTACAGAGAACACCTATCAACACTGCCGATTATTATGGCCTTCAAACAATTTCCAAGAAGGTATATTAATTGTACAATGGTAAATGAGAGAAACAAGTAGAGACATAATTTCTCTAACTGATCGTATCTTATTTTCAGATCACTTACTTACAGACACCTTTACAATACAGTTTCTGAATGGCACTGGCCTTTTTGACCAGAAAACTGTAAAAGGAAAATATCAAGAGCTAATAAGTTATTTCATCACAACCAAGAGTCTCTTAGTCACTGCTAGAACAGTTTCTAATGAGGCCATTGGACAAATTGGTCTAAATGAGTCAATTCATTGTGCACATTATGAGCACAACTGTACAACATCCAAATTTCTCATTCTAACAGAATTTGAAAGGAATTAAAGTCAATTATAAAAGGAGTGTGTGAGGCTGTTATTTTCACAATAAAAATAAATTCAGCCAAAATGCTTAAATCTATTTTTAAGTCTTTTCTGAAAAATGTTACCATCTGTGAGAGGGGGAAAAGGGACTATTAGCCATAGAAAAGGCTACGAAGATGTGTGTACTAATAATTGATATACTAAATTAAACTTTATTACACTAATTAGATTATTTGCTACCTTACTCAACAGTAAATCAAGGACACAAATTCCACGTTGTCTTATCTAAAAGCACATCAATCAAACACACAGGAAAAGCCAACCTCAAAACACTGCCTAATTCTGTTGTTCATTTTCATTTCCTAAGTAGGCATATAAGTGTTGAAGAAAGAAACTATGCCTGAAAATTCTTGTGCCTTCTGGAAGAGTAATCTCAAATATGAAACCAGATCAAAATCCCTGGGAAATTTAAGAAATGAGATTCCTGAATATCAGCATCAAGGACTCTGACTCAGTGTACGTGGCGTGTGTAATCGTGAACGCCCCCACATCCCCTGGGACTCTGCCCATCTCACTCACAGCTCTTACATGCAGTTCATGTCACAGCCACTGTGTGACTAATGCTTCCACAAACTTCAGAAATGATGTGGTTTCTAGTATAATCGGTGGAAGCATCACATCTTTATAGAATACAAATGAGATTCTGGACAGAGCTGGAGCCAGGTCACAGTCTGGTGACCCTGAGTCCCACAGACTCACTGCCCTGCTCCTTCTCCAGAGAAGACAAAGCCAAACAGAGGTGGGTGCTAAGTGCTGACATGGGGGTGACCAGGCCAGGGCTGGTGGGGTTGGCAGCAGGTGGCACTAAAAGGAAGAGAACACATGCAGATGCCACCGCCAGTCCTGAAACACTCCCTGAGGCCTCATTCTGGTGCTCTCTTGTCTCCAACTCACCAACATTACACCTGATCCCAGGCCCACACCGGCTTAAGATCATGGCATCACGGCGGGGTAACTGCCTCCTCACGCATAGCACTTGCAAATGTAAGGGCTCGTTTGATCCTCAGTGGCACTTCAATATTTAACAATATATTCATTTTCTCACCCTGATTGATACTTTAAAATTTTAAATTTCTTGAGGGAATTTTCAGATCTATTCTTTTTAAACATGTGTATCTTATTTTAATGTTCTACATTTTACCATAAATTACTCTGTAAAATGGCTTTTAAAAACTGTAAATGGCAATGTTTAATGTAAATTTCATGCTGCAGATGACATGTACATTTAGCAACTCTAATCCTTCAAATATTTTTTAAGTATTCCATTTTATTCCCAGCTTTGTGCACACACCACTAATTTCACATGAATTAAAATGCAAAAGAGAGCAAGAACTTAACTAATCAGCTAAGAACCAGCTAATCACAAGTGTCTTAATGAGACTCTCTTATGTGTAGCTTACCAAAGTCTCTCTTTGGCCACTCTATCACTGGGAAGGGTTGCAGGTAGCTAGGGAGGTACCACGGAAGTTACTGAGTAAGAAAGACATAGTCAAAGAAACCTAAGACCAGAGACTGAAATGCCTCATAAGAGACCTGAACTCAAATCAGTCAGTTTTTCATTCAACAAGTATTTATTGAGTGCTTGATATCTGACACATGATGCAGCTATAAACCAGACAGACAAAGCCTTTGTTTTTATTGGATTTTCATTCTAATGAGGCAGTCATTACTCAACAATTACCTGTGTGGCAAGTGTTACTGAACACTTACTAGTGCCCAGAACTATTGTAGGTGCTGAAGTTAATGCAATGCACTTGTAACACCAAATAAATGTACAGGACAATGCCAGCTACTAGTAAGGAACTACATTTAAAATCTTGGCTTTATTGAGAAGTCAAAATTATGAATAATTTAAAGAGCAAAATAAAAGACAGTTGATAAGAAACAGGGAGATAGGCTGTGGAGATGGAAAGAAACAGGAGGGAAGAATGGCAAGTAAAAAGGCTCAATGTATATGCACTAATTTCCCATGATGGATATATTTATTATGTATTTAAAACATACACCAATAACAACTAAAATAGAATTTAAAAAATAAAAAATTGGGTTCATTAGGTTTACAAGAATAGTTTATGTACTTAAAGAAGTCTTATTATTTTATCAAGGCATCAGAATGCTTAAAAAGAACCACACATACTAAATTTATAAAAGTTTTATGAGAATTAAATTAAGTAGGTTTGTAAACTAGATGTATTAAGGTTGTTTAGTTGGTTCTCCTCTACGTTGTTCTGAATGTAACTAACCAGGAAAATGTCCTTCCAGCATCTCCCCACACCCCAAGTTACACACTGGGGGAGACAGTTTGACATTTCTGCAAGACGCAAATTTAAACCTTCTTCTATAGTGAGACTTCCTCATCTCTCATTCCCATAAAACCAGTGTGTTTTTCTTGACCCTCATGTATACAATGTCTACTTAATTTCAGTGCCAGTAGGAAAAAAAAACTACCCAAATGGGTTGAAAACCTATGCCCACTCAAAAACCTGTATGAAAATGTTTATCTGTGCTTTATTCTTAATTTCTTAAACTTGGAAGGAATCAAGATGTCCTTGAGGAGGCAAATGGATAAATAACATGCAGTACATCCATACAGTGAAAAATTACTCTACATATAAAGAAATAAGCTAGAAAGCCACAGAAAGGACCTCTAAATGCACACTGCTGAGTAAAGAGGCAGATAGGAAAAAGGCTACACACTATGGTTCCAACTATAACAAATTCTAGACAAGGAAAACTATAGAGATAATGAAAAAGTGAGCAGTTTGCATGGTTTTGGGTGAACTGAGGGGATGAACAGGTACAGCACTGAGAATTCTTAGGGCCATGAAATGATCCTGAACCATACTGTAATGTTAGACAGAGGACATCATGCATATGTCAAAACCCACATAACTGTGCAACATGGAATGAACCCTAACTTAATTTAAGGTTTAAATTAATAATATTGCATTAATACTTCTTTATCACTTGCAGTAAAGATACAACATCATATAAGATGTTAATGACAGGGGAAACTGACAGGTCCCCCAAGTTGGACCCCCACCCAATCAGACCCTCTACCCATATCCACAGGAGCACAGAGATAACAAGAAGCCAGGAGCCGCCCTGCGGCTGTCACCACTGCCCTTTTTATCAGTCAGCCCCAGGCCCATCACCCATGGGACTCTAAAATTTTCCACCCTCTTGAGCAGTGCCCCCTTCCCTTCCTAAAATGCCCCATATCAACCACAAGCACCCTCCTCTCAGTGCCAACGGCCTTCTCGCCCTTGGCCCATCTGCACCCAGATGGCAGCAAACTCATTGCACGTTGCGTAGACTTTGCCTGCCTTGATGGTCTCAATCGTGCCTCAGTCTGACCTTACAGAAATTATGCCAGGAGAGGCGTTTATGGGACTTCGGGTCTTCCCGTTAAATTTTTCTACATACTTAAAACTAGTCTAATAATTAATTTTAAAATGATGCAGTTGAATATGCAACTTTAAGGAAAAATTTTTTAAATAATTAAAATTTAAAAATTAATAACTAAGCCTTAAAAAAAAAAAAAACTCCCTCAACAGGAACTTCCTAGTACAATTGGCATCTCCACAGAGAAGGTCAAAGTGTCAGAACAGTGAGTTCTCAAAGAATGAAATGAAGAAATAGAATGCTTCATTTAAGAGTTTGGTCAACTGGAATGAACTAACAGCCTACCAAGGTTTTTGGTTGTTAATTATAGCTTTTAAAGCTTTCTCCTACCTTATTGGAGGTTAAACTCATAGACATTCACACATAACTCATTCCAACAGCTGGAGTTAATTGGCATCCTCATGCAATATCTCTGGCAGGAATTCTTCTAAGACAGCTATAATTTCAAAAGCAATTTCTTCAAATTTCTATCCATATGACTAATCAAATCTTTAATTTAAAACACTAACTGCTAAGACTTTTGATTAACAGAGACATAACTACCACACTATGTGTGGTCACTTTTACATTAACGTACTCTAGGGGCCGGGGATTTAGCTAGGTGGTTCCGCTGCCTGCCTCACAAGCTAAGGTTCCGAGTTCCATCACCAGTACCAAAAAAAATAAAAAACAAAAAAATAACATACTCTAAAGAATCATTTCTAAACCATGAGTAATAAAATTTCTCAGCAGTGATAAACAGACTTACGATACACAAATTATGTCAGTCACAGTCATCTTTGCAGAACAGCTCATGACAAATAACTCACAAATTCAGGTTCATTCTACCAGAAAAATATGTAAGAATTATATTTTCTAATTTGCATCACATTTTTCAAAAATATTTTTTACAGTTTTTATCTAAAAATAATCACTTCCTGGTTTGCATACACCTAATATCTCCATTATTTACAACACAGCAAGGCGGGCAAGGGCAAAGACTACTGACTGTGAGTATGAAAGAAATATTTTCTAGCTCTGAAGATGTCCTTCTAAGAGTATTTGTATTTAATTTTTAGAAATAATTATATTATGGCTTCCATGGTTTCCATGGGCACTTTACTTAAAGACAAGATTTGCAAATGACTACAATGAGGCCATTATCTTTTCATTTATAGCTAAGTTTTCTTAGGGCTCTTTATAAATCTTGTGAAATTGGAGGATCCCCCATTAAATTAGTAAGTTCTACCCCAAGTCAGATGCTTACTTGCACAAAAACACCATCACGGAGCACAGCAGGCTACAATTCTGTGAATGGAATAGCAGAGTACAGCCTCTAGCACTAAGACTAAGGACAAATAATCTGATAACTTGGTTGTAGCAGAACAAAATTTTAAGACTTTGAACATGAGTTCTGATTATTAATATATGATATCATAAGTAACGGTTAGGTTCAATGACCTCCATGTTCTCCCCAAAGCCATCAGGAAGAGGGTGAACAAAGAGGGACAATTTTATAATTTTTCTCTTTCCATTCTCTCCAGATCTGAACTTTCTGAAAAGAGAAATATGATTAGCTCATTTTACCAGGCAAAGTGATAATTTCTTTAAAACATTTTATCGAAGTTTCACACATATACAAAGTAGTCCAAATCATAACTAACCAGCACAAAGTTTATACATCTATGTGAACTGCATCAGAATTGAGTAATACAAGATTCTTAGCATTCTACAAGCTTTCATATCAGCTTCTAAATATTATTCCTTCCATGAGTAACCACTATCCTGATTTTTAACCCCAGAGATTAGTTTTGTCCATTTTCTGCACAAACTTATGTGCTTTTCTGTGTGTGACTCTTTTAACAAACATGTTTCATAGTGTATAAATATGGTTCCTTCATTAACACACCTAAACTTTAAGGTGAACATTGGCCAGAAAGATTCAGGGACCAGAGCTGTTGTCCGTGGGAGACTTCTCTGTGTTTACACAGATGAGAATGAGTTACTGGGCAACTGAGAGAGGTGTCAAGTGGACAGCGCACAGTGCAGGGTGTGGACAGAAAGAGAATCCATAGAGGTGGACTAGAATCGCAGAGCAGGACTCTAAGGCTGTACAGTGTATGAGAGTGAGAACAGCAATCAAGCTAAAAAGGAAGGACATGAAAACAGCAGCCCTTGTGATAAAATGAGCTGCCATTTTAATAAAAATTCTACAAACATTTTGATAGATTTCCTATGAGGAAAAAGCAGAGTCTAACATAACCCCAGCACAGACAACCTGAGAGTCAATGAAAACAATATTATTAACCCTGAGAGCCATAATGGGATATTCGGTTCAGGGTATTCAAAGTTGAGTTTGGTTTGGTGTTAACTTGGAAAGAGTAGTGGCACATTCAGCTAGAGTTATGCTAGGCTATCTACAATATGGGGCCAAAATAGTCCAGGTCAAGATGTGGACTGGGAAATTTTCACAAAGAGATGACAGCTGGTACCAAGGGTAGATGAACCCTCATGAGGAAAGGAAGAGGGTTGGAGCCATTTCTACGATGCCCAAAGAAATCAGAAAGAGAAGTCTACCACAGAGATGAGGGAGGGCTTCAAAACGGCAGACTATCAAATAAAACTATGGCATGCCTAGTTAAACCTATCCTTATACTAATATGTGTGTGTGTGTGTGTGTGTGTGTGTGTGTGTGTGTATTCATTGCTTATCTGAAATTCAAGCTTAACTAATCATCCTGTAACTGATTATCTGGCAACCCTGAAAACTTCAGAAAAACAAAGAAAAGAAAGGAACAAGAGAGAAAGGTCTCAAAATTGAACAGCATTTAAAGAAAGAGAAAATTTTCCATTGTAGCAGTAAATAGTGTCAAATCACAAAACGGTGTGAAGGACAACCAAAAAACATTGAAAATGTCATGTTTTTCTTAAGTGGAAGACATTGAAAATCTGGTTTCTGTGTGTGTGTGTTTGTTTTCCCAGTGAAAATGAGGATGGGACTGTGGTCTTCACATTAAGCTATATCCCAATCTCTTTTTAGTTTTTATTTTAAGCACAGGATTTCACTAAGTTGTCCAGGCTGGGCTCAAACTTGCAATCCTCCTGCTTCAGCCTTCCACAGTGCTGGTATTATAGGTGTGTATCACCAGACCCAGCCACTGATCATCTTTAAGGGAAAATATTCTAGCATTTGTTTAAAAAATTCCATGAAAGATTAATTGATTTCTATGTTTGAATTATTTTGCTTACTTCCTTAGCTCACTGAGTACTGATTATTCTTTTATGAAAATTGTCTCAGTGAGAAATCCTTTGCCCTTCCAAAGATAGGCTAAGTGTTGGGCACTGCAAATCTTCCTACTGCAAGATGGTTAATAAACTTCCTCACAAAGCTGCAAGCTCTAGGAAGCCTAGTTTTCTGTATTAATAGACATAGTATCTTATATGGCCATTTAAAACCTTAAAGAAATGTCTTCTCCCTGTTCTGAAAAGATTACAAATTGCTTAGAGTGATTTTATGACTCAAAGGGCCCACAGCAATTAAAAAGAAGACTGTTTTCCACATGTTGATTTCCATGAAATGTTTTTTTAAAAAATCTGTCTCCTCAGAGAAATGCAAAATATGAATTGTACTTACTAAACATGAGCTATATAAAATAAGCATTTAATTTGCAGGGAGGTATTGATGTGTATATTCATGTGCATGTATTCAGAAAGGACTATATCCTGGAAATATTAGCACTGAAGAAAGCTTGTTAGATACCCTCTGGGTTACATGCACAAAATAAATCTTTTCCTTATAACCAAAAAAGAATAAACATGCTTCCATAAGGAAAGTTTGTAGGTTTAAAAATCTCAGCACTTGACTATCATCTCAAATTTGCTTTTGCATTATACTTCATCTCTAAAATAGAAAAGGCCATATACTGCCCTCCAATGACACATAAAGCTTCCACTAACAACTGTACATGTGTACCTAAGCAATGTATCACCACACTTAAAGATTTATGAATCCCCAAAGCAACACGAGTTTACCAAATCATTAAAATATGCCCATATATTTCTCTAGTCATATGTTTACTCTAAACACAGTAATACATATAATAATGTAGCAGCAAATAAAAGACTGACAACTATATCTCTATATAAAATTTGTCATTTTCTGTACAGATTTTGTGATTTTGTTTTGTAGGAAATGTTTTTGTATTACTTCATATTTGACTTTAAAAATAGATTTTCTTATTAAATATTGCAAATCTAATGCCAGTAGTTTTTCTGTAACATGCATAAACTTTAATGTTGAGGGGAATAATTTCTAGCAAACCAAGTTTACTACTGTCTATGTGAGTTTATTTTTAATAATTTAGGTAAATCTGAAATTATAACAGCATAGGCTTATTTTACAAGCTACTATTACTGTGGTAAAAATCTTGGGGGAAATACAGGAAGCAACTACAAATGTAGTTATTCAACACCTGCCAGTAATCTTCAGTTTTGAAAAAAACAAAGCATGCATTTGAAAACAAAACTGTGTAACAAGCAGCTGTACTTCCATGTTTTCTTCCATTTTCAGTTTGATTTGGCTCTCCAAATAGAGCAACAATTTTTTAAAAATTCTTTTGCATTAATTATTCTACAATGTGCAGTACCAATAAGTTCTGCTATATTAAATGCTTTATGAAACAGCAAGATGTTTAACATTTAGCTAATCCATTTTTCTAAGACTTAATTGGTTATGGATGAATTCCTGCCAGGCAAGTCTTGACTGTTTTCTAACACATTCATAATCCTGCTAGAGAGAAGACTGCATGTTTTAGGCTTGGAATGAAATCTGGAGCAGGAACTGAGGTAATAGTCTGCAGCTCCAGACCAAATGCAATATCAAGTCCCTAAAGGCTTAAGTCTTAATCACCATCTATGATTCTGCCTCTGGGAAGTAGCACATCCTACTGTTAAGAGTTGGGCTTCACAGTCAGATGGAACCGTTTGAATCCATCTGGTTATCAATTTTGTGGGTTTTACAAGCTGCTGGCTAGAATAGGTAGGTAATGGGAAATCAATAGCCTTCACTACCACCAACCATCTGTAATATTCCAAACGTACTAACAGAGTTTAACTGCAGGCATTTAGAAAGTAACGTCAGAGATAACCATTTAGTAACTCTTAAGAGTTTGCAATTCTTAAAAAATATCACACTAGGTTACCTTAAACAAGCAAACCCCACCAATCTGCTGCTCATCATGGAAACTGGAACAATTCTCTGGCAATAAAAGAAAAAGTTTCCCTGCTAATTTTAGTCTCCATCAAGAAATTTTATAGTCACAGTACTTCTGAAAAACCAAGTCGTCAACATTAAAATGGACCCCTGCTGCTAGTTCCTGCCCACACTAGCCCCAAGATATAGGACAAAAAAGAAGAAGGGGTACCAACTCGCAGATAAACAAAGCACCACCAAGTTCTGATGACTTCCTTTAATTCTTTTTCCTATGTCCTATTCAAGCTGTTAGGGCTTTGAAAAAGTACTCCTGTCAGTTCAGTTCTCCTGGGTGTACTTGGACTTGACGGAGACGGCATGTGTCCAAAAAATACAAATGCCTCATATTAAAGTTTCCTCTAACTCTCTACTTCTGAACTCTTCCCACAACATACGATATGTCACATTTTCCCCCACATATGCTATTAATTTGTTTTTCAAAATTAAAATAGAAATCACATATTTGATGGTCTTATGAGAGTGCCGTCACGTTGCAAACTGTCAAAAGAAAATGAAAAGTACAGCGAAATCTAAATGACTTTTGTTTTGGCACTTCACACCAACATCCGATATAATTTGTGATGAGAGCTACATTTTAAAGATGTCAGATCTCTAACCATCTTCTCCTCACTGACAATGCATATGTCTTTCACTCTAGGCCCGCACTTTGCTGATCCTGGTAATACAAACTATAGAATCAAGATCTTTCCCTAAGTCTCAGTTGGTTCTTTTTTAAAATGAAAGGACTGGGTTACATAATCTCCAGTGTTCTTTTCAGCTCTCACATTCTAGGTTTCAGTGATTTCCTCTGGGATAAATGGCTGTCAGCTCACTTTCAACATAATACAGTATGAAATTGGTAACTCCAGCCCTACAGCTACAGCCACATCTGACTTCCTTGTTTCTGTAAACAGTTCTATCCACCTCAAATTTACCCTGGATTAGTAAAACATTCAAATTGTTCTCAGCATTTAATAATCCCCCTTAACTGGGTACATTATTCAATCAGTACCTTGTTCTGTCACTTTTTTCCTAAGCTTCATGACATTTTCTTATAGACCCTTGGGTCACCACGTTTTCTTCTCATCAATCACTTCATGCTGTGTCTACATTAATGATTTAGCATCGACAGTTAAACTCATGGCTACAGTAGCAAAGGCAAGACTGAAAAATTCATTCAACAGGAGTCCTAAAAACTAAGATGCACCCCAGAACAATACTCAGATTAACTTTTCAGTAGAGTAACAATGAACACAAGAATAGCTAGCATTTTCATTAGCAAACTTTTAGAACAACCACATATGCCACTGCCAAGAGATCTAATTCCATCCATGCCAGCCAAGCTAGTGGTGGGGTTGGGTGTTGGGAGAGGACAGTTTTCCTTTATCCAGCTACCTTAGCAGACATACCTTTCTCTGTTCATTTTTCTCTATAAGAATCCTATCTATCCTTCAAGGCTCAGCCCAAATCCTACCTCTCCTAGTAATTTCTTCCCTTTTCAATTGGGTAACCACTATGTCCCTCAGTTGATTACTGCTTAAATTCTGTGGGAACACGAGCAGGAGTCTGGATCAGTTTCAATTTGATGGCAGTAGGGAAAGAGTAACTTAACCAGTCAGTGTTTCACACTGTTTGTCCTATAAAGCACCAAGAAGTTATCAATAATTAACTATACCACCAGCTAACCCTACCACAGAGAATTAAAAGGTGGCTGTATAAGCTAACAACAACAACCAAATAAACAAAAAGAGCACAAAAGGAAAGACATATTTCTATGAAAGCCAGATATGATTTCAGGAAAGCAGCAGCATTTTAATGAGGTCTTGAAAGATGGTCCAAATAGAATTGGATAGGGTTGGGAGCGTGCAGGTTTGGAAAGAGCAAGGAATATGCTTCCCTCTGACATGCAGCTTCTCCGGCTGCTTGTCTCCTGTGGGGGCCTAAAGTTCAACCTGTTAGTTGCCAACCTTTCAGCTTCTTGGCTGCCTAGGTGTATAATAACTTTTTGCTCTTGTTGTGGTATTGAGTTACTTTCTCTCACTCAACAGAGTTTTATGATTAAAACTATTTATCAATACTAACGGCAATGTTGAATTTTTAAAAATCTAATACAATACATAGCCCATGTTTCTTGTTATGACAGGACAAAGCGGACAGCACCAAGAGAAGACCCATGAAAACTTCTTGATGACTATCAGAGTGCAACAATATCAAGTGCTCCCTCTTTCATGATTACTGAAAAGGCTATCAGACAAAATCTGTTGAATGACAATCTTGTAATTCAATCAATAATATGTGTGTCTTCCTCTACTACTTTTAAGATCTTTGAGGTATGAGGTAAGCTTAATGTCAACTTGACTAGACGATGAGACTCACAAAGGTGACTGGGTCAAGGAGGCACTCCATTCATCAATGGACTAATCCACTGATGTCTACAGCTGAATGTGCTCTTAGAAGGTGGGGCCCAGGTGGAGGTGAATCACTGGGGATGGGCCTCTGGAGGGAGTTTCCCTTGCTAGCACTGTTCCCCTGCTCTGCTTGCCGGCTACCATAAACTAAGCATCACTGCTCTACCACATCTTCTGCCATGCCATTTCTGACTTATCAGTGGACCATGGTCTGAAACCTCTGAAGCCATGAGCCAAAGTAAATCTTGCTTCCTCAATGTCAGTAATGGTAAATCTTTTAGAAATGAATGCCCAAACTGTAACCCAAAACCAACTTGTTTACAGCAAAGTGCAAACACTGCAATTAAACATGAATACTGAAGTTTTAGTTTAGAAAAAACAACTCATACATTAACAGCTTTTGTCTTGAAAGAAAAACACAATAACACATATACTATAGGTTCACCACCACTGCCCTAGGTCATGTGTGCAGAAAACTAGAACCAGGCAAGTAAGGTTCCTGCTGTGACTGCACCTGAACATGTGGCTCAGAAGCTGGTAAAACTAGATTCTGGAAGGAGTTTGGAAGTTTGGAAGATGTGGGCTACAGAACGCTAACCAGAGATTGATGGGTAATTCTGGTTATAGCTCAGAGGACCAGAATGCTGACAGGAACATTGCTGTAAAGATCAGGCTCATGAGATTTCAGGTGGTAAGTAGCACTTGATACACTTTGGCACAAAAACTGTTCACCTTTTGTCCAGGTCCTGGGATTTTGTAGAAGGCTCAATTTAAAGGTGGAGATCTAATTGATCTGGTGGAGGGAATTTCAAGGCAAACTCAACATTCAGGCTGTGGCATAGGTACTGCTGGCTGCTTTTCGCCAGATTTACAGTGAGAACTGGTAGCAAAAAGCAGAGACAAAATATCTCTGGATAACTTAAAATTTGGCCTAAAAGGAACCATGTGTAAAGCTAGGGTCAACGAAGCATGGCTGATGAAGGGATTAGTGCCATTAAAAAGAAACCAAGTGCTTTGTACAAGGACAAGAAGATCCCTTCAAGACATCTCAAGAATCAGTAAGACTCCAGCTATCTCAGGCTCCAGGGTACAAAAGTATAAACCTTTCATTTGAGAAGCAAGCTCCTGGCCTGCCGCTAGAGAAGGGCCATCTAATGTATATATCATTATGATGCTGATTTTCAAGCATGCAGAATGCAAGAGTTATGGAGTAATGAAAGTTTCCACCCAGATCCTGTCTGGGAGACCAGACAGGATCCCCTTCAAAGGTGGGAGTATGAAGCTATGGGAATAAAGTCAAAAGTACAATGGAAGTTACAGGAAGTCAAAGCTGCTGGGAATACTGAATGTCCACCAAGGAAAGTTGCAGGAAGCAAGAACCACCATTCCAAGAGAAAAGCTGTAGAAGCTGCAACCAGCAAGGCCCTAGGGGTTGTGCCTCCCAAGCTCTCTGGAATCCACATGTCACTACGTGCATCCCAGATGCTGGACATGGAACTGCAGGACTTAATGCTTACAATGCTGAGTTTCAGTCTTGCTATGGTCATACTGTTTTCTATCCCACTATTTCTCCCTTTTGGAATAAGGATGAGTATCCCATATCATTGTTTATTGGGAAACATAACTTGCTTTTTGAAGTTTACAGCAGTTCACAGAATACAGTTTTGTCTTGAGCCTCAAAGAAAACTGTAACTTGGACTCTGAGAAAGGTTAGGACTGTTGAGACTGGAGAAAAGATTAGTGTGATTTTCTGGTTGTACACAGGATAGTTACATCATGTTAGGCAGAATTATGACCTTGAGATTAAGTATGGTTTAAGGATGTTTAAGTGTCAGTTGATAAGGCATGGAAATATGATAGTTAAGCTTAATTGTCAACTTGATTATGAAACTCATGGAAAGCTGATTGGATCACAAGGGCACTGTGAGCATCAGTGGATTAATTCACAGATATTTACAGGTGAACGTACTATTAGGAGTTAGGCCCAGTTGGAGTTGGGTCATTAGGGGCGGACCTTTTGTGGGTATATCTCTTCTTCTCAATGTTCCTCTGCTATGCTTCCCTCCCACCATAAACTGAGAAATTTTGCCCCATCTCACCCTTTCACTATGGTTTTCTTGGCTTGGAATCAACTGTCCATAAACTCAAACCTCTTAAAACCATAAGCCAACATAAACCTTTCTTCTTTTAGGTTGTATGTGTCAGATAATTGGTCCCAACAAAAGGAAAGCTGACCAACACAGAAAATATCCATTATAGGAGAGTAAATTCACCAATTGTTTTAATGCTAATAATAAAAATAACACATAAAATTTTTAACGCTTAAAAAAAAGCTTATAAAAAAGGTAATGCTTATAAAATTTGGAAGAAACAGACGAAAATTTTAAACTATTAGTGTTAACATTACTCTTCTTTTTTTGCTAAACATATAAGTATATAATTAATTTTTTTAATGATAAAACATAGTTGAAGTATAACTTCTAAATTATAAAATATAACCAATGCATGTGCAAAATTAAATGATTTTTAGTAAATATGTAGAGTTCTATAGCAATTACCATAACTCAGATTTGTTTCTCTGAGCATGACATATATACTCTACCCATATCAGTCACTTTTCGTTAAACAAGTTCACTGAAGTATAATTTACCTATTGTAAAGCTCAGCAATTTTAAGTATATAATTCAATGGTTTCAGGAAATTTGTACAGATGTCCAACCATAAGCACAGTCCCATACTAGCGCATTTTCATTAATCCAGAGAGTTATACAATTTAGGGGCAGAACCCATTCCCAATTCCAGTTCTACTCAACCACTAACCTGATTTCTGTCTTTACACACAGACCTTTTTTGATAATTTCATGTACTTATTTAACTCACCACAGTATTTTTTGAGGTTCAAAATGTTGAAACATTTATCAGTAGTTAGCTCCTTTTAATTGCTATATGAATATATTGTATTTTATCAATTCAAAAATTGATGGACATTTGGATTGTTTCCTGCTTTTTGGTACTGTGCATAATAATATTAAGAACATTCATGTCTTGGTGTGGAAGTATGTTTTCATTTCCCTTGGGTACATAATACCCAGAAATAGAGTTAGTGGGGTTTACAGTAATTTAAGACTTTTTTTTTGTACCTGAGGTTGAACTGGGGACCTTGTGCAGCCCCCTGGCCAAGATTTAATTTTTTAAAATAATCAAAGTTTGGGCCGGGGATTTAGCTCAGTGGTTTCACCGCCTGCTGCGCAAGCACAAGGACCCGAGTTCAATCCCCAGTACCAAAAAAAAAAAAAAAAAAAAATCAAAGTTTTCCAAAGTGTCTGTACCATATGATATTTCCATCAGCAATGCATAATTACAGTGGCTCTAGCTCCTTGCCAACACTTGGTTTGGGTTTTTTTAATTATTGGATAAATGGTGCTACCATATCTTCTTTAATTTTCATTTCATATTTGACCAACAAATTTGAGTGCCATTTCAGGATTGTACTAGTAGTCATTCATATATCTTCTTTGGAAAGATATATACGCAAATCATTTGTTCATTTTAAAACACTGTGAGTTTTCTCACACCGAGTTTGGGGCCCCTACATATTTTATATATTTTGGATATGAATCCTTGATCAGAAATATTATTTGAAAATATTTTATCACAATTTATGATTTGTAGTTTTATTTTGTCAATGATGCCTTTTGAAGAGCAAAACTACAATTTATCAACTATCCTCATTTATAAATTCTATTTTTCTTATCAAACCTAAGAAAATTGTCTAATCCAAGATCGGAAAAATTTTCCGACAGGTTTTTTTCCAGAAGTTTCAGTTTTATCTCTTACACTGAGGTCTATAATGAATTTTTTATTTAGTATTTATATAAATTAAGGACATAAATTAATATTTTTGCATCTTAATGTCCAATTCATGGGTACTATTTATTGAGAAATAATAATATAATGGTCATGGCACCATTTATTGAGAAAACTATCATTTCGGAATTAAATTATCATGATCACTCAGTTAAAAATTAATTACCTACAAATTTGAAGGTTGAATTTTTCACTTTTTTTTCTATTCCATGAGTTCATATGACTACTTCAACCACATCAACACACACAGGATCACTGCACTTTTGAGACTGTTTTAATATTTTGTTAAGGAATTTTGCGTTTATGTTCATGTGAAATAGTACAGTTTCTTTGTTGTCTTTCTGGCTTTAATAAAAGGCTAATCCTAATTTCATGAGATGAAGGGGGGAGTTTTTCTTCATCCTCTATTTTGTGAATGAGTTTATGTAGGATGGATATTATTTCTTCTTTAATTATTTGATAAAGATTATCAGTAGGCCTATCTGGGACTATGCTTGGGTTTTGTTTGTTTTTGTGTATGTGTGGGAAGATTTTAAATAACTAATTTAATTTGTTTATATGATAGTTCTAATGACATTTTCCTATTTGTGAATCATTTTTTAGCACTTTTGTTTGTATGAGTTTATGCATTTAATGTCAAAATTGTTTGATTTGTTGACCTAAAGTGCCTCATATTAGTGCCTCGTATTATTCTCCTAAAATCATATTAATTTCTGCAGGGCCAACAGTGATGTCCTCTCTTTTACTGATGACTCTGGTAAATTGCACTTCTTTATTTTTTCCTTGATAAATCTAAGTAGAGATCAATCAATTTTGTTTGTTATTGCAAAGAACAAATTTTTTAACTGATTTCTCCACTGTTTTCCTATTTCACTGATTTCTACTCTTATCTTTATTGACTCTTTGTTTCCTTTAAGACAAATGTGGTTTTTTTTTCTATACTCTGAAGGTGGGAGCTTAAATTACTAATTTGAGATCTTTACTTTTTCCTAAAATAGATATTTAAAATGCTACATTTTGCCAAGTGCTGCTTTAGCTATATCCCACAAATTTTGATGTTATGTTTTTATTTTCAATGAGATTCAATATATTCTCTAATTTTTCTTATGATTTTTCTTTGGCTCATGGGTTATTTAGAAGTCATTTACCTTTCATGTATAGTCCCAATGGATTTTGTTGTTTGTTTCTAATTTAATTACTTTGTTACTAGTAGCTATGAATAAATCCAAACTCTAAATATTCTGAGGCTTGTTTTCTGGTTTAGCCTATAGTCTATCCCAAAGAACGTTCAATGCACCCTTGAGAGGAATGCATATTCTTTTGTGGTTGCATAAAGTGCTGTCTATATGTCAAGTTACTTTTAGGTTCAAGTCTTCTGTGTTGTTTGTCTAGTCGATCTATCAATAATTGTGAATGAGGTATTAATATATGTGGTTAAAATTACTGAAATGATTCTTTCTTTTAACTCATGACTCTATTGCTTCTTGTGAACCTGAACTCTACTGTTGGGTTGCACACATTTATAATTGTGACATCTTCCTGAGGTATTAATCCTGGTATCATTATGAAATGTTTCTTCTTGTCTCTAGGAAAAATAGAAATTCTTCCTATTTTTTCATAAATTCTATTTTGCCTGATATTAATATAATCATTCCAGATTTCTACTGGTTCTTATTTACATGACATCTTCTTCCATCCTTTACCATTTAATCTGATGGACTCTCTAGAATTAAAGTTTTTCTCTTATAGATAGTGTATCATTGCATCTTCCTTTCTAGCCAGTCTGAAAATCTCTCCCTTTTGATTAGAGTTTTCCATACACAATTGTTGATATGCCTGGAGATAGATACATCTGCGTCTCTTGTTTGTTCATTTTTTCCTATATTTTTCATGTCTTTTCCTATGTTGCTCCATTGCTGTCCCCTTTGTCTTAAAGAATCTTTTTTGGCATATTTTTACATTCTTCTGTTGACTTTTAACTATATTATTTTCTTAGTGGTTGCTCTAGGAATCACAATGTACAACCTAAATTATTTTGATTTACTTCCAGTTCATACTGACTTAATATGCATAAAATACATTAGCTTTATTCTAATATTTTCCTCCCTTTTAAGTCTTTATCTTCATATATACTGTATCTATATTTATATTCAATAACATGCTATAATTATTACCCTAAACAATCTAGTGGCCTTTTCCAAATTAAGACAAAAAAGGAATAGCAGTTTTGTATTTTGTATTTACTCACAAATTACCATTTTCAAAGTAAGTTATTGGAAGTGACTTATTGTTCAGTATCATTTTTTTCATCTTCATAGATTTTTCTTAAGTATTTCTATCAAGCTTTGCCAATTTGAAAATGTCTTCAGCTTTCATTTTTGAAAGATAGTTTTGTTAGCTACAGAAATTTAGTTGCCAGGTGGTTTGTTTGTTTTCTTTTCTTTTGTTATTAAGCTTTTTGAATCTGTCAGTACATTGCTTTCATGTCACTATTAGTTTAGATGAAAAGTCAGATCTCAAGCATAATTTTTTTCTGCATGTAATGAGTTGTTTTACTCTGGCTGTCTTCAAGAGTTTCTCTTTATCTTTTTTCTCTTTAAAACAGTTTTACAATGATAGATCTAATACTGCATCCTTTTCTCTTTTTCTTAATTGTGGTTCACTGATCTACTGGAAGTAACAGATTAATTATGCTTTTTAAATAAAATTAGTAGATTTGGCAGATTTTAATAACTATGTTTTCCCTATGTTTCTCTCTTCTTTTTATACAACTGTCTCTTCAGAAATTTTTTTCCAATATACATGACATACCTCTTAAAATAACTGCTTAAAAATTCTCTTAGTTCGCTATCCTCGAGTGTTTCTTAATCATACAAGAAATGCTGTCATAATCTAGAACTTCAAATAAATAAAACACTAAACTCTGTCAGTGGTTATGACATTTGTCATCAATGGCTGGCTATTCACAGCTTGTTGCCCTTTGTTTCTATGTTACTGGATACTACATAGCTTATGTAGCAAAAGAATACAAAAATTTCTCAAATTTTACAAGCAGCAAAGGTATGCCAATGACTTGCAGTTTTAATCTCTTACATTGACATCTATAATCAATTTCGGAGGTGTAGTAGCTATGTTAATAACTATTATGACAAATAGATTATATATAAATTATGAATTCTCATCACTTTTTTTAACTAGTCAAGAAATTTTGAAGTGAAAAATATTTTTTCATTGAATAAACACTTCAGCTAAAATCCCAGTTAAAATCCTGTCTACTGGCAAATTGTGTGACAAAGGAAACTTTATCTCTAGGCATTGATTAATAGGATTAATAGAATTAATCTGAGAATGAAATGAGGCAGCATTTCCAAAAGGCTGGCAAGGTAAGAACTGAAAAAGTCCATGGGAATTTTTAGGCCATTATAAATGCTTTCAGATGACAACTGATTACGTAATCCTTCTAAAAATGTCTTAAATATAAAACTATGATATCTCAATTTGTTTTTCAACTTGACAAAATGCATACATTTTTACAAGAAACCAGTTACTTGATTAAAAACATAAATTTTAATCTCTAATGACATACAAACATGATTTTCATAGGTTTTAAATTTCTATCATCTAATAGCATATGATTTTTGTTGCTATCAGCTGGCAGATAGCCATCAAATCATCCATACTCACAAAGAATAAATTGTGGCACTTTACATAAGCTTACTTAGAATTATAGTCAAGACCCATAGATTTTTATCTTTCATTTATAAAATTTTGGTTGTCACTTATGAAATGTTCCAAAGCAATTCATATTAATTTCTGAAGTGACAGACATAAAAGATTATTATTAAGGAGTTTAAAAGAAATATTTTAAAAGTAAATTTGCATCATATTACAGCATGTGTGTATGAAGAACAGTGATCATACAGTTACAGATTCCTCATCTGGGTAAAAGATTCCTAATACTGTTATTTTAATCAATGGCTCTAAAATCCTAAGTACCAACTGCACTTCAAAACTGAAGATGAAATATGTAAAGTACTTGTTCATGGTCTCCTAGCTAAGGGCAATGTTTCTACAAAGACAATATTTTCTGACTTAATTATGGTGCTTTCCCAACTTCAGCTTTTTGCTTCTTTACAGACTTAAACCAATCTGTGTATAATTTCTGTCTCAAAAGCAAGGCAGTATAATAGAATAAAAACAAATGATTTTGGAGTTCATTCACTGCTTATTCATTCATTTGGTGGTTCAGTGTGTACTGAGTGTCTATGATGCACCAGGCACTTCTCCACTTCTAACAGATACCAGTTAGAAAATCCAAGCTGAATTTTGGATCAGCTGTTTGATGATTTGTGTGACTCTGGGCAAAAGCCCCCTAAGCCTCCAGCATCTTAATTAGTAAAATGAAGATGATAACATCAAGTTTCCTCACAGTTTTAAAAATTAAAGATCATGTACTTTAATGTGACGAGGAAGATCACTGATTTAGGTACAATTAATCTATTATCTAAATTTTACCACCATGTAAACAAGTGCCACATGAGTGCCAGGTATCCAAAGTGACTCAGAAATTGAACTCCATATTTTCCCCATAGTCCTTCCCCTGCCATAATCACTTTCTTATCACTGGCTCAACTATCCACCCAATTTCCCAAGCCAAAAACCTGGACACCACTCACAACACACCCGTCTCCATTGAGTACCATATCTAGTCAGACACCACACTCTACCATGTGTCCTTCTTCAGTCCTATACGTCTCCTTCAGTAGCATATGTTTGTCTCCTGCCTTATACAAGCCTGTAGTCATATTTTGCCTAAAGTATTTGAGTATTTCTTGGTCCTTCTACACTGTCTGCATGACCTGAACCTAATATGGGGCAAGTGGATGAAAACCTTTGTATCCTAGGGTGAGAATTTCCCACAACTCTTGTCTCTTACTCAATCCCCACATGTGGACAGCGAACTTAAATCCTCTAGGCAGGAGTTAAATAATCCTTCCCTGTGTAAACTGATGCCTCCTCCCAAGAACAGATCCCCATTTACTGACGTGTGAGGGGCTACAAGATAACACTGCTTAGTTCATTCCCCTCACACTACAGTGAAGCTCATCAACTAACATTTCCTATCCAAGCTCCTAGAACTTCCAATCAGCATAGTAGTGTCTGACTCTTATATATGAGGTGACAAGCAGGATCTCCAGGTACCTGAAGGATGCTTTCAATGGGATAGAAACCAAAACTGACAGGGGGGGAGAGAGACTCTTGGCCTCCTTTTGGGAGAGCTCCTTAAATTCATCATGCAAACTGCCTTTGGAATTTTTAATTGTTAATACATTTTATTTCCAAGAGATTGATTGTTTCTACTTCTAGATGCCCCAAATCCCCACATGCTCAGAGGTGGGGCTTTTGGAAGTTGACTGAGGTATAGGGGCACTGTAATTTATTTGCTGTTAGAAGGTGGGGTCTGATTAGAGGAGGTAGGTCCCTGTGGGTGTGAGCTAGAAGGGCAGATCTCCCTTCCCGGTCCTCCTTGACTCTGATTCCTGCCTATATGATGTGAGTAGCTTTTCTTCTGTCATGGTTCACTGCCATGCCACTATGCCTTAAAGCTAGCTGACCAGGGACTATAACAGTGAGCAAAAAATAAACCTCTCCTCTTTTAACTTATGAGTCTGAGGGATTGTGTCTCAGTGACAAGGAAAGTGAATAAGACACTACTTTATGGCCTCCTGTTCATTTTAAATTGTTGCAATATCTCAACAATTTTATGAGGCTAGTAGCACTGTAGTCCTCTTACAGAAGAGGAATCTGAGGCACAGAACATTTAAGATTTGCATTTGAATCCAGGTAGTTGGGCTTCAGAGCCCAGATACCTAGCCATTAGACTTAACTGCCTCTTGCTTGTCACTAGTCATACTGGTTGAAATCCACTGTAAGAGCCGAGCATGCAGACTGAGGCCCACCCGTATGGCTACTGAGAAACCTCTGACTGACGTAATCTCTACGGTCTGACTTAGTTTCCAAATTAGCTCATACGGCATTAATGAACTTCAAACTATCATGGAGCAATTAGTGTCTTTAAAAACACTCATCAGTGAAACAACTGAATTCAGAAATGAAGCAAGCACAGAATTGCTTCCTTAATGATTAGAATCCATGGGAGACACCCATTTTAACCTCAGTTACTTCACAGGATCAGACGCTGCACTGACCTTGGGTTAAGGATAATTTAAAATCCTGTCTATAATCTCATTAATTTAGAAGCCATTACAAGACGATAAACAATTCAAACACCAGTACTCATGAAACACAAACAGAGAAACAAAGGGTTGTCCTCTCTCACCCTCCCCAGCAATGCCTTCTAATCTTGACACAGAGAAGCTGTGGCCCCAGAGCCCCTCCCCTGTCTGTGCTGATTCTCTCAATGTAACTTCTAAGGCCTGAGCACAGCAATCTTTGGATTAGAGAAGAAGGAGGGAATGGAAGGCCTGGATTCCCTTAGCCAATTGCTCTCTCTCCACTAGAAAGGCGACAGAAGTAAGGTGTGTCTTAACAAGAAGATTTAGATTATAACCAAAGATAATTATATACCTACCATTTAAGTTCTACTTGATCACTGAAGCTACACATTTCTTAAGACTGCATATCTAGGTAAAAGACTCTTGTGTAGCAGCCTGGGAATTTAATCAAGATTTATAACATTTTAGTTTTGAGAAAATGTGTCTGAAATCCCGACAATCCATTTAGAATTGTGGAAGTACACTTTTATCATTTCACATCTACATAATTAGTAGCCCTGGGGGTCTCCATTACATCAAGTCTCTCTGCTTTCAATCTGCAAATAACTACCAATGTCTCAACACTGCTCACTGGCCTGACAGGTGGATAATCTGTGTCCAGTCAAGCCATAGTTCATGACTCACTCAATCACCCAGAAGAAATCATATTTTTCTTTAAAAAAAAATGAGCAATAATAAAAAAGCCAAATGACCTTGGAAAAAATTAACTCATTCATTTGTTTAATATATATAAACCTTGGTAAAAGGAAAACAACGACAAGAGTTATCAAAACCACAATAGGATATGTTTGCCTTTCAAGCTTTTGAAAGTGAACGCAGGTCTCAATCTACTATGACCTCCAAAATCTTTGTGAAATTGAGAAAAATGTAATGGGTAGTAGGTTGAATACTCTCTTCCAAAAAATTCACATTTACCTGGGACTTCAGAATGTTACCTTATTTGCAAGGAGAGTCTTCATGAATGTAATTAGCTAAGTTAAGATAAAGCCATACTAGATTACAATAGTCTCAAACTCAGATTCATGTCCCTGTAAGAAGATAAGACACACAATGAAACACAGAGAAGACTATGTGAAGAAGGCGGCAGAAGTTGGAGGGCTGCAACCATAAACCAAACATGGCCAGGCGTCACAAGAAGCTGAGAAAATGGAGCAATGATTTCTTTCCTACAGCCTTTACAGGCTGGCCAAGGCCTTCATTTTCGGCTTCTAGCCTCCAGTGCTGCAAGAGAATAACCCAACTTTATAGTGATCCATCACACCAGCCCTAGAAAAATAATGCAACAACCCAAAAATGAAGCTTAGATTGGTTAATTACCAACTGAATTATAACTCAATTAGATATCAACCCTAACATTCAATTTCCACAAGCAATTAACGCAGACAGCTATGAGGAAGTGGTATGTTAATAAAAACAACGAAAATAAAGAGATTTAAATGTAAGAAATAACAATGTCATGAAGAAAATCAAAGCAGTCATACATTATAATTTTTAGTTGCTCAGTAAAAGCCTCATTTTTTATTTCATAACTTTAACAAGTTTATAAAAATTAATTTTTATAGTGAGTGTACTATATTATCAGAATAAAGTACTGCAATTACACATATTCAAAATGAACAACTAGAAAATCAAAATATTAATCTCAGAGGCAGGTTTAACTGTCTCCAAATATATAAAGCAAAAGACATTGCCTTTTTTCCTTAATTTCCTCAACGTCTATCCATCTCTGCCTTCTTGAGTACCACAAATTTTATTAGAAATCTGTACAGCCAATAATTCTAACAGACGGATAATGAAAACATATATAAAGGATGGAAAGAGAGAGAGAGAGAAAAGGTGGGTAAGATATGGAATTATTAAGACATGGATAAAAAAAAACTATACCAAATGAAAAGTTCAATATTATAGTTTACCAGTAGAGGCTCCTTTTCCCTGTACACAGTTTTACTTTCCTTTAGTTACATTTTTAAGCCCATTTGTAACTTTTCTTTTTGACCCTTTATTGTCCCACATGGAAACTAGTCTCCCATATTTTTTTGAATAATTACTATCACTTTTACAAATAAACTTTTTTTTTTAGACAGAAGTAATCACTTTGTAAGATATCCCTTGGTTTATTTTAACTTAACCCTTATGAATACTTCACAAAAATACACATACAGAAGCAAATAAAACTATACAGTCCGACTATATTTCCAGCCCAGCAGATATGAGTAGCCAGAAGTTCAAAGATGGGTAAGTTGTATAAGTGGCTGATGAGGTTTCTGCATAATCAAAGGGGTACAAAAATCAACTTTGAATTAAAAAGGATTCTAGTTTTTTTTAAAAAAACAAAGAAATTGCGAATCTATAAAATGGCTAAAAGGGTAACATGCACTGATCAATACAGTGACCAATATTTACTGAATTCAACTATTTACTGTTGTAAACATTTAACAAAAGCATTGAAATCTAAATACAATCTTTTGACAATCCCAACAAAATAAGTGGTGTGTTTAAAAAATAAAGCTGATGAGCAAAGATCCATTCTATATATTAGCTTTCAACAGTTCCAGAATGAGAAATAGCACAGTATTTCTAAAAAGTATATAGCAAAGATTGTTCCTACTGTAATGACAAACCCTGGAAACTGTAAACACAGTTGTTGAACAGTCAAATAGTCATATTCCTAGTCAGGAAAGTGTTACATAAGTATACACAAATAAACTTTTTAAAATGTTTTTTCTCAAAAATATTTTGCTTACCTTGATATAATGGTTATACCTCTGCATGAAATAGAAATGCAGAATAAATTCAAATTTTCTGTTTAAAATCTATCATAGTGTAATGTTTAAGTATAGGCCCTACCATGTAATTTCTCAGGCACAATTTTTAGCTCTATTACAAAATATGGGTGACCCTACCTGGCTGGGTAACTTAACCAGTCCATGCCTAACTTTCTTCATTTTAAAATGGAAAAATGGCAGTACATAAGTTAGGAAGCTTTGTGAGAATTAAGTGAGTGTGTGACTGTGTGAAGTGTGGAAGCACACACTAAATGTTGTCCATTATATAGTCACTAGTTTAATTTAAAGTTGTTCTTTATCAGATTATTTAAATTTCTCTTTAACAATAATTCTTGCCTGCAAAATAACATAATATAATCAAGAATACATGAAAGCAGACAACTGGTTTCCTCAACTTTCTGGTCTGGAAAATCTTAAAAGAAAGACTTTTTTATATATAACTAGGATACAATATCAGAGTAAGAGCATATACACTTGGAGGTTGTTTTCAAGATAGAATATCCTAAGATATTTTATCCACATTCTTTCAAACCGTCCCTGTACCTTCTAGCCCTCTAATTAGTAGCATCAAAAACCAAGATGATATCACACAAACATTCTAAATTAAAACAGAAAATCTGGCCCTCACCACTGCTTCTTAATTTCTCTAAGCTGTTATCAAAGACAAAGTGAGTTTCAAAGCACCTAAACCTGAAATAAGCCATTACGCACTCCAACTTCACAGGATAAGATTCAAAGTCCATCTCTGAACATAAATCTAAGTAAGATTAAGGTCGCTTGTAAGTGTCTCCACTTAAGATGAAAATTACATGTTAAATATCTGAATTCCTAGGTAAGCCTGTAAGTGGAGAGCAATCACTTGGAAACTACGTTACTGAATGTGATACTTTTGGACTTTAAAGTCTTCTTGCTCTTGACATTTTGTGAATGAAGAACCGATCAGAACAGATGATGAGAGACAAACTCAAAATTCAAGTGCTCCCTATCCACTGAACAAGCCACACTGCTCCCTCAACAACGCAAGAACAGACACGTTCCACGTGTCTCCCACCATCCTTAATAGTTCAGGTTCTACCACTAGACATATGCAGGAATTATTGAACCTGAACTTCTAAAAGTAGTGATAGGAAAAGACAGAAAGGCTCAGCAACAGTGAAAGCTTTTATTTATGCACATAAATGTCAGAA
This sequence comes from Heterocephalus glaber, assembly GCF_000247695.1. The sequence goes on from NW_004624809.1 coordinate 2,480,308, forward strand.
AAAAATAAAACTCTGAAAGACAGGAATGAGATGGCAAAGAGGAATAGCCAAAACTGATCCAGAGTTCTTCCTCCTACCATAAAGTCATTTTACCTCTAAAGAAACCAATTAAAATCCAACTTTATTAGGAAATACCTCAAAATATTTTATTCAAAAGAAAATACAAGTCATTGTGTGATTACTCCTTCAATACTTCTATTTTGTCTTCAGATTATTCAAAATTCTCCAAAGACTCCTTGAGAAATCAAAAACCACAATGCCAAGGTAGAGAGTTTCTAAGAGATGACACAATCCAACTCCTGTTTTCTGAAAGTAGGGTTACTAGGGTCTAAAGTTATAAAGTTATGTATTAGCTGAACTATGTCTCCTATAAATTCATATGTTTAAGTCCCAGTACTTCAGAAGGTAACTGTATAGTGACTGTGGAGACAAGATCTTTACAAAGTAATTAAATTAAAATGAGACCTCGAGGTTCAGTCCCAACCCAATAGAAGGCATAATTATAAAAAGATGTCTGGGCAGAAGGAAGGCCTTGTGAGGACAGAGGGAGAAGACATTCACCTAGAGGCCAAAGAGAAAAGCCTAGAACAGGCTTACCTTGTGGGTCTCATAGGATGGTAGTCATGACACCTCAACCTTGGACTCATTAGTTGTAGGAGTGTGGGGCAATAACTTTCTGTAGTTTAAACAACACAGTTTGTGGGTCTTTGATACAGTACCTTGGCAGACAAATACTGGTCTCACATAAGCTCATCTCATGGCTTCGAATGAAATCACCTTGCCAGAAAAAACCAGCCCTCAGTATGCCAAGGATCACTGTATTCTGAGCTCCCCTGTGTTGCCTTGAACCTACCGAGCTTCTGGGTGCTAGATCCTTGCCTCATCCCAGACAATGTGAATAATCTAACCCTACTTGCTTCATCCATTAACTCTACCAATGGACCCATTTCTTACAACAGTCCTATAATAGCATTGCAAACCTGCTCTTAACTTTGAACGTGGACCGGCACGAACAGCAAGTTTAGCTTGGTTAATACTAGTATACAACTCACCTCCTAGGGACCACATCTGATGGCCAGTTTCATTTTCTTTGTTGCCTTCTTGGCCTTGTGTCTTGTCCCTCTCCTACTTTCTCATATTCAGGGTCTACCAGAATCTAATTCAGTGTCATTGTCAATCTGGCTTCCTTTCACAGCTCAGCAGGAAACCACTGTTCCACCTCAGTCAAAGGTCTTCAATCCCATCCAGTTGAGCACTCTCTTTACACAACGAATATTTTTAGTACTTTTCTTTGCCTTTACTACTATGAAATAAAATTTATATGTAGTAAGATGTATGTATACTCATAATTTCAAATATTTACATATAATTTCAAATATATTAATCTGTATCTATATGTACCTGAAGTAGATAGATGTGCAATGTGTACAGATATGCATATAAAAGTTTGGCTTTACTATTGTGAAATGAAATTCTGAGATAGTAAGTGCACACACATAATTTCACGTATTTGTATATATAATTTCTTTTTTCTTTTTTTTTTTTTGGTACCAGAGATCGAACTCGGGTCCTTGTGCTTGCACAGCAGGTGGCGAAACCACTGAACTAAATCCCCGGCCCTATAATTTCAATATATTCATCTACATGTTACTGAAATAGTAAAGAGAAACAGAAAGTAATTTATAATACAACAATCACTTTAAATATAAAAGTAAGGACAACTATATTGGAAAACATACTGAAGAGTGGTGGTCATATCTACATGTAGAAGCAGCATAAATACAACCACTACAAATGGAGACTGATCTAGGGGTATTACATTAGTGATTTCAATAACATAACCAGTATTACCATTAGTCATGTGACTTTCCAAAATATGAACAAATTATAGTAAAGTTCTCAATGGAACACAATTCAATTTTCCCTTGATTGATACCATAGGTGCATTTCTGGATAATTTGGTATGCATTAAACCTGTGCAGAGCATGCTTTTTTATTACATGTGAAACAATTGAGGGTGAAACAGAAACAGGTTTTTCACTTCCATGAATCCCTAATAGTTTATTTGAAAGCTTTGTAGAACATGAGACAATTGTTCATTGTAGAGTAGGAAACAACATTTCTTTTCCTTCAAAAGATCAGATAATATATACTTTATCTGTTTGGGGGCCAAACAGTCTGCCACAAGTCCACAAGGCTAAGAAAGCAACCACAGGCAATACATAAATAAATGGAATTGGCTGTGTTCAAATAGAACATCACTTACAAAAGCAGGCAGCAAGCCACACAGAGCAGTACTCTCACTCATTAGAGGGTCTTGTGAATACTGTAGATGTCCAGCTCCCAGGTCCCACCCACTAAATTTCAGTTGCACTGTCCAATTACTGTGATGACAAAAATACCTCCTACTGACCAATAACCACCCCACCCTGGTACCACCAATAATGGAGAACCCTGATCTAATCCATTCCTATTCACCGCTCTTCGCAAGACACTGTACTTTCTGATCTGTGCTCCTTTTCTTTACCTGTCTGGAATGCAACTTCCCAATCTTCTCTCCACTGATTATCTATCTTATTTCTAATTCAAGTTTGAGCTGAAACCTTACCTCCTTTCACCAATGGAGGAATTTCCTGAAAATTTACAGTACTTCAGAAATGCCTTGGCACTGATATGTCACTATATATTACTGTTCAATTTATTATCTAAAGCTTCAGTCTGCCACCTGAACGCAGATTCCTTGAGAGCTGAGAATGTATCTAATACTCCATCACATTTATAAACTCTAGTTTAATAATTTTTCTGTAATTCACTCAGTGGTTATTACAGAGTGATTACCATGCTGGACGGTGAGGGTATAAGCATGAACAACCAGATAAGGTCCCTGATCTCACTGAGATTATACACGAATAGAAAGAGGAGCAAACCATTTCAAATTCCAACAACAACCATAGAGCAGATAAATAGAGTGACAGCGCAGTGAGTAGAGACAGACAATACAACGGTTAACTGCTATTTTAGACAGGAGAGAGAGCCACAAGAAACCTCTCAGAAAAGAGGATATTTGAATTGACACCTGGAATATAAACAGTCAAGGAAGCACACTGTAGCCAGGGGGAAGAACATGTGTGAAATCTCTGAGAAAGGAAACCCTATGGCATGGCTGAAGGAAAACCAGCATGCAATATTTGAAACAGTTTTAAATAAACGGACTGATATAGTATGATTTAGGTTTTTTAAAAAGATAATACCAGTTTCAGAGTAGAGACAGTCAGTCAGAATGCAAGGGCAGAAGTGGAGGGTACAAGAAGAAGCTGTAGCTGAGGTCCAAAGGAGAACTGATGATCACTGGATTGAGGCAGAGGGTGAGGGGAGACTGGAGCTATCCGAGGACAGCTTTGAGGTATAGTTTAGAGAAATAACCAGAAGGACTTGCTCAGGGTCTAGATTTGAGAAAGGGGAGCACTAGATGTTCTTGCTAATGTAGGAAGAATGTACTTTGGGATATGGTGCAGGGACCACAGTTCTGTCTGAATGTAGTCTGAGGTAAATGTTACACAATAACTGATTTTTTTTTTTTTTTTGGTACCAGGGATCGAACTCGGGACCTTGTGCTTGCAAGGCAGGTGGTGGAACCACTGAGCTAAATCCCCGGTCCCACAATAACTGATTTTTGAAGGACTACATCAGCCTGCATTCCCACAATGAGCTGCACTTGGTATGACATTTTATTCTTTTTATATATTACTAGATTCAAGAGGAGAAGATACGCAGGGGATACAGGTAAAGGGGGTGGAGTCCAGCACATATCTCCAGAGATCCACGTGTGTAACTCAGTAGTTGCCATGTAATCTCATGAAATGAATAAAATCAGCCTAAGAATGTCATCAGAGGAAAGAAGGCCCTTCCCTGTCCTGAAACACGGAAATTTAGAGAAAGCCATCCCAAGGGAAAGAGGAAAATTTACCTACTTGAAAAATCTGGTGTCACACAGGACAAAGCTTCAGCCACGTGCTATCTGCTGAAAGGTTGGATAAAGCAGAACAGAGAGGCCTATTTTTGATTTGGTGATAAGGAGGTGACTGATGAAACTGAAAAGTTAAACAGGAATGAAAGAAACCAAGCTAAAATGAAATGTGATGGAGAATGAGACACCAGAAAGTGGAAATGGAATAATGTCTCTAAGATATCAAGGGTAAATCAGATTTATAGTGGTGGGAAACTGACCAGACCACCATGAGAGTACATTTAGTCATCAACATCTTGCTAAAGCTATTGTGGTAAATCACTGATATTTATCTTATTTGGATCAGTAGAAACAGTAGCTATGATCTCTTCAATGTAAAAATAAACTTAGATCTTAGGTTGAGGTACTTTTAAAAATGTAGTACAGGTAAAGCTACTAATCATAACTAGGAATTATGAAATTGAACTGAAAAGTTCCCACCAATGAGAGAAGATATTTTTCTTTTCTTCAAATAGAGAAACTTTTCTATGCAGAAATTCATAAAGCAAAAAAGATAACTTTATTTCACAAAATTAAAATTTTATACATAATAACTACATTATAAAAGAAGCTTTTAGAAAAATGGCACAGTAGGGAAAATATTACAACATAAATGACGCAAATACATATAGATTATATATTAATAAGAAAGCCAATAGAAAATACAGTAAAGGACAGGAATAAAGAAATCAAGAAAGAAGAAATGCAAATGACTTAACAAGATTGCATGACCCACCTCTTCATTTTTAAGAATTTCCCATAAAAGCTATGAATGTAACATTACACTAGCAACATATGTTAGAAGCTCTTCACACATATTCAGATGTCTAAAATTCCTCAATGACCTAGAGAGCGCCATCAATGTACTGCATTTTTCCCAAAACATACAGCAGGATGGTCTTTTCTTATTTAACACAGCCTGATAGGATTGTGAAAGGTACTGATTTGTTAATTTCAGCTTACACACGCCAATGGGAGATATAACAATCAAATATTAACACTGCATATGCAGAGATATTACTTACACAGACATGAGCATCACAGAAATGGAAAAAGTAAAGATAACAAATGAAGGTGCCTACCTTCCCTGATGGCTGTGAAAGGTGTACCCTCTTCTTCCTGAAGCCTTATCACTTTCAAGGCTACCAACTTCCCATTCACTCTGTGGGAAACAAAAGAGAAGATGAAAGAGAATCTGCAAACACATGTGCCTATTAGGGTCTTAATTGTCTTTCTTACAATTTTTATTTTATGTAACTTTGCACTGCAAATGATAGTGACTCAATTATATCAACACAGCAAGTCTGATTTCGGTAAGGGTAGGAATTCTGTATCATCATAAATATCCAAATTTTACATATTCACACTTACATAGGCCAAGATTTAAATGAGGTTTCCTGTGATTCACTCTGTTCCTTCCAAAATGAAACTAGTATTTAACAAAATCACATCTGACAATTATTCTCAGATTAACTAAAAACCAAACAGTCAAAATAACTCTTTCCTTTGTTTCTCATAGCTCCTCATTTCATTTGCTGAAATGTCTTCATTGTAATTCTTCACATGAAGTAATTCAATCCCCAAGGACAAAAGCTTGACACTTAGCACTCATGCTCTAGCTGATGCGCACTCATGCACGCTCTCGCTCCCCCCCTAATCATTCCCACATTTTTCCTACTTTTTTTGTAAAGCAAAATTTTTAGAATTTTTCCTAAAATTATATGGGACCTAGTTGTGTTTTATGTTATATCATAAACAAAGTTATGAATATACTATTCCAAGACTCCACAGACCTATCCAAAGCAGATAGTTCTTCCAGACACATCAAAAATGTGTGTCGGCTCTAATTAAAAGCAAGATTGCACTATGGAGATAACTTTTTAGCTAGTAGATTCTATCAGCTACCAAAGACATGCCTATCTACATCAGCCTTCCCCTGACTGTTCTATTTTTCCATTTATGCTAGGCCTAGTTTGCTGGTGTTGTTAATTAAAATAGATTTTGTTAAAAGCACACATCAAAAATAGGAAAAGTGCAAAAAGTTATTTGGTGACAAGTCAATTTCCCTGCCACAACCTCCATCAGCCACTCAACTCCCGTTCCCTGAGGTCATCACTCAACATTGTTTATGTATTTCCAGATCTACAGACTTTCAAATATGTACACATCACACAAATGTATACACACACATGCATAATATACTCCACACAATGCATATACACATACACACATACATATGCACACACATATATTACAGAATGCACTATGTACTGTTTTTGTCACTTAATATATTTTAGTGACCTCCTTGTGAATTCATAGAAAACTCTCATTTTTTAAAGGCCACAAGACCCTTGTATGTGTGACACTTAATTTAATCCTACTCTCCTTTTGACAGACATTTAGCTTATTCTCCATTTTTTACTACTATAGTGATGCAATGAATATTCTTGTATGTATAATTTTATGCATATAAAATGTTTGTATGATGGCTTCCTAAAAGCAAAACTGCAAGGTCAAGAAATTATGCATCTCTAATCTCTAATTTTGATGAATATTATCAATGCTCAGTCAATGTTTGATTTTGCCAATCTGATAGGTCAAAAATGGTTTCTTGTTGCAATTTAATCATTTGTTTATTTCTATGCTGGTGATTAAACCCAGGTCCTTCACTCATATTAGGTAAGCACTTTACCCTGAGCTACACACTCAGCTCTCCTGTTGTAAGTTAAATTGCTATCAAAGAAAGATCTTCAGAGGTTAAAGAACCACAAAGGAGAGCTCATGTGGCCCAGAGAACCCAGTGCCTGAGTCTGAAATAAAGAATCTGAATGTCTTTTTTTTTAAAACTACACTTAATTGATCCATTTTTGCTCAAAAACCACCACAAACACAAAACCTAAAAAGCCAAGGAATTTATCACAGTCCACCAGCTGCATTTCCCATTGAACTAACTGTTGAATCCATTATTACTGGTTACAGGAACGCGACAAGGGCATGTGGTTACAGGCTGCACAGTGTGCTGTCTCCTTGAGGCTGAAGCTGAGCTGCTTTCTCATTATGTGTCAGCCAGGAGAACAGGCCTGCTGCTCTTCTGCTCTGCACCCCATCTTTTGAGCAGTCCTTGATTCGCTAGTCCAGTTTGTGCTAAAGGTACCAGGTGCCAGCAGACATTACTGTGCATGTGGGTTCAGCTGGAGCCTGCACCCTATGCTCTCTGCTTTGTCCTTTCGGAAGGAGGAAGCCTTTGGCAGGGCTCAAGGCTGAGATAAGTCAGTGCTGACATCTGCACAGATTTTTCTCAGCCCAGTTGAGCTCATCCCTGGCTCCCTGAAGAGGCAGTAACTGATTCCAAGAACCACTTGGAATTTTCCCCTCATTTACAGATATTTTCCCTTCACCCATAAAGCATACACACACACACACACACACACACACACACACACACACACACACAGAGAGAGAAGCTTCTTCCCACAAAGCTCTCCATTTCCCTTGAGAAGCGCCAACTTGTCTGTGCAGATCTGGGAATACAGGGACATTTTTGGCCAAAAAACCATGACTAGCCTATAACACAGTGAAAGGAGCCCAGCCATTCAGCAAGTCAGCATACTTTAAGTGTAAGTTATTAATCATTAATCACAGAACTCCTTTAAGTACCTCTCACAGACTAATCTGCACTATTTTTGTGGTGAAAACTTTTTCACACTTACTTTCTATAACTGCATAAAAGAACAGGACTCAGATTGGTGGAATTCTAATGCTGAACGCTCCATAAAATAAAACTCAAGTACGAGATTTTTTTATAGGTTGTGATAATTGCAATATTTGATGCCACTGAGATTTTATTTATCACAACATATGAAACTAAAATGTTAAGTTCTGGAAGTAAAGGGACTGCTTTGTTAACTGATATGTACCCTGTATTGAGAACCTTCCTAGTTCAGAGTGTCCTTTACCAAATGAATATCATTAACACCCCAACATTTTTCTCCTCAAACATACAAAATAAATCCAGAATAAAGTATAAAAATTATTTCCAGAAAAATTACAAGTGCCAAAAAGTCATAAAGCTCTAAACACCTCCTTTCATTTCTTTTCAGATTACAATTTCTGTAGTTTGTTTTTGTTGCATGTAAATACAAACAAGTTTCCATTTCCTTGAAGTTTTAGAATCTGTAGAATGCACTGTCAATTAACCTTTATACACCCAACAGAAATGTTTTATAATAATCACCATCCTTTAATAATCTGAGCAGAAACCACTAATCAGCACCTCCCTCTCTCCAATTGCTTCATTGGTTTCCCATTAAGAATCATATTGATCATCAAATTGCTCTTTAACCTGAGAGTCACTGTGAATTTCCCCTTTCTTAATTAGTTTTTCTCTACATGTCTGGATATTCACCAACTGCTGAGGCCCTCAGTTTTAAATCATAGTAAAAACGTTAAGCAATTGGCTTCACCTTTGGAAAAGATGCCTTCAGAAAAAAATAACATACATTTCTTAATGTTCTACTTTCATTACATATATATTTTAAATTCTAGAATGGCCTAAAAATTTTTAAATTCTAAGTTATTCACATATAAAATGCCAGTTCTTAGAGATATCAAAGGAAATATTCGTTAGTCTACAAAAATCAAAATCAGCATTTTATAATTATCTTGTAGATTTAAACTATTTTATGAAGGCTCAAAGCATGCAATTCCAACATATAATTCAAATACTGATTTAAATAACTTAAAATAATTGCAAAATTCAAATTGAATCAATAAATTAGAGCTGTTTACAGAAAAACACTGACGATTCCTCTTTCACAAGTCTTATTAATTAAATCAAAAGCTAATTTTTAAAAAGCTAATGAATAGAAAGCAATCAAGGTTTGATTTCCAGTGGAGACATTAATTCAGGTAAATAACTTGGTATAAAGCATGCTTGAAACTGTATTCATATTACCAAAGAACACTCCATTGGAGATATTGCCAAACTTGCCTTCAGTTGTTTTAAGCTACATAGAGAGCCATTTTATTTCAGAGATTCTCCACTGTTCTCCTATCCTTCCAACAAATGCTATTTCAAGATGGGTCTCACTGCAAAGCACACTTCAGGCCCAGGGAGGGGTGACCAGTTGCTTCAGTATGCCCATCACATGGGACACAACTCCAGGGAACATAGGGCAGAGCTGCAAGCAGAGGGCAGACAACTCTACACACAGAGACAGAGACAGGGGAACAAGGGGCAGAGACATGTCCAAGTGGGATCCAGCTTTCAAACTGGTTCTAACTGCAAATCTAAACCTCTGCCGACTTCAGAAACTCTGTCCACAACTCTGTGTGCTCTAAACTTGTAGATACACAACGTAGAAACAAAGTGTAGAAGCTCTGATTAAAGAGAGTAGCCTATTCATTTTATCACCCTTTCACTTTTTCTTCTTTGAGTGGTTTGCAAAACCTATGAAGGAAAACTCCTCACTTTGCCTAGCATTCAAAATTATTATGCTGAAAGAGAATGTCCTTACAGAAAAATAATTCTCAAAGGAAAGCCTAAAGGTTTTATATTCCATTAGTTACCTCAAATTAATAGACTAACCTAGTACAATGAAACAAAATTACAAATATTATCTAGGTCATCTTTGAAAATAGTGTCCATGAGCAAACACCTAGAAGAAATTATGCCTAGAGGATATAAAGGAAATTAAAGCAATATACCTAAAGGAAATTTAATATACTCTAGGAAATCTAATATTTTCCTCCTTGCTCATCCATTATGATTCTGACTGAAGAGAAGCTGCTAAGAAAAATAATACCAAGTGCAGGCAAAGCATGCTTTGTTTCCTTGCTATACTGGTATAGAGCTGATATAAGAAAATGTAGATACCACCAAGGGAGTGATAGCAACAAGCGTAGAATAGCAGGGGCAATATTTTGGACTGTTTATAAACTTTTTTTGGCAAAATTTTTAAAATATTCAAAAAAATCACATTGTGATTTATTTAATAACTTTTTTAAAAACTAGTATCTTATATTAGATACATATTTCAAAAGCTAAAAGCCTACTTAAATATTCATGGCTTTGTCACTGTCATCTGAAATATTTTTAGGCTGGTGTGAATAAGAAGTCATCTTAATACTATTTTTATTAGTCTTTCCAGTCACTAAGACACAAAACCAAGATTCACAAATTAAAGGAGAAGTTTAATTTGACTCACAGTTTTGAGGAATTCAGTTCATGGTTGGCTGATTTCAACCCAGGAACATCGTGGAGAAGGGCATGATGGAGCAAGGCTGCTCAGTTCATAATGGCTGGGAAGCAGAGCACGGGAAAAGTGCCAGAGAGGAAAGGGCAAGGAACCACATGTAGTATCCAAGGCCACGCCTCCACGGCCCACTCAGAGACACCCAGGAGCTTGCCCTACTAATTTGCTAGGCATTTCTTAATCCAATAAAGTTGACATATCAGGATTAAGAATCACAATCCAGCCTTTGTTAACTTCACACACAAATATATCTTAAACCATACTTAATCTCCAATAAAGATAATAACAAGTTCATAATTCTATGTAACATCCTGCATACACTCAGATACCAAATAATCCCTTCTCTAGGTCTCAACAGTTCAGCATTTTCAAAAGTCCAAGTCCAAGTCTCTTTGGGGACTCAAGGCAAACTCTTAGCTATGAACCTCTATAAAAGTAAAAAACAAGTTGCATAATCCCAACGTATACAGGCACAGGGTAAACATTCCCATTCCCATTCAAAAAGAAAGAATAAAAAGATTAGAAAGAATCAAACCAAAATAAGACTGAAAACTAGCAGGAAAAACCCTAAATCCCCTAGTTCCACATCCACTATATAGGATAAATCGCCATAAAATCTGAGTTCCAAAGGGCATAGGTGGTCCCAACCCTATGGCCTTGCCATCTATAGCCCATTAGGCCTCTCTCTTGGGTCAGCTTCACTCACAGCCTGGAGGTTTCCTCATCTGATGTCCTAATTTCTTGCATCTCTGACACTCTGAGGTTTTCACAGCACCTCTGGCTTATTCCCAAAGCATTGTCTTCTCAGGAGTTTCTAGCCTGGCCTCCTAGGCCTTTCTCAGAAATCTGGGTAGAAGCCTCCTTGACCTCACAACTCTTGCATTCTGCATGCCAGAAAACCAGCATCAGGTGGACAATACCAAGATCTGCTTTCAGTAGAAGCAGCCACTAGGCCCCCATGGACCATGGCTGCAGAGGCCTCTGAGTGGTTGAATGGCTAAGCATGGTGAGATGAATCCTGGGAACCAATTACCTAAGAGGCCCTTCTCAAGCAGGAGTCTCAGGGTTTTCTTCTGAGATGAAAGATGGATGCTTTTGAGCCTGCAATAGGTATTGTCTTGCTGAATCCTGAGCTGTCTGGAGGGCATCTTTTGTCTAGTCCCTGTATAAAATACTTCATTTTTGAAAATGCTAATCTCTTAGTAGCCACACCTTCTTTGGCCCCAAATTTACATGTGGTTCCTTCTGGGCCAAAATTTAAATTTTTCAAAGTTTTCTGCTCTGCCCCAATCTGGCTAAAAGCAGCCAGCAGTTCCCATGCCACAGCCTGAATATTATGCTATCTTGACATTTCCTCCACCTGATTAATTAGTCCAGTGCCCTTAATCTTAGTCTCCTGCAAAGTCTCAGGACATGAGCAAAATGTAGACAAATTTTCTGCCATAGTGCAACACACATGCCATCTAGTCCATCTGACAACAGAGCTCTTATTCCCAAGTGAAACCTCCTGACTGCCCACATTCCTATGAGCATCCTGGGCTTCTAAGCTCTGGCCAGAATCACCCATCAAGATCTCTCTACAGATTTCTACAGCTTCTCTAGCCCACTTCTCCCAACCCCTTCCAAACTCCTCCCACAAACCAGTTCCAAAGACTTCTGAATCACACAGTCAACTACAGCCACAGCAACCATCCCACTTCTCTGATGACAATTTTCTGTATTTTTCACCTTTTTAGCACTAAGACATAACACCCAACACCCACCATATAAAGGAGAAGACATTAAATATAGCTCATAGTTCTGAGGAATTCAGTCCTTGGTTGACTGGCTCCGAGGTGGGAACATCATGGTGGAAGGGCACAGTAGAACAAAGCTGCTCAGTTCAATTCATGGCCTCCAGAAAGCAGAGAAAAGGAACAGTTCCAGAGAGGAATGGGCAAGAGACCATATTAGTATCTAAAACCACACTTCCATTTCCTGCCGAGAAACACCCAGGAGCCTGCTCTACAAATCTTCTAGGTATTTCTTAATTCAACAAAGTTGACTTATTAGGATTAAAGGTCACATGATTTAACATTTGTGAATATGGCACACAGCTTCTCCTAACTTTTATCTAAAATGATATAGGCAGGAATGAAAGATTAATGATAGTTCCTGTTAAAGTAATTTTTTCAGTAAAATCCAGAGTATAAAAGTCTACTGGCTATTTATTAGATTATGACTAAATAAAAAGTCTAAGGATTTAACACAGTGAAAAACGTGCATATTCAATCAACAATTATCTATAAAAATAAATGATTGCTACTAAAGCACAATTCAACATTATCAATATTTTATCAAATATACAGAATCAAAATACTTTGAAATATAAAAATTGGAATTTTGAGTAATGTTTTGAAAATAAATAATGTTCATGGCAGAAAGTAAAACTATGCATAACGCAACAATTTTAAGCCACCAGCTTTGTACCTTTCCAAAAATAAAACCTGTCAACAAAGGATTTTGGAGTCTTGCTACCTTGCAATTATAAGTAACCTTTGAGAATTCAGGTTCCAAGTGGACAAAACAATACTCGTTGACTTATTTGTCCTTGAATTCTCACAGCCTCAGACAATGTATTCCCCCTCAAAGACTTTGGTGGAATTCAAACTCCTCTAGAATAAGTAAAATTATTTAATTCTTATGAAGTTGAGACAAAAAACTGCTTCCTGTAAGTTCTACTCTCTGCTTCAAGTTCTGAATCCAGAGACTAATAAGTCCTCTTATACATAACAGACCTTCATCAAATACAGTTTTAATATCCTGATACTCATTCAACAAATACTGAAAGGCTGTGAGTCTGCAATACAGATACATTCCTGTATTTAAGGATTCAAGAGTCTAACAAAGGAGATAAGACATAATCACCTAAGTATATAGAGGACAGAGCCATGGTTAAAGGGAGTCCCCAGACTCCCATTTGTTAAATGTGATAATCTGATCAGCAGTACAATAATAACCTGCAATTGCAAGATACCAAATATGTTTATTATCCATAAGTCATAATGAAACTAAGAAAAAAGCTAATTGGTCAAATTTGGGGATGGTAAAGTTTCATCTCATTAGTTTAAAACATTATTAATAAAGAGGCTATATTAAGCATTTACTTTCCCTTTCATATTCTTCTTCATACACTGTACTTAGGTTTAACCAAACAGTAGATATGGTGAGGTTTCCCTACAAATGAATACGCAATCTGAATATCAACATTAACCATAATCACTAAATGGATTATTAATGGTTTCTAAAATTACAAAAAGAGCCCAGCAGATATTATGGGTCATCTGATGGAAGTTTTCATGCCTTTATGGAATAAATTCAACCTAAATCTGACTTTATCTAAATCTAAGTACTTAAAGGATATAAGAACAAGTTTAATAATACCAATGGATACAATGTGAAGAATCTAGAATATATGATACTCTTAAGAAAATGAATTTGAACAACTAAAGTAGGAAGAATCCTTAGATTAAAAATGAGACATACCAACTAGCTTCAATTCACTGCAATATATGGACCCAATTTTATCTTGAATCAAACAAAGGGCATTTTATCACTAACTGTATTCTAAGAAACCATTAAATTTTATGTTTTTTTTAAAAAAATCGTCATGGTATCACATAACACTATGGTTATATATGTTTTAAAACAGACTCTTTATCTTTCAAAGAATAAATATACCATGAAAATAACATAGTATTTGGGGCTTATTTCAAAATTGCTGGAGGAAATAAATATTGATAAAACAAGATCAGTCATGGGCTCACCAATGTTTGAAAAGCTGGTTAACAGTTTCATGGGAGTTTATTATGACTATGCTAATAATTATTTTCCACAAAACGTTCTTTAAAATCACCTAAAAGTATAAGCAAAGAACATTTCAGGCAGAGAGAACACCCACACAGAAATCCATATACAGAGGACATGATAAAAAAAACAAAAACTAAAATATGAAAAAGAAGAAAGCAGCAAGCAAGAGGGAGGGGGAGAGAGAGGAAGGAAAGGTAAAAGGGTGGGTGGAGCTAGCTGAGAGATGGGGAAGCAGCTGGAGAGATAAAGAACTAAATCCTGAAGGTCCTTCTGAGGCCCATAAAGAACTGACAGAAAACCATGGAGCCATCTAAAAGCATGGATGTCTGACGGTTCATGTGCTATGGTATAGAGAATTTCTGAAGAAGTACAAATGGGGGCAGGGAAGGCAGTCATGATCCAAGCGAAATATGGTGGCAGTCACGCCAGAATACCAGGAGGACAAATGAGGTAAAATAATAACATTACAAAGATAAAACCAGCTAGACTGGCAATCGGAAAATTATAAAAGACTCCCAATTTCCTGATTTTAGCATATCAGTGTTTGGGGGTACTACATATCAAAGTAAGGAAAACTAAAGTGGGAGATGACTTAGACAACAAATTCCAAGAATTCTATTTGGGAAGATCTTGTTCTGGACAAAATGGAAAGGAAGTACTGATATTTACGGATCTACATCTCAGTATAAAAATTTGGGGGCCGAGGATTTAGCTCAGTGGCACGACGTCTGCTTGGCAAGCACAAGGTCCTGAGTTCGATCCCCAGTAGAGTTTAAAAAAAAAATCTGGGCCAGACATAAATTTGTGAACCACTTGGAGGACTACAGGAGACCATCCATTTTCCGCTCAAGCAGGAGTAAGGAAAACATATAGAGAAGGGGTAAGAATTTCCTGATTGAAGAATAGACACAGAAGATGTGAGAAGAACCAGGAGGATGAGGGGAAAGTACAGCATAGGTGGTATACCCAGAAACAAGGGCATGAGGTCTGAAAGAGAGTGGGTGATCAGGGAGTTCCATGGCTCTGGCAGGGTTAACGGTGCTGCAAAGCAGAAGAGACTCCTGACAGTCTCTTGGAAGCAGTGGAATAGGGCCACTGTCTGGCTGCCACTCAGCAGTGCTGCTCCTGTGTGCATGAGGCAAGGCAAGAAGACAGATGTGGCCAGTCTGCAGCTGTGCAGAAGACTGAGGTGGAGCTCCTTAGCCTGCGCTACACACTCTTACCACCACTGAAGCTAAACCATAACCATGGCTGGCTCCACTCCCGATTTAACTGGTGTACGGTGGGGTCCTAGCACCTGTGTTTTTTAAAACTTTGGTTATTCTAATGTGTAATCATGGCTGAGAACCACTGTGTTAAGCCTTCAGATTACTACACCAGCTTTTCACTGCCTCTTCTTTCATCTGATCTTTCCCACACTGAAGTCGGCTTTTTACTCTCAAGTTTTCAAAAACTGTCAACTACTTCGAGAACCTGCAATGGCTTAGTTACAAGCTTCCTGACAGGCCTCAGATAATGAATGCCTCCTGCGCTGTGGTTGTCAGGGGTACACACTACCAGATGTGGCCTGATAAGTGGTAGGCCAGGAGAGGGCCCAGCCTCCTTCTGAAAACTGAACATGTACTAGCTTGGTCTAAGCATTTACTAAACTATGGCAGTCACAGAACACTGCAAGAGATCTTGCCAAATACTAAAAGTCCTGAATTTTCTTCACGGGCCTTACAAGTACACTATCTTTAACTCACCCTATTCTTAATAGTGCACCTTTTCAATATGATTTCAGAAGTTTGATGTATCCCTAATAAAACTCCAACTTGTTGGCACATGTCAGAGACTTACAACTCTCCCTTCAGCTCTAATTTCTGATCCTACCTATGACAGGCACTGGTCACCTGTCCGCCTGTGTCCTCATCCCAGGTACAAATAAAAACCCTGCCCAGGAGGAGGGCCAGCACTGTTCCTTGACTCACGTTCTTGCCCCATCTACCTTCTATGGTCCATGGTATTATACCTCTCCCTCTCCCCCTCCCTCCTGCCCTTCTTCTTCCTCTCTCTCTGCCAATCTCTATTTCTCTTCTTTCTCTCCCTCCCTCCCTCTCCCCCGACTCTCTTCATCTCTATTCATTTTCCCACTCTCCTATCCCGTCCTTGACCCCTCTGCCCCAGACCAGTGCTCGGACCTTCTCCTTCCACTGGACAGTGCAGAAGATGTGCACAAAGCAAAACTTCCAACACACCATTAGGGCTCAGTGGTGAACAAATGAGCCAACTCCTTCCCAGGTAAAAGTTATTAAAATAGAATACCTAGAATTCCTACCATTCTTAGGTCTAGCAAATCAGCCTGCTGTCAATTGCTACTAGCAACAGCACATCATCTAACTACCTATAGCCCTCTTACCTACCAGGACATAATCAGGAACACTCAATAACATTAAATAATGTTAATGTGTTCCACTAGTCCACTAGCCTAACAACCTGATGAGAAAAATAGGTACGGCATCATTTTTAACTCCTCATCAATATTTTGTTAACTGGTCAAAATTCAGGTGAATAATAATTTATCCTAAAATTTTCACTGGAGGAGGATTAACAAAAGAGCACCCAGGGTGAAGGTTACATCATCTTCCTCCTCTCTGGTTAACAGAATTGATCATCTGTGAATATCTGAACACTTCAAGACACTACAATGCCTCTTCAGTCATTCATATTTCCTGGAGAAAATTGACACTGATGGTATAATTTCAACTCTACATTTCCTTAAAATTCTATGAAACACTCATCTCAGATCTTAAAACAGAACTCCTTAGAAAACCACAGTGCCATCCAACATCCTGAGACATGTGAAAATTTATTTCACTCCTATATTTGCTCTGCACTTTTGCACTAGAAGCTAACTGTCCCTGGCAGCACTAAGGTAAGCAAGAAGGTAGGAAGGTCATTGTACCCGTTTCCGTCACCTTTCTATACCAGTAGCATATTCTGCATATGAACTGCAAGCCTGAGCTCAACCTTGGGCTAGCTTCCCCCATTTCTCCCCTAGTTGGTCCAAGTCTGTTCAGTTTCAAGAGATGTTTATCATCCACTCTGATCCATTAACTTCTGGGGTTTGGGGGCAGTGGATTACATACTTCTCAGAACTTTAAAGAGGAATACCTCCCAGATACAAGAAACTGTTCTGGAGAGAGCAAGATATAACCTGTATACAGCCCTTGAGGAGATTACTAGCTAACACAGTAGATAAGACAGTATCGAGCAACCAAAATGTATGCTGAACAAAGGCAGGTTTCTTTTTTGGTACCGGGGATCGAACTTGGGTCCTTGCGCTTGCACAGCAGGCGGGAGAACCACTGAGCTAAATCCCTGCCCCAAAGGCAGGTTTCTTAAAAAAGCAAGGCAAAGTTATCAAAAGTAGGAGTGGAAAAACTGCCAACATATCAAGAGAAAGCAAAGCACGGAAAAGATACTCAGGATAGAAACAGATGCAAGGGTAGCTGGCTGTACAGACTTTGAAATAACTATGGAAGGGCCACATTTATTTGATGAGATGGGGCAGCTTCATGAAAATTAAGTAAAATGCATGCTAGGCTTGATGGTAGCATGCTTCCCAGCATTCTGGGAAACTGAAGCCCCAGGAAGTGGGATCTCCAGTTCAAGCCCAGTCTGGTCAACTTGATGACACACTGTCTCAAAATACCAAATTTAAAAAATGCTGGGGATATACCTCAGACCCAAGGTTCCTGGGTTCAATCCCCAGTATTACCCTCTCTGAAAAGTAAAATGTAGCTCCTTATAAGGAATTTTTAAAGAGTTACATATAGTAAGATTTTAAAGTTACTGTGAGAATTAGTTCTATACATTTTTATCCATAAACATACAAAAATTTATATTCATACACACACAACCTGTACATGGATGCAAATGAACTGAAAATTAAGAAGGAAGTACTGACATAAAGGCAAAGAAATGTCAATGATTAAAAAAAAAAAGCAGCAACCATGGATTTTCTTTTTGTCTTTCCCTAGTCTTACTTTCAAGCACACTTGTCTGTAGAAACACATTACTGAGGTCTTTGAAAATGCTGCCTTTTATATTTCTAGAGAAATCAAATTTTCTCCTTCTAAGGTCAAGTTGCCACTTCAAATAGATTTTTTTACCTTCAGTAGCTTTTTTCCCTACAGAAAATGTTTCCCAAAAAGCAGAAAAGAAATGGATAGACTTAATAGTATTATCTCTTTTTCTCAATCTTAGTTTACTAAGTGTGTTCTAGCTAATTCTTCAGCACTATAACTCAAAATCAAAGTCAAATACATTCATTCATGATTTTTTTTCAAAAATTCTAACTGCAGTCATTTCAGAGTGAGTCATTACATGAGCTGGGATTAGGATAAAATCTGATGTCTCACCTTAAAGTATTTTTCACTTTCCCTTCTACAGACAGGTTTACCATGTGCTTTCTTCGCTTCTCCAGCAGAGTCACAGATGTTCCCTTCCTCTGGCAGAGACACACACACTCAGCGCCATTAGAGAGGAGTCAGGTCCCCACTCTCAGAAAAAAGGATCCCTAAAGAAGTCAAATGAGATGCACCAAAAAGCACATGGCCAAATCACATCAAGGCTTTGGGGAGCCCCCAAATACTCATTGCCAAGTAGTCCTAACCACAGAGATATTGCATTTCCCCTTCAAAAATACCCATGCAAAATTAAGTGACGTTGGGTACAGCAGGATCCAACAATTAAAGCAGCTCTGGAGAGTCATTATAGCAGCAGTATTCAGAGTTCACACTATTCTCTAACCATTCTAATAAAGACCAATACACACACACACTCACACACACTCACACACACCCTCAAGTTCATGTTACAATCAAGATAGCAAGCTAGTATTTTCTTTTTTGGGTTTGTCTATAAAAACTCATGGAAAATTAACAAAGAAAACTTCACACTAGCCTAGTAAGAGGACTAGAAGACTTGAATTAAGTCAAAAAAGATTATGAATAATTTTTACTTTTTTCCAATGCTTTCCAATGTAATGCTTTCATAATTTTAGAAGGGTTTTTTTTGGGGGGGTACCGGGGATCAAACTCGGGACCTTGCGCTTGCAAGGCAGGCGCTGGCACCACTGAGCTAAATCCCCAGCCCCAAAATTTTAGAAGTTTTTGTTAAATATATTTAAAATGGAGCTGGGGATGTGGCTCAGCAGTGCCACGCCTGCCTGGCAAATGCAAGGTCCTGAGTTAAGATTCTCCGGGACCAGAAAAATTAATTAATTAATTAATTAATTAATTAAAAATGAAAATTTAAATAGTATCAAGCAAAGCCAAATATATGTACTTTGATTTACACCTTTTATGGCAAAAAAGATGGCAGAAAGATGCTATATGACATCATGAATTACCTAATCAAAAAGACTATTCTCCTAAAAATAAGTGTTACTTAAAATGGATTATTTTATAGGCAAGTAGAGTGTCAAGCAAAAACATGCTTGCATTAAATATAAAACTGAAAAGTTTACTTATACATGTTGAAGGTTAGGGTTGGTATTAACTCATATTATTGAAAAGTAGATTAAATGAAGATCCTTATAAAAATTACATGCAACTGGTATAAGAAACACCTATGCCACTATTATTTCCAAAACCTAGTAATAAGGCCAAAGTACATATTAGCCTAATTTAGAATGAACTGCATTTGCACACAATTGGTAAGTGAAAACCATGAAAGGGTTAGGAATAGCTCAGTGGGGAAGTGTTCACTACCACGGGCAATGCTCTGAGCTCAGTCCGCAGTGTAGGGGGTAAGGGGATAACACAAAGATAGCAGCAGTCTTTAGCTCAAAAACAGCACTGATGCTCAGTACCTGTTGTTCAAATACCTATAATGTGGCAGTAATGTGTCACGTGCTTTATTTCCATTGTCTCATTTAATCCTATAGCACCTCTGTACAACAAGCACTATTATTTCAATTTACAAAGAAGATGAGGCACAGGGCAGTTCAATATTTTGTTCTAGAAGTGGCCAGTCTACCTTCTGGACTTAGGAGTTCAGACAGCACACACTCTCTGTGGGGTGGTAATAAAGTGTGAGCCACCAAGGAAAGGTGTGAATGATACTCTGATACTTCTCCTTCATTCTTTAAAGGTGATCCAGTTACACCAGTGCTTTTTTTATAATATTCATGATCAAATTATATCACAGCAGGTTTTTTTATTCTTTGTTGTTCCCAATAACTTTTATAAATCTCAAAATAAATCAATACTTTTTAGAATGACAATACGTCATATCCTAATTATAACACGATTCATGTTTATGGCACAATAGTTTGAAAACATAGATAAAATTTAAAGCAACACTAATCCTACTATTCAGAGACAATTTCTTCAACACGTGTAAATATCTTAATAGATTCAGCTCTGTATCAATTTTTTTTCCAAAAACTGGCATCCTGTAGAACTGTCATGTTTGTTTGTGAATGTGTATGTGTGCGTGTGTGTGTGTTTTGAGGGCTCAATAATACCATCCTGTTACTGGCTGGGCTGAGGTAAGAACATAGGAAGCCTCAAGTTCCAACCTTCTCAGACTTGCCTGTTAAGGAAAAGGCCCAGGTGGGCGTTTCTTTCCAAAAGCTTAATGACTTCTGCATTTTTATTAATAGATGAAACAAACCTTGCTAGCCAAGCAACAAAGGCCTGACGGGAAGTAGGGCATGAGCCTGGCAGTCACGTGGGCCAGGACCTACGGGGCACAGGGCCACTCAGCTGGCCTGCCAAGAATTCAGTCTAAGAGGAGTCCCCGTATCATGCAGTTGAAGTAGCCAATCAAATCGTCTCCAGATACATGATCTCGAGAACGGGAAGCACTAGGTAAGCCCTGTACTATCCCAAAGTGCAGATGAAGAAAGAATTGGCTATAAAACTCTATCCCCAAAAGCCATCTGACAAAAGTCTCTTGGCATCCTACTTAGCAAGCCTGATCACAGTATTCCTAACCATTTTCCCCAGTGATTACACAGGTATCATTTCTCAGCTGAGCATCTATTAAAGCACTGTGACAGGTGCAGAAAAATAAATTAACATAGGTAAGGAAGAAAAAGAGATACCAAAAGCAAGGCAGTAACTGAATCACAAAAAGATATATTATCCTGATGCTTATAAAAGTACTACTGTGATAGGCAGGTGTCAAAACCATTGCCATAGGGGAGAAGAGACTGGACTCAACTCCAAATATAAGAAGAACAAGGGGTGATTTACAGCAGAAACAGGCTGGGGGCAGGGCAGGATGAAGAATTCCTGAGGGTGAGGGCATTCCTACTAAACTGACCTAACAAGATTCCCTCTGAGGGCAGGCAGCATGACCAGATAGCACGGGTGGGCCTAACCTGCCTTAGGCGGCTCTGGCAAGGATAGGGGATACCCAGCCAAGAGAAGGTGTGCAGAAGCCTGGCAGTTTGGTCAGGGTCTCAGTCTTGTCCAATGTCTGCAGAGAGTTAGCTGGATATGACATGAGTTAATCCCTCAAGATGGTGCGGGATGTAGACACAGGAGAAGGAGAAACGAACCACTTACATATGAGGACTCTATCATAAGCACAGGTTCAGAAGTGAAGTGAGCCAAGCACACTTACTGCCTGGAGAGAAAGAACAAGCGTATGTGTGTCTAGGACAGAGTGCTAAATGAAGATGAACCTGTGGAGCTATACAGCAACAATATTTATTTGAAGCTAATAAACATGTTTAATCCTAACCAATAAAGGTAAATTAACTGAGTTTAAAAGGTCTACTAAACATACCTCATAATGTAAGTACAGATTAAGACAAACCATAAAATTAACATGAATTTATAAATACAATTAAACACACTAAAAATAAAATTTCTAAAACTTCAATACTATAGTTATGTATACTATAAAATATCTAGTGATAAATCTTTATCATAATAACAAGAAAATCTGAACACATATCTCGTGAAATCTTCCTGCGCTTCCTGCAGGGCTTTCCAAGCAGTCACACATCTGGCCATCAACCACTCCACGGGACTGGCAACCCCTTCCACAGAGCCAGCTGCTCTGCCAGCTTTAGTGCTACACCCTAAGGAAACTGACAAGGTCTAAAATAAAAGTCCTTCAGTCACATTAGACCTAAGCCACCAAACCAAGCTTCTAAAAAGAAACTTAATTTCCTTTCATGTAAGACAACACAACTTAGGCCCTTTGAGGAAAATCCGTGTTACGTGGTTTTTCCTTGTACTAAATGCCTTTAATGCACCCTTGGCCTCAATGAACAAGGGAATGAACGAAGTCGGCTATCTCAAATAAGGACTAAAGTAACAAACAGCTACAGAGGACAGATTTCATCAGCTTTTCCTGTTCACAGAACAATCTATACAGCAAAGAAGTCACAAAAGTCAGCTTTTCCAAATGTCTTTGTGAGTGTGACCCTCACACTCATTCCCAGACAGCCTTCTGATATGGTTTCCACTTAAGTTGAAAATTAATGTGAAAGGAGAACAGTCCCTGGCTTCAAGGACACAATATACTCAAAAACAATTAGATATCTGATGCAAACAGGCAATGAACACAGCTATCACGACTCCCCTCAAACAGGTGGGAAACCCTCAGTCATCATCCTAAGGAATACTTCCATAAAAGAGCCTTATGCTCTTTTAGTCTACAAAAGAAACCAAAATTTAACTCATGTAATATATCATCTAATACAGTAATGAGTATTTTTAAAAAGAAGTATATCTGTGAATTGGATAAATTGAATATAAACATCTACATCTATGTATGTCAAATATTTGCAGGCAAGTCTTTCATTGTTGTAGTTCAGGGGTTTTTTTAATTTGATTTTTGATTTGATTTTCTGTTTCATTTTTGTGGTGGTGAGGATTGAATTCAGGCCACTCTATCACTGAGCTATGTCCCCAGCCCTTTTTATCTTTTAGTTTGAGCAAAACTCTCACTAAGTTCCCCAGGCTGACCTCAAACTTGTGATCCCCCTGCCTCAGCCTCCCGAATAGCTGAGATTACAGATATACAGATATACAACCATACAAAAGCGTTAATCTCTGATAATGGTCTATTTTTTTTCTTTTTTGTAATGTTTATATTAACTTATTTCTTGTTCAAAAGATAGAATGTAGCTACTTTCAGAAGTGGACACTGTAAAACTAATGTTCTGCACCCACAGTAGATGAATAACTTTGTTATGTAACACAGAGAATTATCTTTCCTCTTTTCTTTTAAAAACACAAATTATTAAAGAAAATATATCATTTACTTTTTTACCACGATCTTAAAAATCCACACTGCTAATTAGTCAATCAAACTTAACAGATTTTTTAATTTAAGAAAGTAAGAGGCCAGATAACTCGTGTCAGATATGGATCCAATCAGTAGTTTACAAAATCATTTGCTGTGAGAGACTTAAGAGAAAGTATGACTGAATTATATAGGAGATTTGAAGAAGAAAGAAAAAGGAGAAGAAGGTGTACTCATCTCAGACAGACAGAACAGCTCAACTCCGGAGTGTAGTAACAGTGACAATGGAGAACTCAGTTCAGATCAGTTGCCAATAAGTAGGAAAATTCAGTCCTAACATTCACCCTGCCCACTCTACTTATTCCCGGTGTTCACAGGGACTCTCTGCTGCTGCTCTGAGGTTTCTCCACCATACACACTACACACAACCACACACCCACCCACATGCACACAGCCCCATATATATAACACAAGAAAAATTGAAGAACAGAAAGAGAAACAACTGTACAGGCTCATTATGAAGTGGTTATTAACATTATCTCTAAACAGAGATCTGGCCATGCCAGCTTCAAAAATTACATTTGTGATTATTTGAACCATCTTCACAACCATATTTAGGGAGGCAAAATAATCTTGCTTACAGTAGTTCTCTCCAAGCCTTGTTAACTAAACAAAGACCTTTTTTTAAGGAGCTTCTATCTGACAGTTTGTGTGAATAAATCCACACAATCAATGTAAATGCTCCTATTTGGAGGAAATATGCAAAGAAGTGACCAAAAATGGGAATAGGAAACCATGTATATTTGGCAAGATTTCAGAGGATACAGAGAGTAACTTTCTCCTCCTAGCTCATTTTTAGTGAATACCTAACTACATCCATAGGAAGTTCCAGGGATATATTCCAGATGGGGTTTGTGAATGCTAAGCTTTAGATTTACTCTAAAACTGATTTGAGAGATTTTACTTTTCAAGGCACACTCCTTCTATAATACTGTTTCTATGTTACCGGTGAGAAAATAAAAGGACTGTAATGTTGCTGGCCGGTCAGGAGTTGTTTGCCACATACTCATACAGCAATGAGTGAAAAGGTAGTAAGAGAAATGGGTGCCATGAAATCTTGGGCTGAGGTCCACATAATACAACAGCAATAGAACAAAACATCTCTGAGATAAATCTACCCAACAGAAGGAAAATTGTCCTATTTCATGCAGGCACCCACATGGAAATCCACAAATCACTTTTATGAAATAAGGGGGGAAAACAGCCATGCTGTCACTGCAGGAGTTGCCTACTACAGTAGAAATAAGACTAAAGAAAAATTACAACACAGGCACAGAGGGAAATAAATTGGTTATGTACCCACAGAATTGATAATTAACAAAGAAGAATGATGTAAGCAGAGGTTTATCTAAAAATTCTCCCTAAAATGACAAAAAATTAAAACTCAGATCTGGAGTGGACTGAATGGGTCTGAGCTCTGGTTCCGCTGTTAGCTAAGTGATTACTTTGACCTTTATGGTCTTAATTTCTTCATCTATAAAATGAGGGAACAATCTAATTCCAAATCTATTCTAGGATTATTTTTTAAAAAGGAAAAAGTAATAGATGACATGCACTGAACATATGAGACGATCTAAACATTGAATGCATTTGTTCATATCTATTCTCACTGTTCTATGAAATCAATTCTATCACTAATCTTATTTATGACAGAAAATTGAGCTGAACTTAGTGCTTGACAGGTATTTACTTAGTGTATTATTTACTTTATTTTATTCCTCTAAATTACAAAGAGAAAGGCAGTATCAAGAGAAAAGACTCACAAAAAATAGATACTGTTATTTTAAAAAATCACAACAAGGACCAGGGATGTAGCTCAGTGGTTCCGGCACCTGCCTCACAAGCAGAAGGACCAGAGTTCCATCCCCGGTACCAAAAAAAAAAAAAAAATCACAATATGCATCAATGGAGAAAAAGAAGCTAAGAATAGAAACTAATGCACTACACAGACATTCCATGATGTACCTGAACTTTAAAAGGACATAAACAGAAAGACAGAAGAAACAACTAGAAGGATCATTTTCTTGTAAGTCTAAATCCTAAGTGAGATAAAGGTAACAATAAGAACAATTTCAGACCTATAAATTATCAGAACAAGAAAGGGGAAGATCAAATATCTGGAAGAGATAGAAGTTCAAGTGACAGAGAAAGCAGAGTTCTTCAAATCTGTTTATCAAGAATACAAGGCAGTGTTTCCTTTATCATGTTATCGCTCCTTTCTACTCACTACAGATTCCTTTATTTCACTCTCTACATACTCAATTCTTTCTCATTTGATTTAAAACTAAACATGAACACTTCTCCTTACTTCTGTATTTGACTGATTTGATTTGATTGTAGTACCTAAGGATTGAACCCAAGGCCTTTGCACTGAGCTATAACCCTAGCCTTTGTTTTAGTTTTTTTATTTTGAGGCAGGGTCACACTAAGTCTCTAAGTTGTCCAAGCTGGGCTTGAATTTTGAATCCTCCACCCTCAGTGTCCCAGAGTGCTAGGGTCACAGGCCTGCACCACCATGCCCTGCTTCTTCTTCCTTTCCTGCCTCGCTCCTGAAAAAAGTAGCTTGTATTTCATACTCCTTTTTCACTTCCTTTTCTCCCTTCAACCCGAAGTAATTATGCCTTCATCCCCTCCAGTCCCCTAAACAAACTTAAGAGAAACTTTCCCACTTGGAAATGTCACAGATTCTTCTCAGGACACATCTGACTTGATTTTATAACTATTCAGCATCACTTTTCATACTCTCTAAAACTCCCTTCCTTCCTGGTTTACTTGTTGCCTGACTAGGCAGTTCCTCTCCTGGTCTTTTCTCCTCCCTTCACACAACTTGTAGTAGCAATATTCTGCTAGGTCTTACTCTACTGCATTCAGAGATAAGACACATCCTATTTTAACTTAATAATCCACTAGGGTTGATTCTGGGCACAGTCCCATGTGCCCTCTACTCTTCTGGAGATTTGTATTGAAACTTTCTAAAAAAAAAAAAAAAAAGTATCTTTACAAAAAGAAAAAAAGTGTTACTCTGTTTAGCCTGTCATTAGGAATTCAGCTTCCCTTGCCATCCTCAATGAGCCTCGATTTTAACACTGCTTATTTGATTTCTCAAAATATCAATTTCCCTGTTCTTTCTCCTCAGAGGTTTCCTCAGACACAAAACAAAAACCTCTGGTTCCTCTTCCACCTCCTCCGGTGCTTTTGTTTGTCTGCGCTGGGCTGACTGCTAAGCTGTGCCAACTGCTAAACTGCTTCAGAATTTCTCCTCAGGTTTCAACCACCAGGCCAATTAGCAACTTCTATCTAATTCACCAGTGGATTACAACAGGGCACTCAAACAGAGTAGCATGTTTAGTTTCCTCCCAGCTCAGACAATGATTGGGATCTATAGAATCAATTTAAATCTCTGAAAACAGAGCTAGCTTAAAACACAGCAATCCCAGAGAGACTATTCTCAAGTAGAGACAGAATTATCTTTTAAATTTTCAATGGATTTGTTTAGGCATGGAAAGATGTGTCTCTTTCTCTGAACTCAAGAAGCAAGAAAGAATCTACTGCTCAGGAATCAACCATTAAACAGGAAAAATGTCTTATGCTTGAGATCTTTACTGATTTTCTTTCTGTTGGAGACTTTTTAAACTTAGATATTGAGCTGGATCAAAGATAATGAGCTCACATGGTCTTTTCCATTATCAGATGCTACTGATAAAGGTAAGTGTCATACCCCAGAACTTCATGATGAAGCTAACAACAAGACCCTAAAGCTGAACCTCATGGGCAACCCAAGCATACTGAAGGGAAGGGTCACTCTTTGGTCCAAAGCTCTTCTTTTTCACCCTGGCCTGCCAGGATCCCGTACACTTCAAATCTGTCCAATCTATACAGTGTCTACAATACAATCTTACACCACGTCACTGTGTAATTAGTAGTTCTGGATTTCTCAGCCGTGTGCTGAGATTTCTCCTAACAGTACAGTAAACAACTTTCGTATGAATCAGTGCTAAATAGGACACAAGCATTTAACTAAAATTCAATGATGTTTCATCCTAATAGCCTTAAACTCGAATAGCAACTGATTTCACATGATCCCAGCTTATTCTTATTTGAAATCAGGTATCCTTTTTTTCCAGCTTTTTATAATCAGCACAGTATGTGTTTGCATTACATAATAATTACATTCCTTGTGGGGAATTTATACATGTACATTACACATTTCAATTATTTTTTCACCCCTTTTCCCTTTCCTCTCTGCCTTGTCCCTCTACCTTTTGATACCTTTCCCATTTGAAGATCTCCCTATTCCTATTATCTTTTACTTTGCTCTTTGTTTATATTTTGGGTTTCTCATATAAGAGAAACCATGCAATATTTAAGCTTGTATGTCTGACTTATTTCATTTAACATTATGGTCTCAAGGTGCATTATTTTCCTATACATGACTCAAGTTTATCCATCTTTATGGCAGACTAGTAACCCATTGTATATAAATACATTTCTTTATCCATTCATCTGCTGATGGACATAAAGGCTGTTTCCAAGATTTAGCTATTATGAATTACACTGCTATATATGAATGTATCACTGTAAGGCAATATAAGGTCTTTAATTCTTTGGGGAAGATACCTAGAAGAAGAATAGCTGGGTCAAATGGAATCTCTAGTTTTGGTCTTTTGAAAAATGTCCATATTGATTTCCTACCTTGAATTACTCCAAGCCTATCATTTACATCATGAACAACAAGCGATCCTGGTAGGTCATTTGAATTTTAGACTGAATTGATATTTTACAAAAAATTATAAAATCTTGTCCCCAGACCTTGATAAGAGTATGCACTGTACACCAAGCTCATTAACCTGTCATGAAATTTTCAAAATAATCTGACAAATCTGCATTAGATTCAAGAACAACCAAAAACTTTTCACAAATACTCTCATAGATTCACAAAAGTTAATGCCTCTAAACATTCAGTTTGATACCAGAATTCTTTCATTTTGTTTTGTGGCAAAATATTTCATTAAGTTTTCGGAAGCATAAAGCATTATATAAAATGATCACATAATCTCTCATGTAAATGAAGATAATATTCACAGTAAAAAGAAGCATTATTAATATTCACACAAAGACAACAAGCATAAACCATCAGTGTCCAGGAAAACCAGAATAAGGTTCCCTCCGGCCAAAGTAAAATACCAAACAGAATCTTTGTCCTTCTCAAAATTTTATCTAAAAACTCAGTAAGTTTATTCCAAAATAAAAAATACAATTGCAAGAACCCTGTGCAAAAGAGGAAAGATTAGAATAAAACCCAAATCCACATGAAGTTTTAAAACATGGCCCCCAATTCTCTGCTGCTCCTCGAGAGATGTATTCTATGTTCTCACCCTCCAAGCTGCTCTCTCTGAATATCTGATCAATAGGTCAGGGGGAAGGGTCCCTGTGCAGCCCTGGGCCTGGGCATTACCAAATAACAGCTCCCATTCTGTGCATCCTGGCTGTGCTATACACCCAACCCTCACTCTTCTTCATCCCTGAAAGATCCATTACTGACTCAGGAGTGCTGAAGTCTCCACTACAATAGGGAATCTGTCCACTTCTTCTTCCAGTTCTATAAATGTTTGCCTCATATTTTGCCACCCTGTTCTCTGGTGTATACACAGTAAGAATTATTAGACTGCTAGTCCTTCTTAAAGAACCAACCCTGAGATTATTATGCAATGTCCTCTTTATTCCAGAACAGTAATGGTGAACCTTTTAGAGCTTTCAATGATAACGAACATATGACTGTGGAACACATGCCATAGGTTCAGCACCACTGTCCCAGACCATCTTCTGATCATCAGAACAGTTTGAAACTTTCTGCCACCCCATCTTTCTTTCACTTTGTTAGCATCCTATATGTTTCTCTATCCCTCTGCTTTTAACCTGAGTCTTTGTATTTAAAGAATTTCTTATTGATAACATATATTTGGGTCTTGTTTTTTAGCCACTAAATATTTTGATGGCACATTTAAAGCAGTTACATTTTAAGTAATTTAGGTGTAGCTAAATTAATAGCTATCATGTTTGTAAATATTTTCTATGGGTTATATTTGCCCTTCCCTCCTGCTTTTTCTGTATCTTCTAATTTTTATTTGATTCATTTTATGTCATCTTAGTGAATAAACTAAACTTTTTAAAAACATATAGTGGCTGCTCTAAAATTCATGATAAACATTTTTGAATAATCCAAGTTCACTTTCAACTAACTAGATTACATCATGTATTGTATACATAACTTACAACACAGTATTCTCAATTCCAACCTCCCAACCACTGCAATGCAGCTGTCATTCACTTCACTTATCTTGATCTACAATCACCCAATGTATTGCTACTATTATTACTTTTAATAAGCAGTTCACTTTCACATCAACTAAATAGAAAAATACAAGATTTTATTTTATATTCACTTATTACTCTGTGCACCCTTTTATTTCTTTTATATAGATCCAATTTTCTGACCTATGTTGTTTTCCTTCTTCATGAAGAACTTTCTTCAACATTTCCTGCAGGTCGAGTCTACCAGTGACAGATTCCCTCAGTTTTTGTTTCCTAAGAAAAGTTCCATTTCTACTTCACTTTTTTTTTTTTTGGTACCGGTGATCGAACTTGAGTCCTTGAGCTTGAGAGGCAGGCAGTGGAACCACAGAGCTAAATCCCCGGCCCCTCTACTTCACTTTAAAGGATAATTTTATGGGATGTGGAATTCTAGGTTAGTATGGTTTTTCTTTGTGTATTTCTTTAAATAAAATTTCTTTGAGTATTTTAAGTATTTCACACCACTCTTGTTGTGGGCAGAGTATTTGATGAGCAGTCTAATTAATTCTTCTTATAGATGTTCCTCTGTAGGATTTTTATTGTTGTTGTTTTTGAAGTACTGGGGATTAAATCCAGAGCCTTTGCACCAAGCTATATCCCCAGCCTTTTTAAATTTTTATTTTAAGAGAGAGTTTTACTAAGTTACTAAACTGCCCAAGCTGGGGTCAAACTTGTGAATTTCCTGCCTAAGCCTGCTTGACCACTGGAATTACAAGCATGTGCCACCACACCCAGCAGGTGCAGTGTTTTTTTGCTAGCTCCATTCATAATTTTCTCTGCCTCTGTTCTTCTGCAGTTTGAATATGATATCCCTAGGTGAAGCTTGTTTTTTGTTTTCTGGGGTTTTATTTGTTTTGTTTTGTTTTTGAGTTGTGTGTGTGCCCCTTACTTGGTATTCCATGAGGCTAATGGACCTGTAGCTTAGTATCTGTTACTAATTAGGTAAAGGTCTCTGTCATTAATACTTCAGTTACTTGTGCTCCATTCTTCTCTTGGTATTCTAATTATACATGTTATACTTTTGATATTGCCATATATTTGATTTTTTTCTGTATTTCCAATATCCCCTCCTTTCTCTCCTTCCATTTTTCTTCCTCTCATTTCAGTTTGGGAAGTTTTTATTTCCCCATTTTCAAACTCAATGATTCTTTCCTCAACTGAGTTGAGTCTACTATTGACCCATGAAAGGCATTTTTAATTTCTGCTACATGTGTTTTTATTTCTATCATTTTCTTTTGATTCTTTCCCTATCTCTTTGTTTATATTACTCATCTGATCTTGCATGTTGTCTCTTCTTCATTACAGCTCTTAACATATTAATCACAGTTATTTTAAATTGCTTAACAATTTGAAAATCTGTATCATATCTAAGGCTGGATGCACTGACTATCTTGTCTTCATTGACTGGTTTTTTTTCTTGCTTTTTGGAATGCTTTATAATATTTACATAAAAGCCAAAATACTAAGGATGGATCTTAATTTTATCTAAGAGTTGAGCTACTTCTACTGTTTGCTATAGCTATGAATAGCAGAGGCAGCTCTAGTGTTTGTGTTCTTAAATCCTCTTGACTCGGGGCTTCCCCTAGAGCTACACCTCAGAGAAGGCCTGCATCTGAAGCTCTTTTAGCTATAACTCACTGTTACTCACTGTTACTGTCCTGGAGGCCTGGTGGCCATTCTATAAACCACAAAATCAAATCTAAACTGGCTTACCACATGCACAATCGGGCCATAATTCCTGTCTCACTGCTGGGTGGCTTGAACCACCAGTGGTATATGCATGACTGTCCCATGAGTGACTGCACCACTTCTATGATCAGTGGTACAAGCCACCCAATAGGACAGTCATGCATATGCCACCAGTGGTTCAAGCCAGGAGGAGTGTGGTAAAGGACTTGTGCCCTAGGATGTAATCTTCACAAGTGTTTCTCCAGTGGATGGCATTTTTTTCATTCCAGCCCCTATGTCCTTCCTTCACTGCCATGTTCCCTACCCATCTCTCTGAAGTACTGGCTACTGGTGATGGTAAAACAGGAAGGCTGCAGAGAGCTGGAACGGAGGGAGTTACCTTCCTCTGACCAGGTTAAGGCTCTAGCACAGTCTTTCCTGAAGAACAAAACTATATGATAGAGAACACTTCAGGAGTACAGTGGTACCTTGATTCATAAATGCTTTTGTTTGTGAATAATTTGGTTCCTAAAGGCGTTTAGTAAAATTTTTTGTTTGCAAACTATACATCAGGTTACAAACACGACCACAACCACCTTTCTCGCACAAACACAAACGTGGCCATCTTTTCCAAAGTCATGGAACAAATTAAGTTCAAGAACCAAGGTACCACTGTATTGTATGATGCTTATTCTTACCCTCTTCCTGCCAGATCCTCTGGGGCCGCTGTAGAATCTTCACTGTGAGAACCTGCTAGAGTTCTTAGAAGTAAAGCCCAAGAAAGAATGGGGGACCACCGTAAGATGGTGAAACCTTCAACTTTCCACCCTCACACATACTCGGCCTCCAGCAGTGCATGAAAATTACCACTGAGGTGCCCTCACCAGCTTGTGGATCCAGGGTTAGGCTCCAGGAAGCAGATCTTGGTTAAGGCCATCTGGATGCCTCTGTCTCTCTAGAGCCTAGAATAGTGGTTTTGCCGGTGACCTCAATTCCTGCCAGATTTTTAAAACTCATTGGTTTTTATTTTAAGAATATTTTTCTTTGTAAGGATGGGATTCACAACGTCCACATTCTTTATACATTAGAACTAAAGTCAAAATCCCCACTTTTATTCCCAGATGCTCACTCTTAGAACCCTGTTAGCATACTGTTAGGAAGTCCAGGCCATCTAAGAAGCCAGCACCAACTTCCAGCCATGTGAGTGAATTATTTTGGCAGGGATTCTTCAAATCCTAATCAAGCTATTCAAAATGATACCACATGAACAGAAACAAACTTTTCTTGCCTAGCCCTTTCCCAATCAAAGATTTATGAGCAAAATAAATGACAGTTGCTTTATTTCTCTAAGTTTTGAGGTGGCTCATTTTGCAGCAGAATATTCCTAGAACAATTCTCAAGGAAGGGCCTGCTAAGTTCTCAAAACTCAGCTCATGCCAATCTCCCCTGCACCGTCCATGCTCCTAGTTATATAGTTCTCTCTCCCGTCCCCTCACCCCAAGGTCTGCAGCACCTACCGAGCTCTTTCTCTCCTTAGGGCCTTGGTCTGAAACATCTTATTCCTGTTTCTTGCCTGGTTGTTGACAACGCCTCTTCAAGCCTCCTATTATCCACTCATCTAAGGTACCCATTGCCCTTCTCTCTCTCTCTCTCTCACAGATATACACACCATCCACCACTTTTTCTCATTGCTCTTTGGCCGTTTACACTACTAGTAGTTACAGATGTACTACTGACTAATTTCTGCTTCTTCCATTACATGTCGGGCTCCATGAAAAGAGGAACTGTGGTGAGTTTTGTTCACCGCTACTTATCCATTGCCTGGCCAAGAACAGAGAATGTAGTAGGAGCTTAGTAAGTACCTCAGAGGCAATGAGCTCTTTTAAGTAGACACTCCTGGCAAGCATTTCTTATTTAGACAGGGTTTCTCACCCTCAGCACTACTGACATTTTAGGTCAACTAATTCTCTATTAAAAGAGAGACTCATGGTAACTCGTGGGGTTTTTCACAGCAACTCTGGTTGCTACCCACCATATCCCCATACCACACCATGCTCAGGCTGTAAAAACCAAAAATTTCTCCAGAATTAGCAAATTTCTCCTGGGGAAGAAAATGGTGCCTAGATGACAATAGCTCATTTATACTAGAATCGTGCTACTTCCTAGCAACCAAGAAAAGGATATCAATAATAATGAAGTAACTCAGGAAGGAGGAGATGCTTCGAACTAAAACTGGTCTCCTCATCATAGACTTCCCCTAATTTTCTTCATAAATCACTTAAAATGAAATATCAGAGAGAGAGAGAGATTCTAGGAGCCCTGACATTATGAGCTTTGATCATTTTAATAATGGAAAATTTCAGGCTGGGGATTTAGCTCAGTGGTTCCGCTGCCTGCCTCGCAAGCACAAGGACCTGAGTTTGATCCCCGGTACCAAAAATAAAATAAAATAAAAGTAAAATAAAATAAAATAAAATAAAATGGAAAATTTCCAAACTAACTCTTTGAAAGAGTCAGTGAAGACACTAATACCTTCAGATTATTATTTTGATTAAAGGCATTTTAATCAAACGATCAAAGAACTTTGATAACAAAAATAGCTAACATAGGCCAAGATACTTAAACATTGTCTAATAAGAAAGTTATTCCAGTACAATTTAGTCTAATAATTGAAATCATGCTTCTTGCTTAAATATCAACCTCACTTTCATTTTTGTCAAAAAGATTAGGCATTGTTTGTTTTATCTACTACAAGCTAAATGAAACCAGATGTACCAATGAAGAAGACTCTAATGCCTACATTCCTCCTCCAAAGGAAGCCAGGGCTGAATCTGCAATTTGAGTAGGCTTTGAGGTTTTTATAAAAGACAATCAGCAGTTGCTGGTGGAT
The DNA here is from genome assembly GCF_000247695.1 of Heterocephalus glaber. The sequence continues at coordinate 2,514,641 of NW_004624809.1, forward strand.
GGGCTATTATTCTCCTTGGACTAGGTAACAGTAAGAAGCCAACCTTTTCAACTTTTACCTGCATACAAGGAACACGGACCTCAAAATCCATGCAGCAAATTTCATTTACTCTATTGACTACTTTTTTACAAATCCAGTTATACACTGTAATGCCATATTTTGTGCTTTAAATTACCAAACTACACTGGTTGAAGTATACTGTAATTCCACTGTCATATCCTCTTGACAAACAGTGCGGTTACAGGTTTGATCTTTGAAGTAAACTACAATAATAATGTTAGGCTCACAAACCCAAAGTCTAAAGGAAATCAGAACAGACCTAATGAGAAACAGTGGGCTTGGAAGCATCCTACAGCAGAGCTTATAAAATGTGATCAGACTGGCCTCTCTTCTATCCAAAGTTTCCATACCTCTCAGAAGGTAGGTCACCTCTCAGAATCCTGGAAGTCAAAAGTTCAAAAGTTGGCCTGACAGTCCAGATATCAACACTGAAGATTGAAACTTCAATGAGCCAGGAGTCCAGCATTTTCTATCTGGGGATTTCTGACTTTTAGATTCTTCAAACTCCCCTTGATAGAGTTTCAATGGAGCTGACCTTCGAGGCAAGCAGTAAGCACCACATCCTTTGTTCCACATATTCTAAAAAGGTGGTTAACTGCTGCCACTCTTCTTCTCCCGCTGCTGCCTTTCTTCTCACTGCTGCTTGTTTTAATTAACAGCATGTTCTTCCCCCTATTTCTCCTGGGGTTTTGAAGAGCTCTTTGAAATGTATTTAGTATATTTCAGTCTGGGCTTGGCTAGTCTCTCAATTTATAAGGTCATTTAATTCAAGTTCAATTATTCAGCACAAATTGGCAGAATGAAATGCTAAAAGAAGATTGGCACTTTCAATCACATAAATCTTGTGTTACATAAAATGCGCAAATACTTCCATTGTGCTTATTGACCTCTGAGATAACAATTTACTGCTGGCACAAACCCGCACGGGCAGACTTCCCCTTAAGCAGGCTGACCCAGGAGCGAGGCTCTGACATCTTCACCGCAACAGAAACTGAAGATAAATAGAAAAAATGACCAGTGATCAGGACCATCTGTGGGATGACTGAGACGAAGTAAGCCTAAGGATGGAACAAAGAGCAAGCTGTTCTTCCTCTAAACGGCACACGAAGTCTGAGAAAATCAAAAGCAGCTACAGTTTCACACCCCTCCTAGATTTCTACACTGATGAAAGAGAAAGTTCAAGGCTTTACCATGCATGGGACTCTGGCACTGAGGAAAGAGGGAATTCAGGTTGCTCCACCAGCAAATCCCAGAGCAGTGAGAACAGTATGTTCACATCCTAACTTTGAGGGCTGAGGTAGCAGGTGGTCTCAGCTCTCATTTACAAGCCCCCTAAGCAAGCCACCAGTCCTTCCAAACTATATTGCTTGAAGCCAATTCCACTTTAATACTTAAAAATGATTGTTTTGCCTAATCCATTTGCTTTTTAAAGCCATCAGGGTTCAAAAAATTTAGTCTGATAACCAAAAGGTGAAAATTTCATTGTATTTGCCAGAGGAGTTGGGGGTATTAGCCACAAAAGGAAAGTATGCCAAGGATGCCACAGGACACACTGGGATGGGGACGACTTGATATACAAGTACCAAGTACACAAAGCTGAGGCTTCTGAACTTGTCGGTCACCACCAGAGAGAACATATTTAAAATACTGTGGTGAAAAAAAAAAGAAATATAAAATACTGCAGTGAACAACATCCTCTTTTGCTTTTGAAACTCTATGCCATTTTACTGGAGCATTCTTACTATATTCTAGTTTATAAAGAATGTATAACATACTAACTTATATAGACTTATTTGTGTATATATACTATCTCCCTCGTGATTAAGCTTCTCCATGGCAAAATCCACATCTGAGTTACCTCTTTTCACCTACAATATAAAAGGGCATGATTATAAAAAGTATAATAAACATTCATCATTGGTTGAATAAGTTTTAAAAATATTAACAAATCTCAATGTACAAAAGACTGACAAACAGAAAGGTAAAAAGGTGATTTCAAGGTGCTGAATCAAAGACATTTTAAAATGCCATATTTTTTTAAAATGCAAAGTGTACAAGGAATGTTTTTTTTAAAACTACATTAAATGCTACAGGAATTTAGAACAGAGAACATAGCCAGAAAACCAAACCAGAACAGAAATTAGTGATCATATATAATGATAAACTGCCTCCCTCCAACAAACACACTCACACAAAATAGAAGTCAGGGCCAAGGATTTAGCTCAGTGGTTCCGCTGCCTGCCTCGCAAGTGCAAGATCCTGAGTTTGAACCCCGATACCAAAAAATAAATAAATAAGTACATAAATAAAATAAAATAGAAAGAAGTCAACAGTACTGTTCAAAACAAAACAAAAAAGCTCTGCTCAAATATGAAAATGTGGTGAGTTCAAAGTTGTAAAAAAATAAATAAATTGCATTTTTGAGCGTTGTGTGTTTGATGTAGACACAGTCAGCCAAAAATTCTTTAGAAGCCAAGCTTACTACCAAGTGTGCCACCTGTATAGAAATTTCAGTCACTATTCTTGTCCCCAACATATGTGTCTTTAAGGAATAAGACACACAGAATTCCAGAGTAATAAAAACTCTATTCCTCAAGTTTCTAAATCATGGCTTGTTGCAACTCTTCCAAAATTAAGATTTATACCAATGTTTTGATAAGGGTAATACACTTTGTTTATGTTAGGTAAAGAAGAATGATGAGATAAAGGATAGCTGACATATACCACAGGTAGAAACAGAATATTGTCATGAATGCCATGCCAAACTGAGGAGATTGAAGTTAATAAGTGTTATGGATTGAATGTGTCTTCAAAAAAAGATATGCTAAGGGGCCGGGGATTTAGCTCAGTGGTTCCGGCACCTGCCGGGTAAGCACAAGGTCCTGAGTTCAATCCCCGGTACCCCCAAAAAAAAAAAAAGATATGCTAAAGTTCTAGCTCCTCAGAATGGGACCTTACTTGAACACAGGGCCTTTACAGTGGTATCAAGTTGAAACGAGGTCATGAGAGTTGTCCTTAATTCAATATAACTATTGTCCTGAACAAAAGGGGCAATTCAGACAGACAGACACAGACAGACAGAGACACACACACACACACTCACACACTGGAAGAACACTGTGACGATGAAGACAGAGAGCAGGGTGATGCATTTACAATTCAGGATGCCAAAGACTGCCAGCACACAACCAGAAGCTCAGAGAGGGGCAGGGAACAGATTCTCCCTCAAAGCCGTCAGAAGGAACCAATTCTGCCAACCTTCTCCTTGGACTTCAGGCCTCTGGAACTGTGAGACAATAAATTTCTGTTTGTGGTTTGTATTATGGCAGCCCTAGTGAACATAATGAACTTCATGGAAAATTCAAACTTAACACATGTAAATAATATATATATCACAAACTGAAAATCACAGGAATCTCTACAACTACCAGACAGCTTTAGTGCATGATAGAGAGCTGCTTCGGAGGATGATGCTAAAGATAACATTCAAAGTCATCTCTTAAAGCAGGCAAGAGGGCAGTGGCTTTCTTCTTCTCCAGTAAGAGGAAATTAAATATTACATGTAATCAGCAGGCCTGAAATTACTTCAGAAATGATGACGAGTTAAATGTAGACCTATTGGAGTGAAAACTATCAATTGTCCAGAATTATCCCTCTCAAAGTTTATAGGAAGTTTTAAATCTTTTCTTTTATCCGAGATGAAAAATACTTCATCTCTAAGATTTTGATATAAATCTTCAACCTCAATGTTTAATGGTGTTATTAACTTATATGTGCACATCAGCTGATCACATCTTTTGCGGGAAGGCAATTCCAAGGGCTTGGTCTGTTTCTCTAGGGTGAAAGAGTGCATGTGCTTCTGTTCGAGTCACAATTAAAATAAGTCAGAGGGTCGGGGATTTAGCCCAGTGGTTCTGCCGCTTGCCCTGCAAGCACAAGGACCTGAGTTCAATCCCTGGTACCAAAAAAGAAAAAAAGTCAGAACATACGGAAAAACCATTTGCAATATTCAACAAGTACCAAATCTTTCCAAGGCCTTCCAATATGTACAGGCAATAATGGTATAATAGTTGGGGGGAAATGGCTTCAAGCGAAACAGACACAGCTAAAAAAGCTCCAGTACTAACCACCTGTGTGAACATGGGCACATGGCCCCTGTATGCACTATGATTCTGCGGTCAAATGGAGATGATAATAACATAACTCAGATTTAGGGTTGCATGAGGACTAAACGAAGCAAAAGAATGTATTACTGTACTTTGAACAAAGTGACTGTTTAATAAGGGTCATTTAGTCTCATGTTATTAACCCTCAATTCACAAGTAAGTTTTATGCAGTAGAGTACTACCATTTTCCCTTAGGAAAGAATATAAAAATATGGAACGCAACCTCTGATAAAAGTAGCTCAACCATCAAGACCATTATTCTGACATTCCATGATTCTCAAGCAATTTGGTTAAGTCATTAATAGGCCTCTGGGATTTGTTTTGTTTTCTATTCCCCATAAAACCAATTTTTCATTCAAATAAAAAAAATTTTAACAGCTTTCAGAATACTACTATTTTTAACTTACAGCATTTCTGCATTTCTTTACCTACATAAATTCTATCATAAGGAATATTTTAGAAAGAATAGTTCTTCATTTTCTAAACTGAAAAATCAGGAAGAAAATCATAAGATTATGCTCCCCAAAAAACCAGATTATATAAATTAGCACATATTCAAAATTTCCAATTATGTGTTTGGATTGATCCTCCACAGAATTTTCTTCTGCTCCATTTTTTTTAATTACTTAGGTTATAAAGTTCTATCTTTTATAAAGACTTTTAAAAGATACAGCATGGATGATTTACAAAATTATTTTTCAACATCATTTGGTAAGGTTATTAAGGTTTATGTTTCCTGTAGTTACTTCAGAAATAGCATTAAGTTTTCCACAAGCTACATGTTAGTAAATATGGATTTCTGTCCTTTCTCAATAAGGGAGAGGGAGAATGCCCATCAGAAATATATGGCAGTAAGATTTTTAAAAATCCAAATCTGGGTCCTGACTCCAGACCAGCAATGGGGAAAGGACAGACAAAAGAGTTGCTTCTCTTTGTGGAAATAGATACAGAATGACGCAAAAGAAGATAGCTGGAAAGAAAAATTTGCTGTTTTTTTTTAAACTAAATGACTTCTGAAATACAGAGTAAAAACTCAATTTAAGAAGACATCAAGAATGTTAATACATTTGTTTTTGTCAAATCATTACTCTTATTCTTAACACTAAACGTCCATGAGGAAATAATCACATCATTCACCAGGAAATGAACTGTCATGAGAGGCTTTCAACTCTACCGAGAAAAAAAGAAAACAAAGCTGGGAAGAGCAATTCAACGTAAAGATACACTGGAGGAGTCTGCGAAACTTTGCTAACAGGATAACTGATTCCACTGGCTTTTACATTTGTTTATAAAAACAAGTTAAAAAGCTATTTTATGGGGGCTGGAGATTTAGCTCAGTGGTTTCGCCGCCTGCTGCGCAAGCACAAGGACCCAAGTTCGATACCCGGTACCAAAAAAAAAAAAGCTATTTTATAATCTAATTACTGAAATACATTGCCATTTAGTATTAAGAGAACAGATATATTTTACATATTAAAAAATAATGTACTTACTTGCTTTTCCCTTTGTAAACTGTAGCATAAGATCCTTCCCCTAATTTTTCCAGTTTTTCATATGAGTCAGCTTTTCCAAATTTGGGACTTGTTGGCTAAAAATGAAGCAGACAGAGGGTAAGCAAAATAGACAGTATCAGATTATTAAATAATAAATACTCTGATTTTTAATGAAAAAGTAGATTCTTTGTTACTTGTTAAATAACTTGTTTCTAATATGAGTATTTATTTATAGAAACAACAGAAAAAAGTCACAATACAAAATCCAAAACATGTAAATGAACACATATAAAATTAAATTTACCTATAAGCTAAGCAAGGAACTAAATATTTTGATATTTCTTCTTTCAATGTTATCTTGCTGATAGCTGCTTTTTTTTTTTACATAGTTGGGATTTCACCATACATATTATCTTACCACCTGCTTTTTTTTAACTCAATATATCATAAACATTTTCCGTGTTATTATAAAATCACAAATCATTTCAGGAAAATTGATACCCTGAACGAAAAGCCTAACATTTAATGGGCAGATAAACTAAAACCCAGGAAAGAGAGTTCAGAGTGCAGTGCAAAGGTAAGCATAACTCTGAATATGAAGATATTGTAGCCTTTAAAAAATTAAACAACGCTGGTCTTGCCTATCAAGTGCAAGGCCCAGGATTAAATCCCAGCATTGCCAAAAAATAAAATTACAATAAAAAATGAAAGAACTGGAGATCTTAGAGATTAAAAATTTATTCAGTGAAATGAAATATTTAATGGGCAGTAAGTAGAAGAATGGACATAATTGTAAAAATAATAAGCTCAACATCTGAAACGAATTCTCCCAGAAAACTTCAGGGAGTGACTGTATCAAAATAGAAAAATTATTCAACAAGCACATTTTTCACGGACAACAACAGCTACCAAAATATCCCAATATTTTCAAAATTAAAAGAGAAAATAACTTTATATCACTAACATTGCACTCAAGTAAGTCGTATGTGTGTGCGGTAAATACAGGGCACTTTTACCTCCCATTGGGAAAAAAAAGTCTAGATATAAAGTTCCACATTGTCACAATATAAGACTTGGTTGGACTAATAGAAGACATGCAAGCAGGAAAAAAACTAGGAAAGAAGAAATAATATCATGTTGAGATTTCCTGACTCAATCAGGACTTCACACACTAACTCCCCAGCCACAAATTTTAGCATGCTTATCAACTTTAAAAGGTGGTCACTAGATTTATTTAAACAAAATGCACAAATTTCAAACAAATTAAGGAAAAAGGAATGGAAGAAAAAAGTGTCATGAAGGGAGAAGAAGGGGAGGAGTGGAAGAAATAATTCTCCATAAGAAAGCATGCTAAGTGAAATACAATAAAACGGAAGTCGATATAAACATATCAATGATTACAATAAACATAAATGAGTGGACTTCCCCTCTTAAGAGAAAAACCTCAGATTAAAAAGCAAGAAAGATCTAGCAATATGCTATGAAGAAGATACAAAATTAAAACAAAAGAATTAACCTAAAAATAAAGTAGTAAGGGGAAAATACACCTAAAAAAGATATTTTTTAAAATAATGCATTATAGTAATATTGATGGCAGATAATACAAAATTCACAAAACAATAAATGAAGTTACTATTTCCCACAAAGTGAATGTTAAATCTACTAAGAAATGTAATAACCATAAACTAGTAAAGGCTTAATAACATAGCTTTGAAATATGTGAAATTGTAAAATGAGAAACTGTCAAATCTACAGTCATAACAGAAGAGACAAACATTGCTTAACATTAACAAACCAAGAAGACAACCATAAGTAAAGGATCTATAGACTTGAATGTCAGAATTAACATGTTACCCTAGTATATATATCCTTATATTCTTTCTAAGCACACATTTAACATTAACTTTAAAATGATCATAAATTAGGCTATAAAGAATATCCCAATATTGAAAACTACAGAACCACTGTGGTTCAAGTTCTTTTTCTGAACATGATGCAATACAATTACACATTAAGACTACTGATAATGTATACTGTATTTGAGATTATAGCTAAATGAGTAGATTATAGCTACTCTTGCTAAACAATACGTCACTATATAACCCTTTCATCTTTATCTCTCTATACAATAGCATGTTGTATACTTTAAATACACATAAAATTTATTTTAAAAAATAATAATAAAAAGAAAACTAAACAGTTCATTCCCATAAGTTAAAAAGGATAGACCTGGAAAACATAATGTTAAGTGAAATAAACCAGACACACAGGCTTAAATACTGTGTGGTCAAAAAGTAAACAAAGAGCAGAATAAAGGACTGATAGAAGGAAACAGAGAGAAAGAGAGATCTTTTGCAAACAGGAAGGGGTCCAAGAGATATGGGGGGGAGGGTTAAGATATGTCATGTACATGTACCAAATACCCAAAGTGAACGTAAATATTATATGTCCTAAACATGAACTGAAAAATAACATCAACAACAATGAAAATGGGGAACGGGAATCTAGAGATGGAGGAAGTGAGGAAGGGAAAGGGAATGAAAAAAGAATCAAAACGTGTTATGTACATGTACTTACTACCTAAGATGAATGTAAACTTCAAGTATTGCAAACATGTATTAATAAAATATAATTTTTAAAAAGTTATATGAAAGTCAAAAAAAAGAAAATCAAAACTGAAAATTCATGAATAAACATAAGGACATGACATTTTAAGACCTCTGAAATGTAGCCAAATCAATATATAAATGAAAATTTAAATATATATGCCTATAGTACTAAAAAAGAAATAATGTGCTTTAGACTTAACTGCAGCTAGAATAGGAGCTAAAATGCTGCAGTAGGGAGGGATTAATAGACAATGAAATATACTCATGTAATATGAAGCAAAAATATTATAGACATGACCATTAAAGCTTAGTACTATAAATAAATAAATACTATAAAATATATTAAAGCTTAATACTATAAATAAATAAAGCTTAATACTATAAAGGTCATTAAAAGAGATAATTCTCTGCAGCTTATTAAAGGCGAACCATACGAAGATTAGAAATTTAAAAGAGATCATTACTCAGTGTAGAAACAGACCTTTTGTTATCATTAACTAACCTAGAATTCTATGTACAGTTTTATATTAAAATACTTGAAAATTTAGAAGGCATACCTTATTTCTGTAAAAGTATCAAATACCCAAATTGACTTCAGCAAAAACCAAAACAAAATAAACATAATCAATTTAAACAATACAAATTTTTAAATGCAACAGGCTACTTACTACAAGCAACTTCTAAAATTTAGGTAACAAATAATTACTAAGTTGTAAAAAGCAGATACCTAAAAATATTAAACGCTACCAAATTAATTTCTGAGATTAGCATAACTCTATTACTAAAATTCATTCCTTAACTAATCAACTAAACAAAAGGCCAAGTATGATGAACATAAAGGCAAAAAACATATAAGATCACTTTCTTCAAGTCTGCCAAAGCAATAATACATCATGCCCAAGTGAGAATTATTTCATAAATTCAAGAATAGTTCAACATCAAAAAATGTACTGGTATATTTCACTACATAAGGGGAAATATGGTAATTTAATAAATTCTAAAATTTTTTAAATTTGTGTAGATCTGAAATTAAAAAATAAGAAAAAAATCACAAAGGAAAGCACCCTAATTTAACAAAGGTGATTTTAGGATTTTAGGCATAAACTCAGTGGTGAAGTATATATGTGAGGCAACAGGTCTGATCTCCAGCATTGCAAAAAGAGAAAAAACTGAAAACAAAAAACACTGCCCAAGATGACTTCATAACAAACTTTGTCTTTAATGGTGAAAAATATGATTCTTTTTTTTGGTACCGGAGATTGAACTTGGGTCCTTCCTCTTGCGAGGCAGGCGGCAGAACCACTGAGCGGCCCGATTCACTCTCATATTAAAAAACAAGTCTACGAACCTCCACTATTTAAGAGTCACTGACAAGCATAGGAACCTGCTATACACTAACAAATATATCTCTAAACAGGGCTGAATGTCAGGGCCTTAAAATCAGTGGCGCAGATTGTAGAAATAAAATACATGCACATTTCTACCACCGCATTCACCTGGAAAGAGCCTAAGTCTGGATGGTCAACTCACTACAGTATATATAAACTTTTACATTGTTACTTCCTTAATACAGCTCATACTATGAAAGGAAAATAGAGACAGAATATATGTGTGGAACTAAAGATTTTGCTGACTCTAAAATCACATTTTTCAAAGTGTTTATGACAGACAGTTACTCGAAGCTGTGCTTACAGAGAAAGTCTCATCAGGCAACTTCTGTTACTCATAATTAGTACTAAGGAAAAAAGGACAAAGAATAAATTTCTGTGAGTCCCAAGTTTTAACCCAGCCTATCACTGGCAGTGACTGAACATCACAGGAAAAATGACCGTAGCAAATGCAGAAATAACTGCTGGGAAATTTAATAAGACCAGAAGAATGTTTTCAGGGTCAATTACTCAATCTGCCACAGGGGTGAACACCATAGTAACCATTTCCTGAACAAAGTACCTGATAAGGGGTCAATTTCACCCCAAGCTCTACAATGACACATTGCTAATCTTTTAAATAAAATGCAGAACAAAAATAGAATTCTTCCCTTCACAAAAGCAGAATTCCTAGAGCTGGATGACAGCATTATCTACTCTAACATAAATAAGAACCCCCCCCCAGCAGTAAGACTAATTTGCCCAAGACCATACTCTGAGTTATAATGAAACACATTTTTTCCTCAAAGTAAAATTCATCTATTTAATCCACTCTCATTTTAGTACTGAGTATGAAAAAAATTAGTAGCAAAAGCTTTTTTTAATTACAGTATTTTTAGAAAATACGCTAACTAAATAACAAGGATTTATAGATGTGCATATACATGCATATCTCTATATACTGTCAATATATAGCACTATAATTTATATATATGTTACATGTACCAAAATGCCATACATAGACAGGGCGGCTTCAACAACAGCAAACTGCTTTGCTCCCTGTCCTGGAAGCCAGTCCTTGATCAGGATGTTGACAACTCTGGTTTCTCCTGAGGCCTCTCCTTGGCCTGCAGCTCTGGCCCTTCCCATCATGTCTTCAATGTCTTTTCTCCAATTGAGAGCATCCCTTAGCACCTCTCTCTCTTCTTAGCAAGGCCTCCATCATACGGATTAGGATCCTATCCCAATGATCATCTTAGCTTAATCGAATCTTTAAAGATCTTATCATCAGATATATAGTAGCATTCTGAGGTATTGGGTGTTGGGGTTTCAAAATCAAAATTTGGGGGGGACATAATTCAGCCCATAACCATAGAAATAAAGGAGAAACAGACAGATACAGATATTTCAAAATTGAACATAGACAAGAGTGGAGGGAGGAGAAGAAAAGATGGAAAATTTGTTTTCCATGAATTTGGTTTCCATGTAGGTTAAACTACATAAGTACAATGACAGGCTTCTGAGGTCTAAGCATTATATTCATTTAGGATCCCTCTTTTTTTTTCTTGGAAGAAACATGTAAGATACAAACCATGTAGTGAGCTGAATCAAGTAAACTTTAATGGAAAATTACATTTAAAGTTGCCTGACTAGTCCTGTGTGGGTTATGTTCTCATGCATTTTTCATCACCAGAAACAGCTTGTGAATGTCACACTTTACCATCACCCTCCTGAGCCCAAGTTTTAAATAGAAATTTTAAAATCTATACTAAACTTCAGTATAAAATGATCTTCAATGGGGAAAATATTGTGTTCACAGTTCCACTCTAAATTATTTAAAATCAGAATGAGAGGTCTGTGCATTTGCTTTTGTGCTCCTTTAAGAATGAATTCAATCTAAGTTAAAGGGAAAAAGTGGCTGCAGAAAATTACCTCTTTACACCTATTAGGAGATAAACCGCTAATGTGTACTTTGAGCAAGTACAAGACACAGTCCTCAAAGAACTGTCAGAGAGAATAGATGTCAGTATTTTTTTTCTCTAAGAAAGGTACTAAAAATTTCCAAAAAATTGTGTATTTCATTCTTAATAATCTATCTTGTATACAGAATTAAGACACAGACCCTACTATTCTAAAAAACTGAACAGGAAATTTTAAAAACAAGGACAATTTTCTTGTTATAAAAATAATTTTCATTTATTCACAAGAAAAATCAAGTAGGAGAAAATGCTAATGGTACAAAATAGTCTATTCATCTAACCAAATGGATTTTGATGCCTTAACTGCCATGGTAAAAGTATATTATATTAATGCTTCAGTGGTAGAAAATTAATATTTTGCCACAGTTATTTGCCCTGCAAAAAAAGTCAGCTATTTATCCTGTAAAACTGATATGTAGCTACTGTGGAAATACGCTGTAATTTACAGATCAATCATACTGACTTCACCGGAAGATAAAGGCATATAATTTCACTCTAAAATTGTTCTAATCTATAAAAGAATGGTCCTATGGAATTGGTCATGAGTTTCAAGAGTTAGAGTCTTAAAAACTGAGTCTTCTGTTTAAAGGATGCAAAAATAATCTGATCTACAATTACTATGCACATAAATAAGGAATTCAGATGACAAGTTTTTCGAAGGGTCAATAATATAATCCTTCCTACCAAATAAGCAAAACAAAGAATAAATTGGAAGAAGAGGTCTTATTTTGTGTAATAATTAAAGTTCAGGCTTTTCATTTGCCTTTTTTTCCTTGCAATCATATTAAATCATTACACTTAAAGACACTGGATCAAACTAACATGTAGTCAACTCTAAATGTTACATTCAGTGCATTCATGTCAGGTGCATGGATGGATGGAAAACAGCTTCATGGAACAACTATTCTCTGCTTATCATTTCCCTAAGTCTTCACAGAGCACTTTAGTGACTTGGAAATACAGAGGGCTAATCTGCAATTACTGACAGACACTAACCATATGGAGATGCAGAATTTAATGAGATAAAGTTAATACATTTTTCAAAAACAGAATAAAAGTGCAGACAACCACCAACTGTCCAGACCAATGGAGGGGAACATTGGCCTGGGTAATGGAAAGTGCAGTTAATGTTCCAATTGAACAGAGGTTGCCACCCTGCCATTATGAAGGTGTCCCTGCACATTGGCACCTTCAGGTCACTGTGTAATAATACCAAGAAACAATAAGCAAACACTGAGTATTTACTATATATGAGCCCTATATACATTATCTAAATTTTATCCCTGTAATACAACCACAAGATTGTTCCACCATTTCCATTTAAACAAAATAATGAAAGACCAGAGAAATAAAGTAATTCATCTAAGAATTTATAGCGACTAGCAGTACTAGAAGTCAAAAAAAAAATTAACAGAATTGAGTCTATGTTTTTACCACTACTACTGGTAGAATATTCCCATGTAGTCTTAATTCCCACTCATGTGAAGGAGATATTAATTATGATTAGGTCTATCTTCTACTGAAAACACATACACAACTTAAAGGAGGAAAGGTTTATTTAGGCTCATTTCAGAGATTTCATTCTATGGTCACTTAGCCATGCTGTTTTGGGTCAACAACTGCACAATATACATCATGGCAGGAGCATGTGACAGAGGAGGCCTATTCACTTCCTGGTATCCAAGGACACAACCCCTAACTTCCTTTCATTCCTAAAGGCCTGGATGGAACACATGGCCAGTGGGTGACATTTAAGATCCAGACCATAACATACTGAATGCAGGACAACCAGTTGAGAATCACTTATCTACTATGTTACACTGTCACTGTGATAGTGGGTCCGAGGACAAGGGAGGAACGATTCAACCAGAAGTATGTGAACCTATTAAACAAGGACTTGAAGTCAAACCACACTTGGCTAATTGTTCCGCTGCCTTTGACTTCCACAAGAGGCTCTATTACCCAGCACTTATACCCCTATTACAGCCACACTCAGGCAAGCCATAGTTAATAGGTAACTTGTTCATAAAATAGATCTAGATGTTGGACAGAAAGATAGACCCAAATGCCACATGTGTTCAAAAGCAGATGAGGGGCATAGTTAATACCTGAAGCAATGCCAAGAGGAAGCTACTGCAAGAATGAGCACCTGAGAATGAAATCAGAATTGTCATTTACAAGTCCATTCATTCCTCCTCTCTCTCCAGATTAGATATGTACATGATGGGACGAAGGTTTTCATGGTGATTGAAAGAAGTACATTTTGAGCAATTTGTAGAATGTATAGAGAATATTAACCTAAATAAAAAATTCCAAAAATATGTTCTCTTTAAGCTCAGCTAGTAATAGCACAACTCCATGAAATCCTTTCTAAATTTGGGCAGTAGGATAGGCAGTTTATCTACGTACCCTATCTAGCTGTAGCTACTGAAGAGCACAGCCACATTGGGGAATGATCAGGAAAGGCTACTGAAGGTTCATCATGTCACTGATAGCATTAAATATTACCCAGGGAATGGTACTGGGAAAAGTAGGTAAGTCACCAAAAAAATGCCGGAACAAACACATCCATTGAAACATACCAACCAAAATAAATTCAGATTCTCTATAGTTTTCCAGAACTTGAAAATGTCTCTATCTGGAAAAAAAAAAATCACCAAATATAGAATAGCATTATGGCCACTGCTATCAAGGCACTCTTGGCTCCCTGAATGCAGTCAGGGCTTCAAACACACAAGAGCCAGATCTGTTCATACAGATAAGGATGATGTTCGTACAGGTAAGGATGTGGTTCAAATAGTTTCTACATAGTACTTCCAAGAAACAAAGCTTTCTTCATTAAAATAGTAGGTGAGTCGCCACACTTTCAACTGTTTCTCTTCCTCAAATTTACTTCTGAAGACTACTCAAGATAGATAATACTTGAAATAGAACGAAAGATATGAATGGGCCAGGGATTGTCCCGCAAGTGCAAGGACCCGAGTTTGATCCCCAATACCCCCCCCAAAAAAGGATATGAATTAATCCTGGTAACTCTTAGGTAAAAGGATCCCCTTGATATTTACTACTGTGATATATATATATATATATATATATATATCACCCACCTTCAAGAATAACAAATCTTGTGCCAATACAGCTCTCTCGCTTTCTCATTTTTACCAAATGATATAAAATGAGATACAAAATGGTGTCACACAAGAAGTGTCAATACCTTCACTTTCTTCACAAATGGAAATACAATGGAAATTAGTCTGTTCAACAACAACAAAAAAGTATAACAAAACACCCCTTTCTTTCACCACAGGGGAGAGAACAAAAAAACAGCAGGCAAAGAGGACTAGAGGGAAGGGAGCAAATACTGTAGCACTCTCCTAAAAGAGAAAAACTATCTCCAGCCTGACCGAGAAAAAGCAAAGACATTTTTCCAGGGTACATAGAAAGGAAGCAACGTGACTAAACTGAAAAGAATACAAAGTACTTTCTGCACAGAGTAATGTCAGTGCTCTGATATATCAGAAAGACATCACAGGGTGGACCAGGATAGGGCACACTTAATTTGAAACTTACAAAAGAGAATCCGAAGGAAATGAACCCCTCAATGCCTAGTGCTCCATTTTTGGAATGCCCAGAACAATGGAACACAATTAAATGTGTTCTATTCACATTCTTTTCCACTGAATTTTTCTAAGTAAAATATATGGATTTCATGCAAAAATTCAAAAAATTTCAAACTTCAGTATAAATGTGATAAAAATACAAAAAAGAAACAGAAAATTTCCAATTAAACTCACTGGCATGAACACATATTTGTATCTCCTCCCCAATAATCCATACTGAAATGACAGTAACTTTGTAACCTATAAGACCAAATAGAGTAAGAGAAGAGAAACAAAATTTTGAGAAGGAGGAAGATTGATGAGAAGCCTCTAGCTAGGATAGGTAAAGAAAGCTTGATACCCACAAGACCAAAGTCATAAGCCAACCAGAAGTCAATTCATACTTCAGAATCCCAGAAGCACTCAAGAACTGGAAGACTGGAGTGCAGCTCAGTGGTAGAGCACTTGCCAAGCACGCAGGAGGCCCTAGGTTTGATCCCCAGCAGAGAAGACAAAAAAGAATTGGAGACTGAGGCCCAAAGGGGGCTAAAAACTAAATGATTAGCTGGGATAAGTTGAAGAAAGAGGTCCTTTTCCCTAGACTCTCCCAGACGGGTGCCTGCCCTTCTCTGGTCCCAGCAAGGTTTATATTCTGAAAAGGCTCCATCAGAGAGACTCAGAAATGAGACACCAAGCACACTGGGTATGAGAAAAAAGGTACCTGGAAGGAAAACAAGTCCAAAGAAAGTCTGCGTAGAAAAGTAGAAAGCCTTCAGAATCACACTGGTCATCTCAGAATAATAACAGCTTCGTTTTTATGTCCTAAAAACAGGATGGTAACTCCATTAGGGAGAACCACCATCTAAAGGAGGAAAAAAATCAAGAGATACTAACATTTGAGGGTACTCCTATCATATGATTAGCCCTCCACTAAAATTCCCTATGCTGAAGCGCACCAGCTGACAAGCCACCTACGCACAGAGGGAAAAAATCCAAAGTTTTCCTAATCTATGTGTAGTATCCTTGGAAATATATGAGGTGATATATTATTTATTGCAAAAGAACAAAATGTTTATTTCTACAAGAACAATCAAAGAATAGAGACAGTTCATGGAAATAAACATTAGAATATTAAAATTCAACTGAAGGGTTAAAAATTTAAGTCAAAAAGTTCCCAGAAAGCAGGAAAAAAAAATTTAAATAGAGAAAGGATAAGTAAATTAGAAGATCAACCCAGAAGCACCAACATTTCATCTAATAAAAATGTTTTTTAAAAGAGGAAGACAGAGATTGAGTAGCTCAATGATAGTGTTTCCCTAGTATGCACAAGGCTCTGGGTTCAACCCCAGGACAGGAAAAAAGCAGATAAGAAAGAGATTTTAAAAAGGAAGTTAAATAATTGATTAAAGAATATTTTGCTGAAACTGAAAAGAAATTTCAAATTAGAAAAGACTCACTGAATTTCAAGAAAAATGTTCCTGCCAGAAATTTTTTTAAAGTCCTAAAAGGTTCCACAAAGACAAAAACCAGGTAATACAGAACAAATTGGGAGTCAGAATAGTCTCATGACTTTCAATAACAGAACACCTAGAAGAAAAAAACAAAAACAAGGCCTTCAAAAATCTAAGAAAAAAATCATCTTATCAACTAGAATCATATACCCAGCAAGATTAGTATGACAGTCACTGTGACATATGCAAAAAAAAAAAAAAAAACTACATCATTTATTCTCATCGTGCTTGCATGAGCCACTGAAATAAACCAAGAACAAGAATGGCAAGAAATCCAGAGAACAAAACTATACAAAACAACAACAAAAAAACTCTCAGGAAGATGGTGACTCAGAAACCTCAGGACTGAGGCTTGCAGGTTAATCAATCTAGATCGGACTAGGGCCACAGAGGACTGCAAAGGGAGTCTCAGGAAAAAATGATAAAAGTACATGATTCTGATTTGTTTCAAAGGATTTTCACTGCTGTGTTAAATACCGCCAGGCCTCGATGTGTGATTAAAATAATACTAATTCTATTAATTGGTATAGTTGATGAACAAATGAAAAGAGGCAATTACAACTAGGAAAGAATAGAAATTTAATCATAGTATATGTCTCTTCCTATGAACAGTACTTACATCGTCAAATGATTGTAAATACTATATATAATTTTAAGCCCAAAAGGATAAATACACTTGGAAACAGACATGTAACAGAAAATCATCTCCTAATGTGTTTCTTTTTATCCTGTAAACCATTAGTGATATCTAAAGTCACTTTTCCTGAAACACTGCTTCTTTGATCTTCTCTTTCCTTTGGACTTATGGAGACTTCCTTGCACAGAATTTACTCCAAAATCTATCAGGGCAAGAAAGTGCTTCCATTTGTCATTTTGGAGAAGTCCCAAGAGAAAAACAAGAAACTACCTCAATACCATTAGAGCACCACAGGTCTCCCAGTACTTTCCCATTCATAAGAGTCACCAATGTCCCCCCTGGCTGCTGTTGCCGTCCTGACAATGGCCCAACAAGCCACTGGTAGGCACTTGATGACAATTTGGGTGTTCCTGGTTCTAAGAGGGGACACCAGTCCCCTTACCCTCCCTGAGTTTCCTTCATCACACTGTCTGACTCTACACAGACTTTAAAACCATTGATGGTTTGTACCCTAACTCCAATTCTAAGGTTCATGGCTGGTCATTTGTCTCTGTTGAAGACACCATCCACTGGTTTTGGTTTCACTACACTAGTCGTTCTAATTATATGAAGAGTTTCAAAACCTATGTCACTGCCATCTTCCCAGAATCATCTACTGTCTTATCTTTGCAGCTATCCTCAAGTATTACTTGAATAAACATAAAATTTAACTTTAAAGAGCGAGAGATGCAGAGCCCATTAGAGAGATGAGACCCACCTTTCATATAAGGGTTTTAATTAACTGCTCTTTAAGTCAAAATGAATATCAAAATCTCACTGTTATCATTTATGTTATTATCTAGGTACTGGCTTTTAAAGCTCCATGGCCCCCACTACCAGTAAGCACACCCAGCATCTAACTGTTGGTTTCTAAATAACATTCTTCAAGGGAAGGGGGCACTATTTAGACAGATGGGTGGTTCCGGGTCAGAGGGAGAAAAAAATATAAACTGAAAACATCTCATTGGAGCAGAAAGGAAGGAAGTACTACTCAAAATAAAACGATGAAGATATCTCAAAAGGACACCACAAACAACCTAAAAGAGGCCCCAATGGCCAAAGCAGGACACTCTGACCACCAGAATAATGTTAGTAAATTATATAACTAGACTCCCAGATAAAATCCATAATAATCACTTAAATTTGAATTTAGATACACAGTGAATAATTTTTTAGTATAAAATGCCTTATTGCAATATGTGGTATCCCAATTTCTATATAACATGTATAGGTTGATACATAATAATATTAAGATAACTACCCAATAAATATGTATAACCTTTTGTATCACATGGACTCAATCATTCTCAATAACTCTTTTCTTTCTTCTACATGACATTAAATCTCAAATTCCCCCAGAAATTAGTGATATCTGTGATATAGATGGATCCTACATTATAATCACAGATGATGATTATGGAGAACAGTATGGGGAAAACCAGATTATCAATTCTCACAAATGTTACATTAATACTTATTTCATCTTTCTTAATAAAAAATGCTATGCAGGGCTGGGGATTTAGCTCAGTGGTTCCACCACCTGCCTCGCAAGTGCATGGGTCCCGAGCTTGATCCCTGGTTCCAAAAAAAAAAGTAATGCAAGAACTGTGCAACCTCGTATAGTTTAAGCTGAATTGTCAATATTCTCCTAAAAGGTGACATTTTATACTCTGGTTTTGCCCCCATAAAAATATACCACTTAAAATTTATGAAAAGCCATGTGTTTCTTAGCAAGATAACAGAAACAAAATGCTATGAGCACTCTCTTATCTTTTAAACACTACATGTATATGTCAAAACATTCATAAAGTATAGGTTAAATCTGAAAATTACTTAATTTCAAAAGATCACTGGATTTTTTTACAATGTTAAGTGCAGACTAGTCTTACAAATGAATTCCAGTCAAAATATTACACGCAAAGACTAACAATCACCTTGGAATTTCACACTTCTTTTATCAACTGAATGTTTGTGTTCCCCAATGAAACAGTATTTGGGAATGGGGTCTTTGGGCAGTAAGGTCGGAAAGCTGGAGCCCTCATTAACAAAGTTAGTGCTCTTATACTAAGATACTAAGAGATATGAGAGGTGATTCATTGCCACCACCACTTCCCCTCCAACACAGATGCACAGTGAAGAAACACAGAGAAGATGACCATTTGCAAACCTGAAAGAATGTCCTTAGCACTTACCATGCTTTTGCTAGAGCACTGATCTGGACTTCCCAGGCAGAGAATTATGAGAAATAGATTTCTGTTGTTTAAATCACCTAGTCTATGATATTCTGCTACAGCAGCCCAGACTAAAACAACCCCCTCGGTCAAAAGACAATAATTGCCTTGATTTGGAGTTCAGTAAATTTCATAATGATGAATAAAATTTCTCTTTGAAGATCAACTTCAATGTCTAGCTCTTAAGTTATAAAATATTTCTAATGAAAACAAACTGGAACATAACGTGAACAAATTTTGACATTTCTTCTGAAATGAAATTCTTTGTGAATTTGCTGTTTTCAAAACTATTGTCACTTCACACAAAGAAAGTAAAATTCAAGAACCTCTCCAAGAGTCTGAAAGCTAAGGATTTTTAATTACAAATTCCTCTGACTACAAACTACTTTAAAAAGGGGTTTTTCCAAAAATAAGTTGAATCATTTCATTCATTTGCTTGCTGGGTACTAATGGGTAAAGAGTCCTCTCTTCTAAAACATTAAACCATGCTTGGAGAAAATGCATAAAAATTCACTGATGAACTGCCATCCTTCAGCACAGTGTGATGCTACAATTAGCAGGATATTCCTTCGGTTTACTCAGTGATAAATGGGAAGACTGCACTTACCGAGCTAGGGCTAGAGTGCCGCCTAACTTTAGGGGACTCTTTGCCAGCTGAGGAGGTCTTAAAGTTAATACAAGCATTGTTCTCAGAATGCACCCTCTTTACTTGATTACTTGGTTTCTCAAACGGATCAAAAGTGCTCTGTGTCCTCTGGACTCTGACTTTTTTATCCTCAGGAATTGTGTCCAGGTGCTTGATCACTGAGTCCATTCCCTGGCAGTTCCGTGTAGACATCTTTGTGACACATATCTGGGGGGAAAAAATTAAATTCAGAACTCTCCACTGAAACGTTCACATCACTAAACATGTTGATTTCTTATTTTAGAAAGTGTGCCAATTTTAATTTTAGGAAATACCCGAAAAGCCCATATTCGAAAAAGCTAGACCAGCTTCAATTACAGCATGAAAGTCCTCATAATCATTCTGCTTCTACACAATTACAACTTACATTTTAAAAGCTCTCCTTAAAATAAGAACCTTACAGTGTAGGCCACTAGTTCCCAATTATTCTTGAACTTCATATCTTTTATCACCTGATTGTAAGTGGATATTTCCAAATCATTAAGAAGGTATACAATTTGACTTAATTTCAGAAAAGATAAAAAACAGTCAGATGGCCACTTAAACTGATGGGTCATCACAGAAGCAGTTAACACAGACTGGAGGAAAAAAGGCATCATGTTGGTTAAAAGTTTTATGTTGGAATACGTTTAAAATCTGACCCCATCTCTAAATTGGTACAGAGCTAAAGAACTGAGGACAATTCTGGATTTTTTTTCCTTTTTAATTCCAAAGCTAATAGGTAAAAAGGAACAATATCAATGAAAAACACCAAGAATATTCATTATAAAGTGTTTACATTACTCCACTAAACCTCTACTTCATTCCCAATATCTTCATTCTCTTCTTTCTAAGCCTACTCTATTTTCATTCTACTTTAGTTTTTGAGCTTTGCTCTGTTTTCCACTTCATGCTCTAATCTTTTCACTCTATCCTCTGGAGACTTTGGTGTCTACACTGAGAAAATGGTCTCTAGCTTGTCTGTAAAGCTAGGTGTTACGGTATGAATTTTAAATATCTCCTAAAGGATCATGTGCTAAAGGTCTGGTTGCAAGCTCATGGCACATTGGGGATAATGGAACCCTTAGGAGATGAGGACTAATGGAAAAGAGGTCACTGGGAGCGTGCCCTGGAAGGCCTACTGGAGCCCTAAGCCCTACCTCTTTCTCTCTGTGCTTCTCAACTACCATGAGGGAGGCAGCTTTGCTCTATCATGTGCTCCCCACCATGATGCCTTGCCCAAAAGCAACAAGGCCCAAAGCAACAACGCCAAATGACCATGGACTAAAACCTTGGAAACTGTGAACTTAAATAAACCTTTCCCATTCTGAAGTTTCTGAACAGGTATTTTGTCAACAGTACAGAAAGCTAGCATACCAGGTAACTTTATTTTCTATCTAAAGAAAAAATAACTCTAAATGAAATTGCTTTTTAGGATATTTTTCTTCACATGAAAAGTTTCCACATCCTTGTATGCTATCAGGTAAGGAAAAGTAGAGGATATTTAAGAAAAGCTCATATTGTTATAGAAAAAAAAGTAATTTTTGGAATGATATGTATAGGTTGATTCCATATGGGCAATAAACGTACACACACACACACGTGAGACAGACATAAATACAAGTACAGATATAGACAGCAATATCTGTGCATATGTGCATGCATGTGTGTAGAAGCACAGTGCAAAGTACTGAAGGAAATATACCACACTTAACTTCAGTACCTCCACACATGTAGAACTGTTACACAGATAATGGTTAAGATTAGTAATATTTTTACATTCCTGTATTATTTGAATTATATATCAGTTTATGTTATTTTTAAAACATTAACATAAAAAGGTATATATAATTAAACTAAGCTCTTTATTTTTGGAAGCAAAAGACAATTCTACAATTAAATATTAAGCATCAACTCTGTCCCAAGACAGTGTCTCTACTACTAAGTACAGGTTAAATTCTAATTAAGTCAAATGAGGATATATCTGAGCTAAGGTTTTAGAGAGAAAATATTTAAATTTCAAAGCCTAAAGTATTTCCAAACTGAATATTCCTAAGCATTTCACATTTATCATTTTTGCCATCTAGTAGCAAGTGACAAATTACAAATAAAAATAATATAAATCAAACTTCTCAGAAACAATAAACTTAAGAAAACAGGCCTATAGTAGTGATTTTACTTGCTACACTTACAAATATATATCCTGCTAGTCACCTCCTAGTTCATATGTTAATTTAAAACACACCCTCCAGAACACGTGAGACTCCCTACCTTCTTAGTGCTTCTATGCAGCAAGGAGCACTGCCTACATGACTACACCATTTTCCCACAGTGCCCTGCTTGCTCAGTACCTGGCCCACAATAAAGTTCTGTAAGCTTTTTTAATTAATAAAGCAGATTCAGGAAGATTCATTCAAATAAATAATCTCTGTCCTTTCTTACTAAAAGAACTGAAACTCTGAGACATTATTCAAAAGCTATCATCATAGTGTTATCAACAAGATTTAATGGCAAGCTCAGGCCGGGGATTTAGCTCGGTGGTTCCGCTGCCTGCCTTGCAAGCGCAAGGACCCAAGTTCAATCCCCAGTACCAAAACAACAACAAAAAAAACAGCCAGCACATTAATGGCAAGTTCATTATGATACCCAGAATTCTAAAATGACACCCAATATTCCTTGCCTTTGAATAACTCCCACCCTTCAGAATGGGATTACCGTGAGATACCTTATGATTTTGCTATGTTATATATTACTGGGGTGGGCCTGTTATAACTTGGTGAGTTGTTTAAAATTCGAGCATTTTCTCCAACCCGTAGCAGAAGAGAAGGTCAGAGGTGTGCTGTGGACAACCTGGAATAAGGCAAAAACTCATGGTATGAATCATCTACAGGGCACTACATGGCAGACATTGGTCTCTGCCTCACAACTAGCAGGAAAATGGGGACTGCTAAAGAAGAAAATTATTTCTGCTCACAACCAGTGACCTGTAAAAAGGTCATGAGTTACAGGTGATAACCACAACCCAGGATAACACCCTGATTTCAGCCCAAAAAGATGTGGGCAAAAAAACAGCTACTCCATGCTCAGACTTCTAAACCACTAAGCTGTGATATAATAAGCCAGTGTGTTTGTGGCACGGTGCTATACATCAATAAAAAACTAATACATTCACTTTACTTATATTTGCTTGAAGCACTTAGATAGTTGATTTCACACTGCTGCAGATACACACTGTATCAGATCCAGGAGAAAATTATCAACGATTCTCATGATTAATACCAACATATAACCATGTACTTAAGAGTTTGCTGCACAACCTAATTCCATCAGTTTATAAAGCTCACAAACAAGTTCTCCACATGAAGTTTGTACACAATTTATGCCAGTCACCACTGCAGCCAGGTTTGTGTGAATAATACAGGTATCAGTGCTGCTGTGTGTGCATCTTCATCCAGGAAACTAATCTATACTCGAGTTTTCCACATAGTGCAAAGAGTAACTGTTCTGGAAAAGGTTCAAGCTTCCAGTATTTGGGACAAACTACTTAAATGTGATCTGGCCATCTCTGTTAACTATAAGTACAAGAGAAAGCAGAACCCGGACCTCGTTAATGATCTAGGGAATCAGTCTTGGGGATCTCCCAAACCTGTCTGGCCATTCACCTTGCAGACCCTAAACAAACAAGAGGAAGTTTGACCTGAAGAATGACTCAGGCAAGTGAAGTAAGAATAGAGCTCATACCCTGCTGAAAGATGAAATTTCTGGCAATTCTTTGAATGAAATTATTGAAATGCACATGACGAGAAGACTAAGAAGCCTGGATTCAGTGGTACAAAAGAGCACTGGAAGATAGATTACACACTGGTGCCATCATCCAATACCCAAGACCTCACGTGAATCCTTCTATCAACCTGTCATAAGCTAAATAAACTCTTCCCTGACCCAAAGAGAATCATCTTTCTTCCCACAATAAAGTGCATATGGTCAGTCCACTGGAAAGTGCTGGTAAAAGATATAACCTTACATAGAAGAAACCTTAGGGACAGATACATGGTATGTCAAAATGGAACAAAATTAGTAGGAACCCCTAAACCTCAAATAAGTAGATTCTCCCAATCCACAAACAAATATGAACCCTTTTATCTGTTACTAATTTTCATATGCATCTCTAGTACCCAGATTTAGGCCTTGCTCTAATTCTCCACTGAGAAAAAAGAGGAATCCTTGTAAGGCAATGGATTCTTGCTCACAGGGCAGGAAGTACAAAAAGAGCTGGGAAATATCCAGCTTTTATCAGAAAAGTAGGATATTTTCAAGGATATTTCAGAATATTTCAAGGACTTTCAGAAAAGTGGGATATTTCAAGAATGCTAGCAGAACAAAGGAATCTGCTTAAAATGGCTCCCACTGGCCAAACTATATAGGGGGCTACAGAGTAAAGTTGACCCAACAGAGGTTGAGAACTCTTTGTGAAATCGGTTGCCTCTCCTTTGATGGTGGTGGCCGGCCAAAGGGTCCAGAGACAGGAAGACAACTGGGTGTGTACAACTGGTGGTGACCAGAGACAGAGGATGACTAGGGCACCCAGACCAATTTTTTTACATCGATTTATGGCTGAATATACTACAGACCTGACCTGCTGGGCTAAAGCCCTGTTCAAAGCTTATTGTAAGACACTTGTGGCACAAGTTGAGCAAAAGGAAATATATACATACATATTTCCAAAAGGAAATATATACATACATATATATATATATATATATATATATATATATATATATATATATATAGGCTCTTCCAGTAGCCTCAAGAGACACAGAGGGGACAACAAAGACTTAGAGGTGGCCACAAAAATACACATTAACCACAACAGGGAAGCAAAGCGGGAGGCCAACCAGAAGCTCAAAAAAAAACCAAATAGATATGTTGACAAGAGCACTCATGTGAAAAGAGAGATTACTAAGGGGCGGGGTACAAACATGGGGAAAACAGGAGCCAGACAGAGTCAAAATCTACCAGTTGACCAAAGCTAGATTGGGATCAAAATGCATGATGCAAAAAGTATGGATACTAGAAAAAACAATGTCCAGAAAACGATGCGAGAGATGATAAAAATTCCAAAACTAGGAGGCTGCCTACAAAAAGCTATTGCCCCCGGAAAGAAAAAACAGATGCTGGCCTCATTAGACTGGCAAAAAACTAAAGGTTACAGGGAATAGGCAAGACCAGGCTCTATCTCCCTAGGCCCCCAGGAGCCCATGATCACAATAAAAATGGGAGACCAACTGATGGATTTTAGGGTAGATAATGGAGCCAAACATTCAGGGGTGACACAACCCATTGGGCCATTATCCAAGAGAAATGTGACTATTGTAGGAGCCACGGGGTTTCCAGAGAAGAGGCCATTTTGCCATCCTAAAAGATAAGTTACAGGGGGTGGTCAAAAGTCCAACATGAGTTCCTGTATCTTCCAAACTGCCCAGAGTTCCCTTGTTAGAGAGAGAGACTTGCTCCAAAAGCTGCATGCTCAAATTACCTTTAGGCCAAAAGGGGATATGACTTTGAGCCTGGCTCAATCAAAACCCACGGTGTTAACCCTTACTGTCTCACAGGCAGAGGAATGTAAACTTTATTTAGATAAGCCACCACAACCAGGAACAAATCAACTATACAGATGGCACATAAGATTCTCAGGGTATGGGCTAAAGATAATCCACCTGGTTCTAGCTATACCTCAAACACTGGTGACTGTGAAACTAAAACCAGGGACAATTCCAGTTCTGCCATACCCGCTCTGTAGGGAAGCCATTCAGGGTATTCAAAGACATTTACAACGGCTCTTAAGATCATGGAATCTTGGCTAGATGCCAGTCATCCTGGAACATTCCACTCCTACCTGTACATAAGCCAGGGACAAATAAATACAGACAAGTACAGGACTTGCACACTGTAAATCAGCCCACTGAGACTATTCACCCATAGGTGTCAAATCAATACATACTAATGGGACTTAGTCCAGTAATTGCTGCCTCATTTACCTGCTTAGATTTAAAGGATGGCTTTTTCTGTTTGCATGTTGCCCCTGTCAGCCAGCCCATCTTTGCATTTCAATGGGAGGATCCTGTCACAGGCACAAAAGAACAATTAACCTCGACGAGGCTTCTCCAGGGGTTGAAAAACTCTCCTACAATCTTTGGAGAGGCACTAGTTACCAAACTGAAAGCTTTTCATGCCAGGATGACTGCACCCTGCTGCAGTATGTAGATGACCTCCTTACAGCAGCCCCAACTCAAGGAGACTGTTATTAGGGAACCAAGCACCTCCTTCATTTGCCTTGGAAGGTAGAATATAATAAGGTATCCAAGAAAAAGGCGCAAATTTGCCAACAAGAGGTCAAATATTTAGGTTTCATAGTGACTCAGGGGGAACACCAACTAGGCACAGAACAAAAATAGGCTGCCTGTGCCCTCCCAACCCCAACCAGAGAGTTTCTGGGGCCAACAAGATTCTGCCATATCTAGATCCCAAATTTCTTACTTATGGCTAAGGCCCTATATAAAGCTATAAAGTAGGGCAAAAGGGAGCCCCTCCTCTGGGAAGCTGACCAGGAGAAAACATTTTAACAAATCAAAGAAGCTTTGACCCAGGCCCCAGCCTTAGGATTGCCAGACATAACCAAGCTTTTCTTCCTATATGTCCATGAGTTGGAGGGAATGGCCATAGGAGTCTTTTTTTTTCTTCATTAAGTTTATTGGTACATTTTAGGTACACAATATGATGACACACATCATTGGGAATTTGTACCTTTACATGATATATCTTGGTTCTTATTTTTCCCCCATTCCCCTGCCCTCCCTTCAACCCTCCACCCTTCCCTATTTACAAAGACTTTGTTTCCATTTTTTCCTTTTCTCATATTTTTTTCTCTTCCTTTCTTTCCTTTCCTCTACCCCTCCCACTTCCCCTCCGCCTTTGGACCTTTTCTTCCTATTTCACATTATCAATTATACATTTTGATCCTTATTTACACTTTCAGTTTCTTACACCAGAGAAACTATTCAGTATTTACACATTTGTGTCCTATTGTCCATAGGAGTCTTAACTCAAGTCTTAGGATCATGACATTGCCCAGTGTCATACTTGTCAAAACAGCTATACTTTATGGCCCTAGGATGGCCTCCATGATGCAGGACACTTGCTGCCACTGCCCTGCTAATGCAGGAAGCTGACAAGCTGATTTTGGGACAACTGACCATTTGAGTACCACACTCAATCATAACCTTGATGGACCAGAGAGGACAATATTGATTATCAAACCCAAAAATGACCTGATATCAAGGGTTTCTATGTAAAAATAGCTTGCTCCCAGTCCAATCAGGAGCCCCCCTTCATGACTATATGAAAGTTGTGGATGAAACAGTCACAAGCTGAGGAGATCTCACACATCACCCTCTCAGAGACCCAGATGTTGCATATTTCACAGATAAAAATAATTCTGTGCTGAAAGGGATCCAACAGGCAAGATATACAGTGGTGACATTGGACTCTATGGTAGAGTCCCAGCCTCTCCCCACCAGAACCTCAGCCCAAAAAGCAGAGCTAATAGCTTTGACAAAGGCTCTCTTACTAACGACAAAAAGCTAATATCTAGACTGATTCCAAATATGCCTCTGCAACATTACATGTACATGGAGTCCTATATAAGAAAAGAAGACTCTCTACTGCTAGAGGAAAAATAATAAAGCACAAAGAAAATAATTTTATAGCTGCTAGATACAATATGGGCCCCAGAAAAAAATGGCTGTTATACACTACAGAGGGCACCAATGGACTAGAACATTAGAAGCCAGGGGAAACCAAAAAGACAGAAAAACAAAGCAGGCTAACCTAACCTAAAAGAGGGGCCCTGGCCATGCCCTTCATCCTCCTCTCCCTCAGACT
This sequence comes from Heterocephalus glaber, assembly GCF_000247695.1. The sequence goes on from NW_004624809.1 coordinate 2,542,937, forward strand.
ATGAGCTACTCTTCAAATGAAAGAGCTTGATTTGCCCAAGAAGCTGGAGATTATGTAAAGGGGGGAACAAAAAAAGTTCGCTGATGAGAGGCTGGCCACCCCCAAAGTGTTGGGCCCCAGGTTTGTAAAACAATTTCATCAAGGGTCTCATATGAGAAAAACAGCACTACAGACATTTCTAAGCCATCATCTCTAAGTGCCACAGCTCACTGCCATCACCTAAGCTATATGTAAACAATATACTCAAAACAACCCAAGACAAGGGCCCACTTGGCCCCTGGGTATTCAAGAAATGGGTGTTATCCTTGGTGAAAATTTGGTTGTAGACTTCACTGAACTGCTTCAGACAGAAGGCTATCAATATATGTTGGTGCTTTTCTACACCTATTAAGGGTGGGCTGAGGCTCTTTCCATCCAAACAGAAAAGGCACAAGAGGTGACCATAGTACTGTTAAGAGACATCATCCCAAGATTTAGACTGCCTTTGACCTTGCAGTCAAACAATGGACCAGCTGAGATAATCCAGGGACTCACATGGATGTTAAAAGTAAAATAAAAACTACACACAGCCTACTGGCTACAGAACCCAGAAGAAAATAGAATACATGAACTGGACACTCAAACAATTGTTGAAAAAATATTGCCAAGAAACCCACCTGAAATGGGATCAAGTCTTCCCCATGGTCCTCCTCCAAGTCAGGTGTACCCCCACAAAAAAAACTGGGTATTGCCCTCATGAGATTTTGCTTGGCCAGCCACCCCCAATTATAAGTCAAATTAAAGGTAATATTTATGAGCAAGAAAAACTGAAACTAAGAAAACAGACACAGGCTTTCACGCACAACATCCATAACTGGGTACAAGAGAGACTGCCCATAAGCCTACCAGACCCAATATAGCCATTTAAACCCAGGAACATTTTTGGAGGCAAGAAATGAAATCCAACTCTGGGGCTCACAGAAATGGGTCTCATACTGTAATCCTGTCCACCCCCACTACTGTTAAAAAGTTGCAGAACTTGTACCACAGTCAGCTAAAGCCAACAGCCCAAGACAAGCAGACCAGCCTGCATGATCCAGACCACCCAAACCAGATGATCCTGCTGCCACCAGAAACAACAGCCCAGCCCTAGTCATCCAGGAAGCTGACCAGTCCATGCATGGCTCAAGTTTGCAGATCCACATAGAGTCACAACAACAACATAAGTCTCTTATCCTCTTTGTTATAATTCTCCCTTGCCTCTTAGCCCTACTAGTCAGAAACATTCAGTCAGCCATAAAAACTCCGATAGACAGACATGCCACCACTCAACTTACAACCTTAACCAAGTACCAATCTCTGCTCAATAGGAAACCATCCCCTTGTGACAAAAAATTAATTATAATGATGATGATGATGCTATTAAAACTTGTTATCAAAAGCATCAAAGGGGAGAATGAAGAAGGACTTAAAGAAAAAACAAGTTTTTCCCAGCCTTGGATAGTCCTTCCCCCACTTGGACCACCACCTCTCCTCTGTCTCCTGTAGTGTAACTCCCTATTCTGGTACATATAAAATTGACAACTATGTCCTATAAACAAAGTTTATGTCAATCTGTTCTTATATGATTCATAGATTCATAAGGCTCTGTCTTGTTTCAAGGCTAAGTTACAAAACTGTCTGCCCTTGTCCTGTTTCTATAAGGTCACTTGATGTCACTAAAAAGACCATACCCCTTCAACCAAATGTATAAAAACTGAAACTTTTCTTTGTTCAAAGCTTGCCTTTGAACATTAGTCATTGAGCAGGTGTTCACCTAAAATAAAGTCCTCTTGTAATCTCTCCTCTCTTGGATTTTTGCAACAGAAAAGTCTAATAAAGGGTTTTTTTTAACTAACTTAAGAAAAATAAGAGGTTTTGATAGGTTAGAAGTGGTCTTCTCACGTCATGGGAACAGAAAAAACATACTGGATACCTCTGCCCACGGCCCATCCCAGTAAACAGCTGCTACAGGCCCCATGTGAAAATAAGACATTCCAACATTAACGTTAACTACATGTTTTTTCTACAACTGTAGGTTTTCACTCATACTTAATTCCATTTAGAAATTAAAGTGACAAAAATCATACAAGCAAGGATGTCTTATGGTGCTTGAAAACATATTTTTAAAAAAAAGACTCATCACAAATACCAAAATAACCTTCTGTACTTAGAATTTCAATCTAGATGCGATATGAACCACACATAATAGCTATTCATCTCATCAGTTTGGTCCATTCATTGTTCTGGTTGCTCATTTGCTCATTTGTTGGTAGATCTAAACTCAGTAAAAACTGTTAGAAATTGAAACAGCACCAGAGACTCCAAAAGTCACAGTTTGACCTACAAGTTTACCTTAGGGCCATGTAAAACCCATACCACTATCTACTTAAGTCACAGCAGTGGATGTAAAAGAGCACAACTTAATTCAGTTAAGGTCGCATTCACTTCAAGGGAACTCATTGGGCCTGAAAATTATCCCTTTGAATCAACCATTTTCTGATGATTGGCATTTTTCTAGGTTCAGAGTGTGATCTTACCTCCTTCTTCACTCCACATTCTTAGCCAAAGGTATAAAATGGAAAAGAACTGATTCAAAAGACTCCAAGCTGACCCACCACAAATATGTATGATGCATCTGATGTTCATGAAAGAAATACATAGCACAAGTGCAACGCAAAACTGTGAAGTAAGCTAAATCTTGACAACCTCTTAACATTTGTCTTTTTCTTCTCGCCCATTACCTCATGAAAAATTAAGGGTTTGCTCAATAACTTCTCTCAAAATCTCCTCCCAGTAGAAAATCATCATCATTTATAAGTTTTTGAGTACTTAAATCTGAGTCTTACCTATCCCAGAATTATTTGACCTTTAAGGATTACAGAACAAGAAAACTTCCTCCCCTGTAAAGTAAGAGCTTCCATCCATCATCCAGGGATAGACAGACATGGTATTTGTTTTAGGGGCAGAAGGGGAAAGAAAGAATTTCTGATTCCACTGGAATCATATCAATGATGGCTGCCTTCACCATGACTTCCACCTGCAAGACCTAAAGTATGTTGGCCTCTTTCTGACTGTAGGTTGTGGTCTCTGCTTACTTCAATAATGCCTCTGTGTGTGTGTGTGTGTGTGTGTGTGTGTGTGTGTGTGTGTCCCTGCATCCCTGTGTATGTATGTGGGTATAGATGGCAGCAGGAAGGGACACAAGGGACAAGATGCAAGTTGTGTTATTTATATACATATAGAAGGCTGGATGGATGAGTGTTTTTGCTTAGAGCTGTATTCTATTAGAACCAAGCTCTTGTCCAAAATCACCTTCAGGACACTAATTGATTTGCATAAATCAGAACTAAGTCACTCAGATTCTCCAGGTCTCAGTCCTCTCATCTGAGGTGGGCAGCTCTTTCAACCTTCCACAGCTCGAAGGTGTCACTACGAATTTTGGGTGGCACCGAACATCTGGTAAGTGGTTGTAAGTAGGTCAACTACACAAGGTCAGGCACATAAATTCATTTATTTGTGCCTCCTTTTACATATCACTTTCCCTTAGATTTCAGGATTTAGAAAGGGTGAAGACAGGCACACACCACACATACTTCTCTTGACATTTCTAGTCTCCTTGAATTTTTCTTAACTGTGAAATCTTGGCATTGTCTTTCAAGGATGGCATCCTGGGCATCTTTGTGAGGAATTACTTGTGTGCAGTGCTGTGGAGAAATATATACTGTAGAGCATTTGGCAGCCCTGGTTCTGCTATTAAGTGTGAGCCATGCCCCTCCATAATCGCCACTGCAACAATCAAAACTGCCTTCACTACAAACTACATTGGATTTAGATAGTACCTCTTAATCTGTCATTTAAGTATATGTTGTCATATATTTTCATATAGGCTACTGTGAAATTTTCTTTCATATATTTGGTTTGTTATGTTAAAAGTGGCAGTTTCTGGGTGTAGTGGCACATACTTATAATCCCAGGACTCAGAAAGCTGAAGCAGGAGGATCACTCTGAGTTCAAGGCCAATCTGAACAACATAGTGAGTTCAAGCCCAGCCTGAACTACATAGCATGATGCTGCCTCAAACAAACAAAAAAAAAGTGGCAGTAAGTCTATCTTTGCTTTGCACTCTTTTTCATTTTCCATGACCATACTATAAACATCTGGAGCACTGTGTAAACCAGATTTTCGGTTTCTTTAGTGACCCCAGGGCACATGATGATAATATTAAGTTTATATTTAGTCAATGATGGTTCATTTTCCATACTAAAAGCCTTCTCTTTTAACTACAAACAGTCCCTCCAAAAAAAAAAAAATCAGTCCTAAGAAGCTACATTGAAATAAAGCATCTTCCGAGTTGAGATATTATCCAGTCAATGAAATGCTTTCACCAGCTCTTCCCACTCACTAGCATTCAATGTCTAATACTATTACTTTTGTTCTAAAAGGCTTATTTCTCTACTGACCAGTTTCTTTGCGGTCTGACCTAATTTCACTTCAATCTGGACCCATCAACTAATGGACACAGTCAAATGGAAAAATTTGAGGACACTGGATTCTTTTATGTGCTTCAACAACCATAGTTATGTTACAACCCTTACTGAGCTTCAACGTGTACTATCATTGGATAACTGCTTTGCTAATCCCATCAAGAAATATTTAGATGGCCTTCCCACCAGCCTAAGCTTTGATAAACATTCCTAAAATTACTGACTGCTTTCTCATCTGTTACAATACATACTTCAGGGGTGGGGATGTAGCTCAGTGGCACCGCACCTGCCTGGCAAGCGCAAGATCCTGGGTTCAATCCCTGGTACCAAAGAAAACAAAACAATACATACTTGAAAGTAGATATATAAGATACAGTCTTGCTTTCAGGTTCTTAAAGACATATGCATCTATTTACTGCCTTGTCTAGATTTTTAATTTTGTCCAATAATAATGATAAATGTTGTAATCCAAGGTTTAATTAACTCTCAGAGCAGGGCAGAAGCACCATCTCCATTATTAGTTGAGGCATATACAGTATTTTAGTATCTCTGTATACATATACAAATATATAGTATTTTTAGCATATAAAGTATATATAGTATATAATATTAGTATTAGTATATACTATATACTATAGTACTATATAGTATTTTTAGTATCTTTGCAGGGTAGGGATTTCATCTGGCATATTCTCTATGCCCCTGCTGCTTGCAGGCTCAGAGCTCTGACATCACTTGGGATGCCAGGCCCACTACAGTCCTACTGAGTGAGAAAATGAATTTCAACAAGACCTCCAGTTGATTTGTTCACACTTTAAAGTTTGAGGGATGGTACTCTAAACCATGTAATGATACACTTTTTGATATAGTCAAATAAAGGATTAAAATTCTGAGAGAAGTCAACTCCTACTGAGGCAAAATTTGACTCAGTCTCTTGACACAATAGGAATGATAATCATGTCACTATTTTGGGGGCACCACTGTTTTGCTCAATCTTCCCACAAGATATCATGGTAATTTCAGATAATCCTTTCATAAAATTTTGAACTCTGAGATAAGATGTTCTAATACTATATACCTAGTAGATACACAAATACAAAAAGCAATAGGACAACAGTGAGTAGAGAAAGAAGAAAATATAGGATTATAACAGCATAACTGACATAATTTCCTGCACAGAAATTATGGAATCATAATATTTTAACAGAGAAGCACTGTGTTGCCATTGGACACCATATCTGTAAAAAAAATTTTTTACAATCCACAAAATTCTTTTCAGAAATAAATCCAGAACCTTGTTTTACTTTTGACTTACCAAGGTTTATTTGATAATTTTGAAGGGGAAAAAGAAAAAAGCTTAGAAGGAAGTCGTTCCTGGAATCATGAAAGAAATTTTAAAAGAAAATTACATTTGTGAAGAGCACCATATAAGCTAAAACGTATCCTCCCTTGATGGTAGGTATCCTTTGCCTGTTTGGCAGAACTGAACATTTCATGATTTGGACTAAGCATATGAATTCCCATTCCTATTCTGTAGAAGACTGGACAAGACATTTGTTAGACACTGTTTCCACTAAAAACTTATTAAATATCCCAAAAGGTCAAGGGATAAAAAAGGATGTATGTAAAATCTCTGGTTTTCATTTGATATCCACAATTATAAGCTGGTTAAAATTCCATCATGGAAAAAAGACAGAGTCAGAGGTGTAGCATTCATACCATATGCCCACTCAAGTATCCAGTGCTAGAAGGTGAAATATTAGAACTGACATCTAAATTGCTCCCCCACACATTTAGAGCCAGAGGGCTCAGAATAGGGTACAGAGATGAGAACCTACACATAATACAGTGAGGGAGTTATACTCTGTCCTAAGATTTCCCAAAGCAAGAGCCCATGCCAATCTACAAAATTCCCACAGCTCCAGTGGGGGAAATAAAACACCTATTCTCGACAACATAGAAGAATCAAGCTACACAAAGTGGCTCACACTGCATGGTTAATTAGTTTCTTCATCAAGACAGTATTCCCCTAAAGCTCTTATTCTAGAAAAGAAAAAGTCTTTCTACACATAGGGATTCTCCCCCATCTCTGACAGAATTTATGAGTTTAAATATAGCTCTTCTTTTTATTGGGTTTTGTCTTGGATCTTACCTGAGAAGGGGAAATCAAAGAGTATTTCCAAAGAACCTCACATGGTACGGAAGAACAAAATAACCTGGCAAGGGGGACTGACTAAAGTTAACCACAGCAATTTAACAATGAAGGTCAGAAACCATGTCAAAAGCACTAATAACTAGTAAACAGAACATGCTGAACCTGAAATCAATAATATGATCCAGGACGATTTCTACCTGTACACACATGTGTAGCGTTTGAGGATTTTTTAAAAACATCGTAAGGTCTGCAAAAGCTATGTGAAAGGTAGTCTCAGGTGTCATTTGAATCTTGTTTTGTTTCACTTCTGAGTTTCTCAGAAACATCCATAGCTTGTTTGTACTAAGTCAGGCCAGTTCTGTCTTCACGTTTATACCTTTTAAATATCACTCTTCTGTTCCTCCTACAAGATGCTGTAACATTAAAAATGGAAATTGAAAAGAATACACTGCTGAGGTCTGAGTGATCCAGTAGGACCTGGCAACCACATGAACAGCATTTAAAAAAATAAATTATAAATATTTTTAAATTTTTTCCTAAAAAAGAAATAAAAGTGTGCACTATTATCTTACTCTGAAACAGATGGCAATACAAATAATACAATTAATGCTACTCTTCTATTCTAACAATTTTTAATAAAGTTTACATTATTAGTGTTTAGATAATACTTTGCTGGTTAATGTCAAGTGTGATGTTACAAAATTTAAGAGTTTGATGTTTGCCTTCCAATAAAATAAATCTAAAAGCAAACCTGACTAAGGAATTCAAAAAAATATAGGGCACCACTCAATATAGGATTGACTTTTGAAGCTTTTAACATTTTCAGAGAATCATATCTGGGTCACTAACCACACAGAGCTTATAAAGAGAACACAGGGAACAATGAGGCTTTGAAAAGAAAAATGGAAGGATCTTTCAGTATAGCTCTAACAAATGGTCTGTATGCTGCAAAGAGCTAAAATTTCACAATAATAAATTTGACAGCAATCCCCTAATAATAAAGTTCTACCTGATTTTATGAAAATGGCTTCTGTAAGTCTCTTCTACAACCGAGAAAAGTCAATAGTGATTCCTGAGATATACAAGGTGAATTCAGAAGAGCAGCTGGATGCGCATATCCTGCTGCTCATCTGCCATCCGAAAACAAGTGCTTCCAGTGCTTCCAGAAGGATTTCACTGTCAAGGTATTTCAGCAAGATCTCACTTGACTGAGGAACAAGCTGCTGGGCAAATGTGTTATCCACTGGGCAGAAGACTAAGTCTACTGAACACACACCCTTCCAATGCCTACCAGATGATAAACAGAAAACTGGGGCACTCTATTACAACCTCCTTTTATCTACTCAAATTCAAGATCATTAAGAAATAGTCATTGGGCTGGGGATTTAGCTCAGTAGCATTGTGCCGGCCTGGCAAGTGCAAGGTTCTGGGTTCGATCCCTGGTACAAGAAAGGAAAAAGAAAAAAGAAAAAAGGAAAAAGGAAAAAGGAAAAAGGAAAGGAAAGGAAAGGAAAAAGGAAAGGAAAGGAAAGGAAAGGAAAGGAAAGGAAAGGAAAGGAAAGGAAAGGAAAGGAAAGGAAAGGAAAGGAAAGGAAAGGAAAGGGAAAGGAAGAGTCATATGTTCTATGATCAAGCAAACTTGGGAAGGATCTTGGGCAAATATAACATAGTTGATAGAAGACAGATGGAAGTTCAGGACTTCTAGATGAGATGACAAGGACAGTGGTGGTGACTTTTTATTATGTAAGAGTCACAATGAAAACTGCTTTCAAACTCATTTTGCAATCTCTACACCCACCCCATGAGGGGGTATCATAATTACTGCAATTTTATAGGTGATTAAATTGAGGCACACATGAATTAAGGAAGATGTCCACAGCCACACAGAGAGTAAACAAAGGCCATGAGATTCACTGCAGGACTCAGACTACAAAGCCACGCTTGACTGCTATGTTGTCTTTCTTACATGACCCCTGAGATCAACGTCCTCAGACAAATAAAGAATGGACTTGACCTACAATACTTCTATCCATTCTCTCTTATCTCTCCTAATCCAAAAAGAAAGCACTTTCAAAGCTGCACAAAATAACTAGTCTGTGGTTTAAGGCTTCCTGGCCTATTACTCCCTCCTCCCCACAAGCCCACTACCCTACTGAATGTGCATTTAATTAATTTAATTCTGAATGAGCCTCATATCAAAAGTCAGGCCATAACAGAAAAACAGAGGCAAAGGAAAAGAAAGCAAGAAAGATCACGCTAATGGGGAAGATGAGATGACTCAGGTATTACACATTGTCATGTTGAATCCTCCTCCTCTATACATATTTGGGGCCCCTCGAAAGAGAGTTAAAAGCATGGATATAAACTGTTGTATGACGTAGTCTAGAAATTAGTCAAATACATTGATGGCAGTTCTGGGGCCTTAAATGGACTTTGTGTGAAGGACTTCCTAGAGGAAAAGCCACCTGGGTTTAAAAGTATCAGGAAGAAAGCAGAGAAAGAAAACTCTACACTGATGAAACAAGGCTTACTTACCTCATCCAGAGGAAAAGTGCTTAGTACAGCACCAAGCTAATAACTTCTCCCGTCCTCTCTGTCTAAATCAGAGGACATCTGGGGGTTCCTAGCTAAATGTTCACTGCAAACATGAGTGGGGAGTGAAAGACAGTTGGTAGTGGGCATCAGGAGATGGGGTAAGGTTTTGAACAGGCTGCTTACAAAGTTAGACCGAAGCAGTGGGGAAAATTTGAACAACGATGACAAAAGACATAACTCAGCTTCCCAATGAATATTTCAGCTAAGTGTTCTTCTCTATTAGTGATAAACAGACATGAAAATATTAGCCCCCCAATTATCATGCTCAATTTCCAGGACATATAAAGAATCCAAATATATCAATAGATCTTTCCCTCAGTGCATTTCTATTCCTTATCCCTTGCCTCTTTCCCTAGACTATTCTTTTTAATATCTCTACATTATCTATTAATGGTGTCCATATGGAAATTTGACTTAATGACATCATATAGTAAGGATAAAATACTGCTGTCCCATATAAATATCAAAGCATTCACTGAAAAAAATAAAACTCTGATATGTGCCACAGCACAAATGAAGTATCAAAACATGCTAGGTGAAATAAGCCAGACACAAAAGGCCAAACATTGTGTAATTCCACTTGATATGATATAAGGTACCTAGAACAGGTCAATTCATAGAGAAAGTAAAGATTACTAGGGGCTTTGGGAAGGAAGAGAAGGGGTAGTTATTATTTAATGACTGTAGAGGCACAGGATGAAGAAAAAATTCTGAAAACAGATGAATAGTGGTGATGATTTCAAAACACTGCATATACTTAAGGCCACTGAAGTGTCAATTTTAAACTGACTAAAACAGTCAATTTTGTGCTACGTGTATTTTAAACACAACCTAAAAATCGAAACATACAATATTTCTTTCACAATTACTGAAATGAAAAACAAAACAAAACAAAAAAATCTTGCAACAGAATTTCTCCTTGAAACATTTTAAGAACAAGTACTGTGGAGGCCAGGTATGGTGCCTCACACCTGTAATTCCACTGTTCCGGGAAACGGGTGCTCAAGGATCCCAAGTTTGAGCTCAGCCTGGGCAACTTAGTAACTTGGGAAGACCATGTCGGAAAGAAAAGAAAAGAAAGAGAGAGAGAGAGAGAGAGGGAGGAAGGGAGGGAGGGGGATTTTAAGTTGCATGAGGACAGGGAACAGATCTGTTGTGCTTACCACTATTACAGAGTAGACCTGGCATAAATGTTTGCTTGATAAGTAAATGCTTAAAAAAAAGTAGGGAAAGGGTTCCCCTAAGTAGGGAATATAATATTTAAAGAGTAATTTACTATTCATAAGAAAGTATAATGGAGTATATTCCAAGGAAAACTACCAACATTGCTATGTCCAAGCTCTATTTCACATCTTTCCTTCACACCATGTCTTATAATGTCTTACACATAGTAGGCAGCTAATAAATTTTTGTACAATGAGGGAAAATATATGGTTATAAAATCAATGTCATATTACTACTGTACTATTCCCTCTTTTAAAAATTATTTTCTGCAGATGTATAATTCTTTCTGTCACCAAATGAAAAAAATAAACCTCACAGCTTACAGTGAAGGTAAAATATAAATAGTTAGAACATATAATTCTCAGAAAAAGAAACAGCAAACATGACACACACTGTCTTCTATATAGCAAAAAGGGATTTGTTAAACAGCTTATAATTCATCATTTTTTAGGAAGTAATAAATGATCAAAATAAAAGAAAATCCAACTATTCATTCTCAAAAACAAATGTCCAACCTTTACAGTAAACAGTTGAGTGAATACATAAAAACATTTAAGGGTGCTGTCTCTGGGAAACAAAAAGAAAATGTTTTTTAACTTATTGCGAACCATAATACATTATTGATATTTCTCTTGATTCACCTATTAAGTAATCAAGTGTTCTTTCCTAAATTTATTTATGTCACAAAATTATACAGAATGGGCTTACGGCCAAAGTGCAATTTACTGATGATTCTGCCAACGAATATTTACTGTGTATAACATTTACATTTTACATGAATTATTGAGTGATTCAGTATACATTAAAGTATACACAAGTAAAATATTTTTAAAGCGTAAAACCAAATGTTGATATCCTTAACATTCACCATCTATATGAAAGGTGAATCCACATATACTCATCAGAACCATGTGATATATTAGTCTCACTCTGAACAATATTCAAACACGTCCTTCAACTTCAACCCCCACCACCCACTACCAAAAACTGTATGACAATTAATAAAGGAAACAAATTCAACCTCCAAAGATGTCTGGATCTGCATTGGAATCTCCTGATTTTTATCTTGTTTATGAGCAGGTGAGCATCGTTTTGGACCAGCCTGTCTGCTGCCCTGCTCTTTCATGCAGGCAGGGGTTCTGCATTACCATCCAAAATGCCAACAGTCTACTATTAGAGACAGCACTTCAAACAGAATGGCATGAAAGATTATCACTTCCGTACATGAAAGCATAACCACTACAGGTGTAATGATGCAAAATACCAGCATGCTGACCTCTGCTCTGCACACTTAAAGCAGGTGCACTTCTGTGCTCCAGGAAAGGTAGGGGTGTTGCTAGCCGAGAGGAAGCCCCAGATCCCTACTACATTAGAGATATTTATCCTTCTCAGATCCAATCCAGCTAAATTTATGGATACCTGTTTACCCAAAGAAAAAAGTGATTTCCTGTCCTTCACTTGCTTTCCTCAGAGGGCACTGAGCCAACCATACCCAAGCAAAACAATCTGTAAGATCTCTTAAGCTGTAATGAAGAAGACTAATTGCAGGAGAAATAAGACTCAGATACAGCATAGAAGCAATCACTGAACCTTTTCCTCATCTTATCGCTGCTACTGGTGTTTACAAACTACAAGCTATAGCCTCAGGAGCCTCCGCAGACTCTCCCATGAGTAACCTCCTCTCAGATCCCTAATTTAAATACCTCTTCATCAATCTGTGATGGTTTTGGCAGTTAAATAGAAGGGAGTGAGTAAAATGACATGCATAAAGTGAATCCTTTTCAAGTTGTAAAGGAATGAGTCAGGATTCTGACTTACCGAGGCGCTCCAAATTAAGACCCTTAATATAATTTTAAGCATGCTCCGTCTTACCGTTTTCCTGTTGTCTCTCTCAGGCTCAATTCACCTAGAACTCTTTAACATATCTCTAGCAATGCATTTGCACGAGGCCAGCCTCGTACAACAACTGAATTCACATCTTTCTGCACTAGCAAGCTGAAATGGTACGGCCGTACTACAACCAAGACAGGGGGAAGCATGAGCAAAAAAAAAAAAAAGAGCCAGAAATCATCTCAGAGAAGCTGATTTCTGGAGAATAAGACCAAACATGGTTTCAAAACAGCAAAAAGGACATGCAAATATTCAGTACCAATAGCATTAACAGTTCAATTTTTTTCCCAAAGAAATCTGATTTTTTTCTCTCCAAGCACGATGGACTTGCCTGTGGAGTTCCCAGGAAGGCAGAGTAACCGGGCTCTGCAGCAGCATTGCAGCCGAAGTAACTGTGCATATGCTGTCCAGGCAATTCACAACGCACTGTCTCTTCACAAAGATATTGATTTGCAATGCAGGGCTGCTCAAAAGAATACAGAATGGGAGCCAAACAGCTAATGGTGATTGCACAGAAGGAAAAACATTTTAACAAGGGGATGCAACTCATTGTGCTTAATTCAATTTTTTAAAAGCACTGGAGAAAGCCAGTAAGTGTCCTGAGTGACAGCCCCACTAAACAATAATCTAGGGTCCTACAGAAGGCAAAGTTTAGGCTACCATCAAAATGGTTTAATGTGTCTATGTTATCGCATTTGTAAAATGCAAATGGAGTATAATGAAAACTCTACAACAACCATATACCAAATACATGAAGCTAAAAAAAAAATGCACAGGTGTAGCACTGACAAAATGCAGAGTTATGAACCTGAAGAAATTACTGGTGGAACTAGAGTTCATTCCAAACTCAAAAATAAAATAGTAACACAAACCAGATCTCACAATCATTAGGCAAATTGTGCCAAGTCATGCCACAAGGTGCTGGGTGGCAAAGAGAGTATGCCAAACAACTACTCTCTTAGCGACCTCTACAGGAAAGTGGTTGATCTACAGTTCATCTTCGTTAAAAGATTTCCTAGCCTCAGAAACAGAACCACAAAAGTTCACAAATCAGATTAAGATACAACTGAGAAACACCTTACGGAAGAAATTAAAAAGTCAAGTATTAAATCTGACCTCATAAATATTCATTTACTTAAGAAAGTAAGAAATTAAGAGGCAGTAACTACTAGGTCACTGGAGAGAGGTCAATATTCCCATAGTTCCTGGGACTCCGGGTGGGTATTCACTGATGATCAGAAAGCCCAAAGAAGAGCATTTTTCCGGAGCATCCTAATTGGTTTAAATGAATCATGCCTTCCCCATTTGTAAACAATCTTCATCTTCATCATTTTGAATGATACCATGAAAATATTCTTTGCTCTCCTACAACATACAAGTTCATTCAAAAATCTTACAGAAAGTTCTTAAAATATAAATATCATATATTTCCTTGTTTACCAAACCCAAGAAAGAAATATAGCTCCCTAGTTCCTGAAGACTATTGAATTATACAAACATCATTTTTACAAAATGGACTTTATTTCAGCACTTCTTTCCAGAAGTTGAGGTTTTATTTGTGATTGCTCATCTCTCTTACCCACAGACTTTTCCAGAGCATGTCTTACTTGAATTACTTAAGACTTAATCATATGCTACCTCATAAAATCCTTTTTATTATTGGCATTTTCACTATTCTAAAGCCCTTGAGGGATAAACCATATCAAGTGCATCCTTCTTATTCCCCCACTGCATGTAACAGAAGGCTGGACATCTACCAACAAATATTAAATAAATATATAAAATAATTAATGAATTTTCCAGCTCCATATTTTAGGCCTAACAGCTGTTCCTAGACAATCTCCCTTCCTCTACCATCTATGTTCCTGGAAAGCAATAAGTACTGGAAGGGCTCACTGCATTGAAGTAGTTCCCACATCGTTTTCTTTTTTTTTTTTGCAATCCAGTTTGCTGGTAAGAAGATGTAAAGTGTCCGTGTTTACTAATGGATAGGGAAAGTGTTAACAAAACACACTTTCTCTTTTATTCTTTGATTTATTCCTTCAATAAACATACACTGATGTTCACAGCAATGTGAATAGCCATGTTCTCTGTACTCCAGGAACTCAGAGAGGGATTAGAGAAGCAGCAGGTGATTATAATACATTGAAATAAGTGCTTTGAGAACACTCTGATAGGCATAAGTAACCTTTCTTGGGTGCCTTGGAAAAGACTTCACAGGGAAGCTGGGATGAAGCTTCCAGACTCTACCCAGGAGAGGAAGAGTATTTCAGGAACAGCATAACACCTGCAACTGGAAGCTATATTAGAAAAATGCCAACCGGTACACCAGTGGTGGGCCCCGCAAGGCTGAAGGAAATGTGTTTCAATGCCAGATAATAAAAGCTATTTTTATGCCATGTATGCCAGGCTAAAAAGTTAAAAATTTTATCCTACAAGAAGTTGCCATTTACTCTACAAGGGAGACCCTGAAGGACTATAGGCAGGAGACGGACTAGATGGGATTTTTCAGTGTACAACAAGGAAATGGTACAGAAGATGGATTTGGAGAAGTCAAGAGAGTTAAGAGGAAGCTCACCTGGAAAGTAAAAACAATAGATTAGACAAGGTGCTGAATGAAAGTAATGAAACTGGGGATGGATGGAAAGATGAGGCAAGAGACATTCAGTATGAGTTACATGTTGAGTGACTGGACCCAAGTCACCCACTGACCCAGCCGAAGTGAGAAGGGCATCAACAATACCCACAAACCTGTAGTCCAGTCATGGTGGACACTTGTTTTTTTTCTTCAACACTAATTCCTGCCTTGGAACTCCCATCTTAGTTATGTTCTCTGCCTAGAATGTCCTTCCCCAGATGATGTGGCTGACTTCCCATTATGGAGTTGGAACTCAGGAATACCCTCCTCACCGTCCTTCCCTGGCTTCCCTCCCTCCTCTGTCACACTGCAGTGCTTCTGATCACCAACTTGGTCCATCCACTTATCTTCTTCCCCTCTAGATATAAGCTGCTCTAAAGCATGGATTTCTACTCACTCAGCCTCTGCATCTCCCCAGTCCCCAAACAGCACTCAGTGCTCAATGAATAAATAAATAGGAGAAGCTAGTGAATGCATGTAAAATGGCAATGCACAGGAAGCTAGAAGAACTGAGAGGAAAAAAACACTAACTAATATAACTTTATAGTCCCCCGTAAAGCAAAAGCAAAGACAGTGGCTGTAGGGCAAAGGTGGAGGAAATTAATCCTATGTTCAGGCTGCAAGAAAAATCCTTTTTAGCGGACACTGACATGGATCTGAAACTATACCATCAAAGAATAGTAGTTTAAGTGGAAATAAAGTTTCTAGTTTCAAAGACGAGAAAAGAGGGTCTTGAAAAAATAAATCACCTCAATAAATAAAAGGAAAACATATGAAAGACTGACAAACATATGAAAGACTGGAACAAGGCCCTACCGAGGTCCCAAGTCATATGGAAGATGCCGAATCTCCCCACTTCAGACAGGCAGGTCTGCCCATGCCCTACCGAGCTCCCGAGTCACGCGGAACACGCCTAATCAGCCCACTGCAGACAGGCAAGTCTGTGCACACCCTACTGAGGTCCCAAGTCCTGCGGAAGATGCTGAATCTCCCCGCTGCAGACAGGCAGGTCTGCACATGCACTACCAAGGTCCCAAGTCACGCAGAAGATACTGAATCACCCCGCTGCAGACAGGCAGGTCTGTCCACGCCCTGCTGACGTCCCGAGTCGCACAGAACACTCCAAATCAGCCTGCGCCCCAGCAACAATCCACTGGACGCCACCCCCAACTCCTCTGTACAGCTACCTGGTTCCACACTACAAGGACACACAGGACACTGGACCACCAGACCACGGTACTGAGTCCTGCTGCTCCGGGCCCAGAGGTAGGGGCTTCTGAGCCCCCATCCACTGCTCCTGGTCCAGAGGAAGGGGCTTCCCAGTCACCATCCCTCCCGCTGCTCCCAGCCCA
>NW_004624809.1:2566399-2616529 GCF_000247695.1 Heterocephalus glaber
AAGAAGAAGAAGAAGAAGAAGAAGAAGAAGAAGAAGAAGAAGAAGAAGAAGAAGAAGAAGAAGAAGAAGAAGAAGAAGAAGAAGAAGAAGATCTGTTATGTACATTTACCAACTTCCTATGATAAATGTAATCAGTATGTACTGCAAACACGTACTGATTAAAAGAAGAAAAGAAAAGAAAAGGCCATTTCCTGTCTTAGTATCTGCCTTTTCAAGTTAACATTGGTATAATTTAGGTCATGCTAAAACAACATGTACATCACCCTCAAAAAACAAAAGACAAACTAAAGGAGGTATGAGGCTAAGCAAGATCCATAATATGATCATTTAACCAACCCAACTCACTGTTGTAAAAGAAAATCAGATTCACTACAAAAAATGCCTAAGTTACAGAACTATTAATAACCCTAAAATGCCTTCCACATCCAGTACAGCAGTGACCATAGCAGCACTCAAACACCTGCCGAGTCCTTCCTGTCATTCCTTGTGGAATGATTCTCTTGTGTAGTTATTAAAATAGAATATTATTCCTATTTCCATAAAGAAGTAGCATCAATTGTCTGTAACGACCAGAACATTTCTTTTCTCTTCTATTCCTAGGGAATCACTCTACTCTCCACACCATCCACTGAATTCCAGGGAGGACTGTGCCCTGTTCAAGACCAAAGGATCCACCTTATACCAATTCTCCTTCCCCAGGACTTTTCCAACCAGAGCTCAGCCACCCCTTATCTCTCCAATTTGATGGTGAAAAAGCAGAGAAAGTGTCAGCTTAGAAGTAGCTGTGTCTCTAGTCATCAGGCAGTCAGAGTGAGATGAGGGAGAGAGAAAGCCAGCAGTGAGAGCACGGAATCCCAGGGCCCAGCATGGGGTCCACAGCTGTGCTGGCTGCCTAACTTTGTAAGGTATATCTGCCCCAGCCTTGTTTCTATCCTGCCACACAAATCCTTCCAATTAATCTCACTTTTACTTTAGACACTCCAAGTTGATTTTCATTCCCTTATATCCAAGAATGCCTGTGGATATGGGAATACACGTACGAAAAGGATGTGGAGCTCCTACGGCACACTAATGCCACACAGCTAGAGCTAAATAATTTAATAGATGTGCTGCTTTAAACTCTGGGAAAGGGAAATGTAACATATTTCCAAGATGATGGCTTTTATAGCTGTCAGAGGTTTTCACAAAGTTACTTTACACACTTAGTTATATATAATTGTATACATTTATAGTATATTGAATATCATAAATATTAAACTTTTGCAACTTACTCCTATAATTTATAAGGGAAAGCCATGTAAAACTAGTTATCTGCACTTATAGAAAGCCTGAATGCTTTGACCTATTAGTTTAATCAGACATCCAAGTTGCTGTAATAGCACAAACTAAAATATTTAAGTACAATACCTAAAGGGAAATAAACAGGCAAGCTGTGCAGATACCACCTATAAACTGTTGGTAAATATAACCACTCATAAGCAGCTTAAAACTGTCATAGAAACGATGAAAGTGAAATTGGTTTGTTACACCAGTCCTGGCCTTTAAAAGCTCCTGGCCATGAAGGAAAGGTTATTAAAAGCTAAAGAAGGACTATCAAAGGGATTCTGGAAAAAGCCACAAAAAGTACACTAGGGACTTGTGGCATACATAAAGAAAGTGCTAAGAAGCCACTGTAAACTGTGCTTTCCAGGTTTCACTTTTAATGAATTTCTGTCATCTTCTATGCATTTACCAGCCATTTATTAAGCTTTGTATTAGTTACGAGAAAGGGTGTGAAGAT
The DNA here is from genome assembly GCF_000247695.1 of Heterocephalus glaber. Next base: position 2,568,180 of record NW_004624809.1, read on the forward strand.
GAATGATATGCAACCACTGCTCTCACAAATACACAAATAAACATAATACAAGAAATAATTCTTGTACGAAAGTAACAAAAAAATTATGACAGTTCAGATTAAGAGAAGCCTCTGACAGATCAAACACAATTGGTAGATTTTTCACTCTGTAATCCAACTCTGAATTCTAGAATCACAAAGAATTCAGGTGGTAAAATGTTGGCGGGGGGGGAGCTATATATTCAAAGACTAGCAATGATCGCTCTTAACACATGAACTGTTAGCTATATCTGGATGTAATATGATAATTTAACAAAGAGCCTTTGTAATATAGCAGCTCAGCCTAGAAGACTGAGGCAAGTTCCGTAATTCAAACTCTTGTGAACAATGGCTCTTTTCTCCCCCCCGGTGGAAGATCATCTGGATGGACTCCAGGGTCTCCAAGTACACTGCTTGGCCATGCAGTTCAAGGATGTGTTTCTTCCTAGCTGTCCTGTCTGCAGACAACCAAGCTTGTTTCCCATGCTCCTTAAGGAAAGCTTAGCTTTGGGAGTGACTGGGACAACTGGTCATGAAGAACGTGGAAGCCACATTTACCTAGCAATTCATTTCCTCAATACTGACTCTGACTTCTAAAAAGTGAGGTCTTACTTCTCACAAGACAAAGACCAAATCAATTAACTTTATCCATCTTCTCCTACAACAACTGATTCTTTTATCAATGCAGCTGAGGTAAAGCACAGAGTTGCTTCCTGACTGACCGACCTCATCACAACCAGTACCTACTGTGCAGCACCACAGGATCACCCAACCTCCAGGAAGCACAGCATGTAGCCCTACCATGGTGCAGGTATTCCTGGCGCACCCACCAACATTACATAACACAGAGCTGTCGGGGATCAAACTGTCAGTTCATTTCTCAAGCATCCCTTAATTCCATCAGTTCCTGCCAATTTTGCCATTATCTGTATTTCTGTTTCTATTACCACTGCACCTTGCTTTAGCACCATTCCATGAAATTCAAACACTTTTTAAAGCGCTATAAGATACCCTACAGGCTCTCTTAACATTTCCTTTAGATAAAGGTAGACGGAGTTACAGAATTCTTTATAGCTCAGTGTAAGTTTTAATGATAAAGCCGATTAGCACACGCTCTCACAGTCTTTCGCGCACTTGCTCTCTCGCTCTCCTGCTCTCTTGCTTTCTCAACGTTTTTCCTTTTCTCAGTATCTTATTCCCCCATTGTAACTGCATAGCTGCAGCTTAAAAGTCAGGTTGGAACTGGAAACCTGTGGTTACATAATGAAACTGCAAAAATCAGATTTATGGAACAGATGACAGTGATGACAAGAGATCTAACCACCTTCACCACACACCAGGGAAACTCAGTGAGTCACAAACACTAGAAGAAGTGAAATTTACACTTACAAACAGGAAAATCAGCTACATAATGTATTCATAGCTGAATGCTGCTGAAAACTTTGAACAAGAGAAAATTTTAAAAACAAAAATAAAAACACATTGAGAATTGATTTCACCAATAGCAGGCAAATAACTTTCAAATAAACAGTTTTAAATTGTCAGGCACACATTTTCAGAAAAATTGGGGGTGTTTTAAGATAATTGATGCCAATCAGGAAGCAGAACTCTGTCTTCTGGGACAGCACTAAACAAAATGTTCCAACTGATCAAAGAAGAAATGGAATTATGAGACATCAGCTTTCGATACATACACAAACAGGCTTTCTTAATAAAATCTGGTGAATCATCCATGATGCATATATCTGTGTAGAAACAGAATCTACCACATGTTAAATCTCAATCAGAAAAACCCACTACTGTTCTGCTCTTCCGCACATGTACAAAAGTATTTTACCTACTACCACTAACAAACTGTATTTTATTTTTATTTTTATTTTTATTTATTTATTTTTTTGGTGCCAGGGATCAAACTCCAGACGCTGGAACCAATGAGCTAAATCCCTGGCCCTCCAGGCTGGTTTTTATTTTTGTTTTGGTTTGGTTTTTTTTGGTACCAGGGATTGAACTGGGGTCCTTGCACTTGCACAGCAGGCGGCAAAACCACTGAGGAAAATCCCCAGCCAAACTGTATTTTAATACTAAGTAAGAAAAGGTATAGGCAGAATTCATTATCAAACTATCATTTCAATTATTACAAAATTAAAACGATAATATAAACACTAGTTTTTTTAAAAAGCTACTATTACAGCACTGTATACAAGTACAGGTAAAATGCCACCACCCCAGGACTCTGCAGATGTCCTTTTCTCAAAGATATCCCCTCCCCCAGTTCTCCCCAACATTGAATATGTATGCACGTAATTGTGAGAACAAAGAATTTTAATTAAAACTACCCCATCCATCAGAGAAAACATTAAGGAGTATGTACTGGCTAGTTTTGAAATGTTTAAAAACCTTTTCTAAACAATCACCCTGCCCCAAAACATTCCTTTTTAATCAGAAATAATTACTTGAAAAATGATTGATTCTTTTAACCTTATATTTCAAAAAGAACTAGAGTACTGTAACTTTCAGCAACTTGACCTCAGACACAGAAGTCTTTTCTAAAATTTTTATTGTGAAATAACTTCTAGGTTTTTAGAAAAATCAACTATAGGTCTTTTTAGCTTTCTACTAGTTCAAAGACAGAATCTGAACCAAATAGCAAGATCTTGTCTCAAAAAACCAACCAAACAAAAATACAATATTTAACATCTAAAAACTTAAAGAATGCACATGTGACCACTGAGAGATGATACCTTATAAAAAGCAATTTTATTACCACAGAAAATATAATAAGCTCTATCTCCTTTAAGGACAGTTTTCTCATGCTTATTGGTAATATAAATATTAGAGATAATAAGGGTTTCACCAGGTAAGGCATATTTTCTTTCCATTTACAAAAAAAATAGATGGAAGGAGAATGAAACTGTCATTATTCCCAAAATTATCTTTTACTTTAAATCTCCCTTAATCCCTCAACACCTCCCAACCACAACTCCATTTAGGTTCTACCATCTCCCTTTGCAACCACAGGCCTGTACCCAAACCTTTAGCATAATAGCCTTTGGGGGGGGGGCATTCTAGATAAAAACAATAGCAAATATACAATAAGAATCTCAAACTTAAATCCAAAAAGAAAATTCTTGATTTCATAACCTCTGAAAACCCTGCTCTTCTATAGGGAATGGGAATCGGGATGTTACTGTAGACCCCTGCAGAGGGTCTACAGTCTCCTATGAGGCACTACAACACAAGCTGATAAGAGTAAAGAAAGAAATAAGACTTAGAACTGAGTCTTAGGGCTGATCAATGCTGCTCTGGGCAGCAAAGACAAAGGCCCCCAAGGGCATCGAGTATTCACCGATTATAAGCATGGGAAGAAAGTGAGCAGGGTATGCTTTGAAGCTATCTAATGATACACGGCCAAACATCTGGCATGATGGTGCCAGGGGAGGAGGCACTGCTTATTTTGCTTGGACAGAACAAACAGGTACTGGGATCAGGTGCAACTTGCCAGCAACCCACTGGGTCAGTGAGAAGCTATAATTCAAGGGAAAGGATTCTAATTGGGGTCACACTGACCTCAGCTACGCGTAACTGAGCAGAGCCTTGCCACTTCCCGGACCAGGTCTTAGGTCTCTATGGCAGCCACTGGGGGAGGAGCTATCCTCTCCCAGTCCGACATGCCCATCTGACACGCCCATTTGAGTCGTGTCTTTGGTCTGATTCCTGATATAAAGCAATATAGCCGAATTAGGGAAAGCAAGAAGCAGGCGCCACTTACAGCCCGCTAGTACTGGGCAGGGATGTCTGCTACGCTCTTTCTCATAGTAACCCTACATCTCAAAACGGTCCTACCTTTCACTTACTCAATTTCTGTAGCAAGGACTAGACAATGAATCCTTGAATGTGCTCTCTGGTACCCTACGTCGTATCCAGCGGTTCATGCTCTTGGCTGTACTTTCAGACACATTCAGATCCAACCACTTCCCAGCACACCCACTGCTACCAATACTCACCTATCTCAACCCGATGATCACAATGGCCTCCTAAATGGTCTCCCTGCCCTGCTGTCTCAGCCTCCCCCATCGCAGTCTACGCTTCACCCAGTAGCCAGGGTGTTGAAAAGGATCACTACCTTGCTCAAAGCTCCAAACAGTTTCTGATGGGAATAAGACGTTATGTCCTAACCACGGCCAGCAAGACAGGACCTTTCTGACCTTACCAAGCTCCTTGTTTCCTGCAACCCAGCCACCATGAGCTCCTTCCTGGTTCTGAAGAACATTAAGCCCTCTACACTTCCAGGCTGTCCCACTGCTGTGGAAATACCCTTCTCCCAGGTACCTACATGCTTGGCTCCCTCCCTCCCTTCAGATCACTACTCAAATATCAGCGTCTCAAAAATGTCTCCCTAACCACCTTGTCATCACCCACACCCCATCTCTCCCCTTTCCTTTCCTGGTACTCAGGCTGACTGGATAATATCTGTTTATTATCTGGTTATCATCCCCACTAGAATAAAGGTTCCATGTTGGTACACATTTGTCCGTCTTAGTCGCTCTTAAATCACCAGTTTTTAAAATTGGTAAATAGTAGGTGCTCAGTAAACACTTATTGAATGAATCATTTCTATACTCTATACTTATTTTTAATACATATGGTATAATGTCAAGAGGACTCATTAAATATTTTAAGTTGTATTTTTAGATCCTCATAATGTCAAGCAAGAGATTTCCAAGCAGAAAGAGCAGCAGAGGCAAAGCGAATGATGAAGAAGAAATGATGACATATTTACATGAATACAAGGAGCTCCCCATTGGAAAATTGGGACGAGTCGGGTGAAGAAGACAGACAGGTGAAAGACAAAGTATGAGATAAGGTGGAAAAAAGACAAAGGCCAGTTGGGAAGGATTTGTGTGTAGGCCTGACTTCTGTGTGTCAGCTTGTAGGCAGCAGAATGTCACAAGCAGGGAATCAGCAATCAGGATTTCATTTGTGAAAAAGGATTCTAGACACATAGGATTACACAACCCACATAATCAAGTGTTCTTAGTTGACATAGCAACATAGCTGCTGCACAGAAGCACAAAGATACAAGCATATCCATCTTAAATGATTAATTCCTTACCATTCATACCAAAAATGATATTCATAATTTCTTGTTCATAAAACTTTAACTGATCAATTTTTCCAGTGAGATATTCTCTCAGCATGTTCCAACTTGAATATTTTCAACTTTTAATCAATTACCTCTTGAAGAACACTTACATGACAATCTTTAATTAACACAGATTCCTGTGTATGTGCAGTAAATTGGTTTCCTTATAACATTCAATGTTAATATTATTTTGAGCAGTGAACTATTCAATAGAAATTAAACTATAGTTATTTGAATTAGTAAAAAAATGGTATCTGGTGACTAAGATACCAAAATAATCTAGCATTATCTAATACAAACTTCAAATTAAAGTAAAAAAGAAAGATCAGCTGGTGGACCCAAGTAGCAAATAAGAAATCTTTTATTTTTTCCCCCAGTGAGGGTGTTTGGCTCCTTTATCAAAGATGAGATGGCTGAGTGTATCTGGCATTGTTTCTGCATCTTCTAATCTGTTCCACTGGTCCTCAGGTCTGTTTCTTTGCCAGTACCATGCTGTTTTTATCACCATAGCAGATTTGATTTTAACATTTAACATTTGTTAATATAAAGAAGCTTAATACAGAATGTATACTGTCAGCTTACAGAGTTTCATTTTAAATCAGAGGTCTTCGAAATAAAATTGGATGGGTATATTTTAATTGGTTTTTTAAAACATTTGCCCTCTCCTTGGCTTCTTCTGTATCCTTAGTATTTATAATGTAATCATTACTTTCCTCTTCCTTAGAGCTTGCTCTCCACATCTTCTTCAGTTACTCCATCTGTGACTGCTTTACCAAAATACACTGAACACTTACTACACACCAGGCACTAAGGCAAGCACTAAAGCACAAAGATAAAAGGATAAGATGTCCACACTGATGTCAGCCTTCCCATCCTTCTTCATTTCCGCCACTCAGGCATCTACAGGAACACAGAAGAATCCTTTCCTTTACTCAGCCTACCGAGGTCTGCTTTTACCTCTTTCCCCGTATGACTGCATTCCAATGGCACATGCCTTCTTCTTCAATGATCTTTCCTACATTAGCCTTTTCACACTTTAAAAAGCAGCATAACAAGTCATAAAATAAACAATTACAGTATCAGAACCATCTTCAACAAGTTTTCACTGCTTAGTTAGCAAGTTCTGACACCAAGTAACAGGATCCAGAAAGAGAATCATTAAGAATGAGCTAATCAGAAGACCTGAGTCAATAACTAGGTGGATGTCCTGTCACTGAACTTCCTGAGCACTGAGTCCACTGGGTCCAATGAATTCACTCTAGGGACGGAGAAGCACAATTCCTTTGCAGCACAAAACAACTGCCCCAACTTCTGCCTTCCTGAGCCACTTTTCTGAACAAGCCTTTCCTAGAAGTTACCAACAGTGCAACCATGAGTGTACAGGGAAAACCATAAAAAACCATCTGCATAAGCTATTCACTATAAAGATGAGTTATAGAACAATGGAGAAAACCTCCAAAAATGTCTGTCCCACCTGGGCACATCTCTAGTAAGTACCAACCTCGGCATGCTTCTTCTTAACCCATGTTGGTTTCACAGACCAGAGTCTATGCCAACTCAGGACTCCCCACCAGCTCATATAACTTATACAACTTCTGTTCAATAAATATTTAAGTTTGAAGGAGTGCAGATGTTTTAAATTTTAAAAATGACCTTTAGACATCAACCTTAATATTTACATTCCACAGAAGCGGTCACATTTTAAATACCTTTGGTAAGAATAAATACACAGAGCAACCATTTCAAAATGGAAAAAAGCAGATATGCACAAAATCTGAAATACTTCCTTTAACAACATGAAAAAGGAATCTGAATTTTTCACACACGAGCTGAAAGTACTATTCATTCATTCATGTGCTTCACATTTTTATGTACTTTACTTAGAGTAACCCACAAGCTACAAAACCTTGCTGGCAAAATGCTTTTCTCTGGGAGAATATTTTTAACTTGATAGAAGAAATAGCCTGAATTTAAAGCAGGCTTTCTTTCTCATCAGAACAGTACCATGACCTCTATGCAAAGTATAATGAAAAACACAAGTCAATGTTATAAGACAAAACATGAATTGTAGGTTTCTGTCTGCAAACAGATCAGATCTACGTTAGAGTTATTTCACACAATTGAAACAAAGAAAACAGACATCCTATGCATGCAGTAACCCCTCCTGATAACATTTTCCACAGAAAATATGGGTACTACTGGGAAGCTGGTTCTGATTACCACCCTTCTTCCCAAACTTTCTATATTGTCAAAACAGATACATAGAAATACTGTTGAAATCAAAATAAGATGAAAATAAATATGTAGAACCTACTGCTTTCCAATAAAATTTCTAGTCCACAGTAAACACAAAATTTATTTAAATGAAAAAGGCATGAGACTAAGATTTAAAAAGAAAGAGTCCAATCTAGTTTGCTAAATGCATGGAGGATTTTCCATAAATATTTATAGGACTGGTTAAAGAGCTGTATGATCACAGGTGGGAGTCTTGAGATTATCATCTCCGTTTCATAAAACTGGCCCATGTACCAATGATGGCTCCTCAATAATTGACTTCATGATCAAGTATGTGATGTAGCAAGAAAACAAGTCTCTCAGCCCCTTCCTCCAAGACTGTAACAACTGAAAACAACCACATTAGGCTTAACCCTAAAGAGAGAATCTCTTCCTATAATTATGAGGAGGATCACCAACCAGTATATATACTACAGTTCTGAGGTAGTAAAGTAGGACATGGCAGGTTGGCTGGAAGATAGGATTTAACCTGACAGAATCTCAATATCAATCATGGCCAAGATGTGTGGGCAGAGAAACTTCCTCCAAACCGGATCTGTAAGAGTATAAAAGAAGGCAGCCATTGCCTTTGCTGCCACTGTGATCTTGTTCTGTCATCCTCTTGTTTCTGCAGTGGCCGGTCCTGCTTGCAGGATGTATCTCTTCTTGCTCTTTTCTCTTCTTTACTCTTTTCTTCCTTTCTTCTCTTTTCTACACTCTTTACTTTTCTTCCTTTTCTTTAAATACAAGTCTACATTTAACTGTTAATCAGTCGTCCGGGCCAATTCTTTGAGCATGACAAAAAGAGCCTGGAATCACCAGACACCATGTCTTTCGGCAACAGTTCCCTGACAAATAAACTACGTATTATCACAAAGGATAGCAGGAACAGTGAAAAGCATTCACTGGCAAGGGGCATGAGCTCATCTGAGTTTCAGAAAGATCATTAACAACAATTATGATACACTATAGGTGTCAACAGAGTCAAGACAGTCAAACAGGACAGGATCTTCCTGTGGTAGAACAGGCAACAGATGAAAACTACAACTGAAGTAAAGGAGTAGAAAATGAACAAGAAATAAGTAACAGATGAAATTAACAGAATGAACACTTAAAAAGGAGTAAAGTGCTGCTGCTGCTGGGACTGACAATGAACTTGATGACAATGGTTGCAACCAATACTATGATCACTAGAAGGTACTAGGGTTTCTGTGTGTCAATCATTGTACTAAATGTTCATTCGTGTAACTTCACTTAATCCCATCACATGAGGTAATATGAATTGGCACTATTATTCTCCCCACTTTATATATGAGAAAGATGATGTTTACAGAGACCAAGCAGGAGACCCAAGGTCACAGGATTAGTGGTAGAGCTGTGATTCAAGGTTAAATCTGCTCATGTTAAAACCTGCAGGCCAAACTGCTTCCAATACTCCAGACTTCTCAAGATTCTGAATTTGTAGGTGAATAGAAACCATTACTTTCCTAAAAATACTTTGCTCTTATTATAAAACACTGATATTCCATACTATTCTATGAGCCTCTTGATGGCAAGATCTTTAACCATTCTGCCAGTCTCTCCTTCACTTCACACATGGTGAGTGCCATGTTGGGTTCAGACACAAATAAGGACATTCTATGCTTAACCCTGTGAGCTCTACGGATTTGCAGCCATGCAGTTCTGGGATTAAACTATGTCTAATTCTCCATTCAGTGCACCCTTACCTTCTGATAAAGGAACTAGATCATCTGCACTTCTTCACTTGAAACAAGGCTTCTCACTTTTCTCTCATGTGATAAAGATCTGGGTAATTCCAGAATCTGCTGACCCACAAATGTGAGAAAGACCCAAATGTTGGGAGCAATGCTACATAATTCTAGGGAAAAATCATTTGAGTAGGCCTAGTTCTCCTGCCTATAGGACAGCTATGGCATTCTGAGACATAATTGCATTCTGGCCTCGGATCGGGTCGGTGATGCTGTAATGCTCCAGGACAAGACCACACCTGCGGGAGACACCCTGGGAGGAATCAAATCTTCATCTGCATAGTTCCTCACTGTTCTTAGATTTCCACTGCCCCCAGTCTTTTGTTACACCTTGTTTATCCCAATGTAAAGTACTGAACTCTGCATTTTCACTTGTTACATCTGTTTCCCCATGGACTGAATAAAAGGTGCGGTAAGCTGGGGGCTTTGTCTTTGCCACCCAGAGCAGCACTGATCAGACCCAAAGCTCAGCTTCTCCTCAAAGTCTCATTTTTCTCCCTTTCCTGTAATTCACCGTGTGCTGCCATGGCTCACAGGAGACTAGGACTTACTGCAGAGGTTCTGGTAACGTCCCCTTCCCCTGTTCCCTACACCCAAACATCAAGCTACCCAGCAAAATCTAATGCCTATGAGTATCACGACCTATAAAACACAGATGTTCAAAGCATGCAGATTTCTTTTATGACCTCTGAAAATGTACTCAATTCACCCCTTCCCAGTGGCACAATGAGGATGGTTGTACTGAGAGAGGAGGATGTATTAGGTTCTGGTCAATAATACATACTTTAGAGACATGAGGTGTTACCCCTCCTGGCCTCTGTGATTTTCTTTGTCTATAAAGGGGCAAAATTTCCCAGGTTAGTACCAAACCAAATTGGCCTTAGTCTACTTTAAAGATATCCAAATGGCCTCAGCAATGTGAGAGGGAGTCCTATCTCCATGAAGCTAGCTGAAATCACAGCAGTAAAACTATGTGCATCAGCTCTACCTCCCTACCTTCTGAGAGGGTAAATATACAGATTTCCTGTTTTAGAATAATGATACATAAGGTTGGATAAGGCTCTTAATTTACCAATTTTATTGTACTAGTACAAAGATAGTAGTTCTTTCTTTCATAGTCCTTGGCTTTATTGGAATCTTATGGGTATTCTGCAAGCCCTTTATGTCTATCATGATTGAGATAAAATCTGAAGGAGCTTTAACTCCTGTATGTTGACACAAAGTGATCATTCAGGTGTAAGTTACCTTTTTTTTTTTTTTTTTGGTACTGGGTATCGACATTAAGAGCCGTGTTCAGCCCTTGATTTTATTTTTTATTTTTAGACAGGGTCTCAATAAGTTGCTAAGTTGCCTGAGCTGGGCTCAAACTTGTGATCTTCCTGTCTCACCTTCAAGTGCTGGAATTCAGATGTGCACCAATACATATGGCTGTGAATTATTATTTCAAGTCACAACGGTACTGATGAAGGAGTCTTGGGCTAGACTGCCTGGGTTAACATCATGACTTTATCACTTAATCCAGGTTGTCTATAGACTCCAGCAAGCCACCATCTGAGGTTTACTTGCTAGAATATGAGGATAACAACAGCACCAACTTCTGAACACTGTTATAAGAATTCAGTTAGTTGATTCTTTTTTTTGAAGTGTGTTTTGCACACAATAAACTCTCCAATTGTGTTAGCCAAAAAAAATAAAAATACCACTGGCGAAATGCTGAGATTTTGCCAAAGGACTAAGCAGTGACACTGGGAAACCAATTACCATGTGCTCAGAAGCTAAGTAACTTAAAAGTCTTATATGCAGTGTAATAAAAAAAAAAAGGGTCGAACTGGGGATTTAGCTCAGTGGTTCCGGTGCCTGCCTTGCAAGCACAAGGTCCCGAATTCGATCCCCAGTACCAAAAAATAAAAAATAAAAATAAATTTAAAAAAAAAAAAAAGTGTGTTGGGACGGGGATTTAGCTCAGTGGTGCCACCACCTGCCTCACAAGCACAAGGTCCTGAGTTCGATCCCTGGTACTGAAAAAAAAGAGTATTTAAATTTTTAAAAAATTATTACAGTAAAAGACACACTGCCACTAATCTCCCTCACAATACTTCCCCCCTCACTTCTAACACACTCATCCCATTGTTCTTGCCACTTTCTGAAGCAGGTCTGGAAGCCCTCTTTCATAAGTGTCTTTAGTTGTGCTGTTGCGGCTTCCTCAATGTCCTGAATAAATTCAAAATGTTTCCCTTTCGTGGCCATTTTGACTTTGGGGAAAAGCCAGAAGTCACACAGCACCAGATCCAGTGAAGGGAATGAGGAAACACAATGCTGTCTTCAAAAGCTTGCCTTTGCAATAGATGCTACTAGGCAGCAGCATTTACCATAGTGTTAATCATACTACATAAACATACTCAAGAAAAAGACTTCTAGAATTGCTTTGGAAAGTAGCAAAAACAATGGAATACGTGTGTCTGAGGCAAGGGGAACTATTCTGAGGGGAATTAATGGCAATGTTTACCATGTTTTCCAATCACTCCCTGTGTGTGTGTGTGTGTGTGTGTGTAAATATATCTGATACTCCAAGTGTACATTATTATATAAAAAGAAATATAAGCAATACTCCAATAAAGAAACTACATTTCTATATAAGTATATTATTCTCTATTTAGGAAATGCAGACAAAAATGTGCTAAATCTATGTAGAATGTACAGAAAACAAATATGAGAAAATGTTCTTTGATAAAACACTTAAGTAGATAACCCTAGTTATATTAATTAAGCAAACACATGTATAAAATGATTCTTTATATTTTCACTTGCCTTAGCTAAACTTGTCTGTCACATGAATACCAAATATCAAACTTATCCTTGAAAATTAACAAGGAATAGTTGTCTATTGTGAACCTTCATGGAAATGTTCTGTCAGGTAGAAAAATACATACAGATAAAACCTTAACATTATAAAATATAAATTATTTTTATCCTAAAATCTATTTTCTGTAATAGAATCTATAGGATAATTATGGTGGTCATGATTAGTTTTCAAGATGCCCACATTTCTAAAGTAGCAAAAGTAGTCAAAGAATGTTGGTAATTAATAGAAAATTGCCTGGAAGCAAATTCTATCAGCTTTGTGCTTTCTCCCTTCTTTTTGGAGGGAAGATAGTCTGGGTAGAAGGGATAGTAACTATGTATTTTATGCATCTGAAAATGCAAAGGTTTCTCTTTAAGTGTATTAAATTCTATTCAACATATTGCTTATATTAAGATTTCACCAAACTTTAAATTCTGTGTCCCACTGTGTATTACAGTTTCTTACCCATAAACAACACCATCCTTCAAAAGAAGCTTTCAAAAAATGTTTATATTCTGCCTTGCTCCAGAAATGACTTCAAGGAAGATGGTGAAGTTCTTTCAGTATATTAAGTTAAAATAAAAATTAAAATAAGCTGGATAGACCACCTGGTTAAACACAGCAGATTAACCACCCAGACCTTTTATCTCCTCGCTTCTCAAAGCACGTGCCCGTAAAGGAGTAAAAAGAATGTAAATTTACGAGGACAGAGAGAAAGCTAGAAACATTTAAGCAATGCTAGAAAAGCAATTACTGGCTTGATTAAGGAAAAGTCTCTGGCCAAGTGCCTACAGGGGACTCCAATAAGTTGAGAACCCATTCACCACACATAAAACCCAGTCAGATGGTGTGAGGGACAGAACTGAAACAGGAGAGCTGGGTGAGGTCTGCCCAGGTAGCGACCTTCCCTCCTGAAGGCAGCGAGGGTGTTCTCTAGAGAAACTGACCTCCAGCATCTGAAGATCAGAGATACCACAGAGTGAAAATAGACTGAGGACTAGGACTAAAACTCTGAGAGAATGAGTACTAAACAACACTAAGACCCTGACATCTGACCCCTTGATCTGCAACCACACAGAGCTCAACTCCCCCATCCAAGAGGCTAGAACAATATCCTCCAGAAAAACTAATTATCTCTAAGGAAGAAAGATGCCTCACATGCTGACATCTGTGACCCCTGATGAAGCAGCTTGCTTACTACGTTACCAACCACATAGCAAAGCAACTGTTAATAAGCCTTCCACCTGGAGAGAAGTGCTAATCACCATGCAGGAATCATTCTTAAACACCAGATAGCAAATGATAATTCTGTGTTTAAGATCAGCCTCCAATATATAAGAGCAATACAAAAATAAACAGGAAAAAGAGAACCATGAATACACACTGGTATTACAAAGAACAGACAAACACTTTAAAAGTAGGAAATGGGGAATATTAAATTATCCCTTAATAATTTAAGTACAGACAAAACAGAACTTAAAATTAATATCTTCAGAATGAAAAGATATCACATATATAAAACAGGATCAGAATGCTGTAGATGACAGTTAACCTTGATTTCCAACTTAATTGGCTTGAGGACACCTAAGAGATGAGTAAAACACACTTCAAGGTGTGTCTAGGTGGAGCATGTGGTTATGACCTTGGGGACTGGTCCCTTCCTCTCTGAATCTTCCCTACTCTTGGCTTCCTGGATACCATGTGTTGAGCAGCTTTCCTCCACCACACTCTTCTACCTGATGATTCTGCCTCAGAGCCAGCTGACCATGGACTGAAACTTCTGAACCACCAGCTAACAATAAAGCTTTTTGCTTTAAGTTGCAAGTGTGTCAGGTATTTTGGGCCAGCAATGGAAAGCTAGTATACTATGAAAAAGAAATCATCACTGAACAAGAAAGATAATTACTAACGATAAAAATATGGTAACAATAAAAATTTATAACAAGTAATTAGAAAATAAAGTCAAGTCTTCTAGAAAGTAGAAACAAAACACAAAAACAGAGAAATATATAATATTAGTTATGTGGTAATTTGGTGGACAAAAAATTTAACAGGAGGTTTTGAAATTAGTAAAATTGAAGAAAACTAGTAAAGTAATAAAACCAGAAGTTTCTAGAACTGAAAGCAAGTATCTAGAATCATCCCAGACCCAAAAGTCTTCAAATTTAAAAAGGCCAAGTAACTAGCCTTATGAATAAAAAATAAAGTGAATTATGAAATTTGACCATATCAGAAATAATATAAAAAAGATCTTGAGATTTCAAAGGAAAACATTATATATATATATATACACATATATATGTGTATATATATATATTTAATTGGCAATTAGAGTGGCAAAGACTTTCTGACAATAAAAATGAGATGTAGACGACAACAGTGGCAATTTCTAAATTGAGGGAAAAAATTATTTTCAACCTAGAATTCTGTACCAAGCCCAGGGTATCATTCAAATGTAAGAACAGGAGACAGTATCACAATGAAAAGGACAAAAACTTAGCCTTCCTATTCATCTCCTTAATAAACTATTGGTTTTTTTCAAATAAGAAGGCAGAAGGCATAAGATCCTGATCCAGGAAATTCAACACGGCAGGTAGAAACGTTATAGGGTAGCAGAGTTCCTTCACAATCCATATATCCTGAAACTAGAAAAGCTGGAGCTATAGGACAGAAGAATTTAAATATAGTATATTTAATCACATAAATGATTTAGGGAAGGGGAAGGAAAAGTATGGCAGGGGAATAGAAAAGTAAGCAAATGGGGAACAAATGCTATTAAGTCAAGCTGAAACAAAAGTACACAAAAAAAGCAACATATCACAGTACACTTGTTGGCTGCCTTTCAGGACATGGATGTACAATGCAACAAAGAGGCTCAATAAAAGTTAATGTATAGGGCTGGGGATTTAGCTCAGTGGTTTCGCCGCCTGCTGCACAAGAGCAAGCGCAAGGACCTGAGTTCGATCCCCGATACCAAAAAAAAAAAGTTAATGTATAAAAACTGACAAGCCCAACAAAATTGATTTTCCTGAATGGCTAATTCTTGAATTAATTTCCAAAAAGGAATTCCAAAAATATTTAGGCAACTGCAGCAACATTTTGAAATAAATACATATCTATTCAATGTAGATAATACATATTTGTCTAAAAATTCAAACCAATAAAACAACAAAAAAAATACATTCTTGGCCTACATAAGAAATATTAGATGGATCAATAGCATAGGAGGACACTCAGTACAACAAGTTCCCAAATACTTGCAATAAAGTGCCTTTAAAACAATGTCAATGTAAAATGCATATATTTCTCAGATTGAAGCACACTATATTTTACTTTCCCTTATGTTTATATCTTTAATTTGAAACACACATATGTGATGACAGTGTCTGTAGAAGCCTGCACCTTTCCTCTCAAATTCAACACATCCAAAAAATATTGTTATATAGCTTTAATGCAATCCCAATCAAAATTCCAACAGCATATCTC
Source organism: Heterocephalus glaber (assembly GCF_000247695.1). The sequence continues at coordinate 2,583,712 of NW_004624809.1, forward strand.
ACAGAATTAGAGAAAACAATCCCAAAATTCATTTGGAACCAGAAGACACCTAAAAGAGCAAAGGCAATTCTGGGCAACACAGGCAAAGCAGGGGGTATCACAATCCCTGACTTGAAATTATACTACAAAACTACCGTGAGAAAAACAGCATGGTACTGGAAAAAAATAAAAGACCTGAGGATCAGTGAAACAGATTAGAAGATGTAGAAACAACTCCAAACAGACTCAGACACCTTATCTTTAATAAAGGAGCCAAACAGCCTCAATGGAGGAAAGATAGCCTCTTTAATAAATGGCGCTGGAAAAACTGGATTTCCACTTGCCAAAAGTTAAAACTAGACCCATATCGTTCACCATGCACTAAACTAAAATCAAAATGGATCAAAGACCTAAATATTAAAACAGAAACATTAAACCTGCTAGAAGGTAGGTCAGGTAGAACTTTTGAAGGCATAGGTGTAGACAAAGACTTCACAAACAAAACCTCAATCACACAGGAAATATCACAAAAAAACCAACAACTGGGATCTCATCTTATCAAACAGTTTTCACACAGCAAGAGAAACCAACAACAGAGTTAAGAGACAACCCACAGTGTCGGAAAATATTTTGCCAATTGTTCCTTAGACAAAGGACTACTATCTAGAATATATAAAGAACTCAAAAAAAAAAAAATCAGATACCTCAAATTTAAAGACTCAATCCAAAAACTGCACATCTGAAATGAATAGATACTTCTCTGAGAAAGGAGAAACAGCAAATAAATATATGAAAAAGTGTTCAACATCACTAGTTATTCAAGATATGCAGATGAAAGCAACACGAGATTCCATCTCACTCGAGAAAGAATGGCGGCTATCAAGAAATCAACCAAAATGGCGGGGCTGTGGGGGAAAAGGAACCCTTGTGCACTGTTGGTGCACCAGTGTAGACTGGTGCAACCACCGTGGAAATAAGTGTGGAGATTCCTCAAAAAACTAAAATGAGAGGTTCCATTCAACCCAGCTATTCACCTTCTTGGTATCTTCCTGAAAGAATTAAAATCATATACCACAGCGATATATGCACACCCATGTTTACAGCAGCAGTTTGTAATAGCTAAATCTTGGAAACTACCAAAATGTCTATCAACTGACAAATGGGTAAATAAGATATGGGTTTTTTATACAATGGAGTACTACCCTGCCATAAAGAATGATATGCTTGAGACATTTCTAGCTAAATGGATGCACACTGAGACCCTACTCTTAAGTGAAATAAATTGGACATACATGTTTAAATACCACATTATTTCTCTGGTGTGAGGAACCTAAAATGAAAATAAGGACTAAAATGTATAATAGGGGCCGGGGATTTAGCTCAGTGGTTTCACCGCCTGCTGCACAAGCACAAGGACCCAAGTTCGATCCCCGGTACCAAAAAAATAAAATAAAATGTATAATAGATATTGGGACATGGAAAGAAAATGTTCAAATGGAAAGAGGAACAAGGGAGGAGGGAGAGGGAAAGGAAAGAAGGATAAGAAAAAAAGAATACAAGGAAAAAATGGAAACAAAGCTTTTGTAAATAAGGAGGGGAAGAAGGAACAAAGAGGGGGATGGAAAAAAAGAAGCATCAAGATATATCATGTACAGGTACAAATTCACTATGACGGATGTTATCATTATGTATATCTAAAATGTACTAATAAATGTTTTGCTTCAAAAAATACAGAGTACAAATAATACTTAAATTTGAGTTAAGCACCAAGGGAATAGTGGTCATACCTACAATTAAACTTACAAATTGTTTCTGTTTTTATTTTTATTTCCTTACTTTCTAAAGTAATCTTCGTTAAAACAAATACTGACAAGTGTAAGTGTCTTAATGCGTCTTTTGTTGTTCTTCACATACCCTGATGTAAAATCACTTAAATACAACTGCTCGGAAAAGTCTATACATTTGTCCCATTAATTTTTAATTGTGATTTCTTTTTTTTTTTTTGGTACCGGGATCGAACTCGGGTCCTTGCGCTTGCACAGCAGGTGGCAAAACCACTGAGCTAAATCCCCAGCCCCTGTGTTTTCATTTTAAAGTAATATTTGTGGTTTCTTGTAAAATGACACAGCTACAGGATTTCTCACTCAGTAGCCCGAGAAAACCATCTGACTTAATGTGAGAGAAAACCACATTATTATACTGAATAAATGCAGTGCTTAGAGTTTCTAAAGGGACTTCCTTTTAAGATGAAATAAATTAAGCTGTGGTATCTTACTTATTTAATAAATACTTCTTAAAAATCACAGATATAGGAAAGAAATTAATGTAAAAATTTAGCTAATGGGTAGTACCATGGATTTGGCATGTATTGCCATTTTTAATTTACACAGTAATCATTTGAAGCAGGTGGGTTCTACTGTAAATCCGATTTTACAGTTGAAAGCACAGGCACTGAAAACATAAACCATTTAGTATGAATCCTAATAGCGTTACAATTCAAATCCAGGTGGTCTAGCTCCAAAACCCAAAAACTTCAAAGTGACGTTATCTGCCTCTTCTAAGACAGCGCTAAGTAAACCGACATCATGTGCCTTTCATGGCATTAAAAAATAGGCTCAGGTCTGCCTAATAGGGTTTACAATCCAAAGATATGTATCCTAAATTGTGAGGGGACTGCACATCACTTCACAAGAAATAAAGATGCCCATGACAAATGATCAAACTATTCTAAAGCAATTTCATTTGTGTCCATAAAAATACATGTTAATTTTTAAATGTTAAAAACAACCTAAAAATGTAAGTTCAAGCATTAATACAATAGCAGTCCTATGACAATCATGAATCCTGAAATTTTGTAAAAATTTTCTCAAAGACGAGAATTTTGCCTTTCCATTGGATCATCGAAGATTGATTTCTGAGTAATTTATAGTTTATGAGCAACTTCCAAAAACTTTTACCCATCTAGGAAACACTCATTAACTATTTAGAACTACCTAGAAAGGTATCCCAAATAGATAAAATGTGCTTCATGTTTTCAGAGTATTTAGAGCAAATTATATGTATCTTCTAATGCCATTCTGAGGTCAAAATTCCCTGCGTTATGGAAATTTTGCTTATGAATACTGAATACATAAAAGCTGTCCGTCCTCAACAACCACGAATTCACTACCCTTCCTCAAAGATGAACTCTGGTTAGCAACTACTCTACCCTGGGTTAACAATCCCCTTCCTGGCCAATAGGGAAAAATCTGACTGTAACCATGACCTTAGTCCTTTTCTCCTCAAAGGAGATGAAGGCCTCACAGGCCACAGCTCAATTAGCAAGACATTTTCTTTTTCATTCGTACATCCCCTCCCTCTTTAATCCCTCTCTGCCATTCTCTAGTTCTTTTCTTCAGTTTTTATTTTTTTATTAGTACATGTTTCCAATACATAATGATTACATTCCTTATGGCGAGTTGATACAAATACATGACATATCTAAATTCTTGTTTAACCCCTTCCCCTCCCTCTGTCTTCATCTCTTCACCCCCTTCCCATATGAGAAAGATCTATCTCCCTATTTCTTATCATCTCTCATTTTGCTCTTTATTTTTTTTGTGAGAAGGGTGGCTTCTCATACAAGAGAAATCACGTAATACTTAAGCTTGTGGGTCTGGTTTATCTCACTTAACATTATGATCTCAAGGTACATTCCTTTTCCTACAAATGATTATTCTTACTCAAGCATTCCTGAATATCCCTTGGTCTATATATAAATCAACAAATGATCCTGATAATAACAGACAAAATCACTGTCTAATCTGTACCAAATAAAAGAAAACTGTAACTTTTGAGGTCACATTAATCATCAGAATCAGCAGCATTATCTTCTACAGTTCCTGCAAGTAACAAGTCCCTTTAAGAACTCCACCTCTTCCACTGTGTCTAGCCATATTTGCTTCTCCTTGAACACGAGAATTTTATATAATTACATAAATAACTTATGTACTCAACAGTGTTTGCACTATATGCTCACTGCCTGATGACGCGTCTGAAAACTGGGGGCACTGAGGGTGGCAGAGTATAGGAAAGCAGTATTCAGATTCCAGCAGGGTAAACATGGGTGAGCAAGGGACTACTGTGTGTTGTTTAGTGACCACTGCTGCCAGTCTGGCAGATTTCAGGTACACAGTCATGGTGGTGAGTGGAGTGGAGGAAAGGAGAGAGGGACTGGACAAAGACTGCAAATCATGGTTGTGGGTTGGCGGAATAACACAATCACATTGTAAACACTGTTTCTACATATGAGTTTTATTTGAAACTGTCTTTGAAGTCAGCACAGACTATATTAATGCCTGCTGTCTCAGAAATTCGGTGTTAGAACACTTGCCCACCGAGTCACTAAGTATGACAGTCTTTTATTACATTATCACAGTACACTTTCAACATGTCATATTTACTTGCAATATATCATACAAAGCGCTTTCCACTTTACTTTTCCAATCATCTGCTATCAGTGTTAATACATGTTACTGCCATCACCCATGAATTACTGATTCAGTGTTTTAACATGCATAATTGTTAAGTCTTTCCCGTGTGTTCTGAAAACGAAAAATCATTATTAAATTATTAAACAGATTTTTAATTATGTAATTTAACAGTAGTGTCATATAGGGAAGGTTAATTTTGAGACCTAAGAGAAAAATTCTTCAGATCGAGTTTAATATGATCACAAGATGACATGCTATTTCCATCTATTTTTCCATTCCTTATTTATTTTGTCAGATATCATTTCAGATTTCCATTAGAAATCTGTATTCCCTGGTCTATGACTAATCCCAGGTGTCAAAACAAGATACTGGATGGTGGCCACAGGAAATCTCTGAAGCAGTAATTTTATTTAGCTCCTATTAGACACAGGAGCAGGGCACAGGAACGTGTTACACATGTGTGTTCCGCGTCCTGTCATTACCACAAGGCAACCTCCGTCACGTGAACATCCCTTCTAACATTTTTCTTATGACCTGAGCCTTTTTATTTTATACTTTGTCATTCTAATATTAGTGGTATTGACTTAGGCAAGACTGAGAAATCATCATTATAAATCACATTCCTCAGCTGTGAGTGAAATCAAGTGTTTATTGGCATCTTTTCTGTCCTTCTGGAAGCTGCCACTGCTGCTAGATGCAGCGACTGTTTCTACTTGTTCCAGGTCATCGGCCAAGAAGGAAAACACCACAGCACAATTATATTTATAACAGCACCTCAGAAAGTTCTTTTATAATCTAACTTGTTATTCAGAACTAATAATGTCTTTCTCTTTTGAATTCTGTTGAAAAAATGTTAATTCGTTTTTTAAAATATTGTTTTAAAGAACTGCCTAAATCCTTTTTGAGGGCAGGATGACTCTCAAACCCAAAGTACCACAGGTAAAAAGGCCTTTTGCCTGGATAGAAAAGCCTTCCAGACCCAGCACATCCTTTCTCCTTGGTCCCATCGCAGCACACACTCAGGTTTTTTTTTGTTTTTGGTCTTGTTTTTGTACCAGGGATGGAACTTGGGACCTCGCACTTGCGAGGCAGGCAGTGGCACCACTGAGCTACATCCCCGGCCCTCACCCTCAGTTATTAATATGAATTTGGGATCAGTTCTGGCCCTACATCCCACCATTTTTTCTAATTTCAGTGATACCACTCCCACCTTTTCCCCTTGTCAATAAAACTTTCCTTTCCTATCTTCCATCCAACCAAAACCTTGTTCAGGAGTAAGAACTTAAACCCTCCTTCTAAATAAGGCTTTTTTGCCTCACAGTTGTCCTTGACCCTACAGTCTAGTAGTTCCAGTCCTCCTCTTACTAGCCTGATCTCCAGACCAGCCCTAACTTCAATTATTACAGCAGACCGTGCTAAAGATGAGTTTTTTAGGGTTAGGAAAACTTCAATAAACAGAATGCCAACTAACATTTCACTGCTATAAATATTCCTTACATCGTCCTACTTCTCACACTTACATGGCATTTTGTAGCCCACCTGGATCAATCACAGGTTTTTTTTTTAAATAAATTTTCTCTTCTGCCCTGATGCAAATGGTCTGATCTGGTTGAAAGTTAGCATTTCTAAATTGTGTTAAGTCACAGCTGCTGCTTAAAATAAATTCATTTACAATTAGATCATACATTCACACCAAGACAGTCACTAGGTCTTTCCTCCTCCCCAGTCTTTAGCTCACAAACAATGTGCTATTTGGTTAAAGCTGTTCATTATTGCTTGGCCATACAACATAATGGAATCAAAATATACACTTAAATTTTACTTTAAGCACATTAGATTCTTTAACATATGAAATTTTTAAAAGAAGACAAAAACATTTTTTTGACTCTCACACAATGTATCTTTATCATGGGGTTAAATGTCTACAGGTCACAATGTGAATTCATCATTTCCCTTATAACATCTTTCTTTCAGAAAATAATGGGAAAAATACTCCCATTTAATCGTAAACTCCATAAATTTTGGTTAAATTATTTGGCTTACAAAATTCACCAGCACTTAAACAAGGAAAATGTTTAAACACAAGACAGAGTCCTTTTCTGGTAATAAAATAATGCTGTACTTCAGTTTTTAACTATGCCTTTCTAAATACCAAATCTTTCTTATAGATCCTATCTTCTAAGAGATTCTCAATAAATAAACAAAACCGTATCATATAGTTCATTTTTCATATGTTAATTCTCCAAATTCATTCCCATTAAGATGCTTTCAGAGTTCTCAATGATACAAACAGCCCACTGTGGCACAAGTGCCATAGGTGAAGCAGCTGACATTTTGATTGGTTCATCAAAGGCAGGTGAAAATAATAATAATCCAAGACCTCTTTCTCTGAATTAAACTGCTTTGTGAAAGGCACTAACACCTTGGCTGGATTTAACATCAAATCTGAAGAACAGGGCCGGGGGTTTAGCTCAGTGGTTTTGCCACCTGCTGCGCAAGTTCAAGGACCAGAGTTCAATCCCCGGTACCAAAAAATAAATAGATAGATAGATAGATAGATAGACAGACAGACAGACAGATAGACAGATCTGAAGAACGGATGGATACCATGTGCCTCCAGATGTGAAATCCTGAGGGTACAACATCAGTTATGTAATATTCTGGCTGGAAATATATAACCTAAATCTAAATAGGAGAAAACAACAGAAATATAACAATTAGAACATTTTTTGCTTTTTTTAAAAGAAAAAAAAAAGACCTATATTTAGAAATGTCAGCGGCATAAATACAGAACGAGGCTGAAGAACTGTGCCAGCCTGAAGAGACTACAGCATAAGACAAGTAAATGCAATGTGTGATTCTAGGCTTGGTTCTCCCATATTACCTGTTAATATCAAAATAATATTGATTCTGTCAACTGACAGGACTGGAAAATAAACCACAGGTTAGAGTAAAAGTACTGAATCAGTGTTAAATATACCACAGTTGATTAACTGCACTGGACAATGTTAGAGAATATCTGAAAAATATATATACTATCTGGTATTCAACTTACGCTCAAATAGTTCCAAAACAAGATTGTGTCTACCTATTATCTACACACATTAAATATACAGGTCAATGATAAAGACACAATGATAAAGGTACATAGTAGACTGATGGATGATAGAGATATCAAGAGAGAAGTTTAGAGAGAATAAGGAAGGAGAGGGAACAAATTAAGTAAATGATAAAGGGTATTTTAATACTGTTTGTAATATCCCTACAACTTTTCTGGTAAGTTTACATTATTTTCAAATAAATGCCTTAATATATTTGTACATTTTCCTAGACTTCTCTACGTTATTGTTTTCTAGATATTTTATTAGATAGTAAAAATGTAAACTTTAATATTCTAAGCCTCTAATTCAATGATTAAAAATAACAAATTAATGAGGCTCAAATATAACCTCAGTGCACAAATAGGTTATAGGTGGATTAATGTAGAATAATATACCACTAGTAATAGTATACCACTAGCAATGCAGTGGGTACCACTATGAAGTGGATAAAGCAAAAATACCAGTTAAAGTGGAGGTAAATGTAAGTAAATTATCATATATGCCTTAACTTAATTCATTCAAGTATGTTTTGGAGTAAGGATTTTCTTTGAAGATGGTCCAGGAATTGAATCCATTTTAATTCCACATTCACCACCACCACAAAGCATCATCTACAAATTCCAGAATCAAGTTTTAAAATGTAAGGATTTAAAGATGTTTAGGTTAAGGCAAGCCTGGGGAGACACACCTATAGTCTCAGCACTCTGAAAGGCTGGGGCAAGAAGATTGTAAATTCAAGCCCTGAGACTGAGCAAATTAACAACTCAGTGAGATCCTACCTCCAAATAAAATTTCAAAAAGGGCTGGGGAGGAAGCTGATGTGAAGGCCTTTAAGTCAATATGTGGTATTGAAGAGGGAGAAGAGAGAGGAAGAAAGGAAAGACGGGATGAGGAAGGGGGGAGGAAAGAAGGGGGAAAGAAAGAACAGAGAGAGAGAAGAACAGACAGCAAGGGGGGAGGGGAGGGGAGAAAAAAGAAAAGATCTTGGACAAAAGTCTTCTGAACTTGTTTCAATCTGTAATGTTGTCTCTCCTATGCCTGGGTCAACAGAGGCTGGGGGAAAGGTTTAGGAATATGTTGTATTCTGTCTTCCCTGTGCATTTAACTTACTTTTCACAAAAACAACCATATTTGGGGGGGAGGGGGGAGGGATACTGTGGTATGCATCCAGGGCATTCACAATGAACTACATCCCAGCCCTTTTATATTTTTATTTTGAGACTGGGTCTCAATAAGTCACTAAGTTATCCAGGCAGGGCTTGAATTTGCAATCCTCCTGCGTCAGCCTCCCAGAGTAGTGGGATTACAGGTGTGTGCCATCACACCCACATCTATATTCTTTCTTTATGCACTTATACGTCACAAATACTTTGGCATAACCTCCTGCTGGACAGTGTGGGCAACAGGGCATGGCATCCTAAAGACCAGCCAACACCGTCAGGCCTGAGATTCTCAGAGAGCACAAGGAGTTCCTGCTGAGCCCATTCAGCACGTAGAGGTGACCAAGAGCATGTCTGAAAGACATCGCATGGAGTCACTTCCTTCAAGGATGGAATGAACATCCTGGACTCAGGTGAACTAAGTATTTCATGAATAGCTCTCGGTGTTCCAGATGTGCACAGGAATTAAGCTGACAGGTGATCAGCTTTACAGACAACTGCAACTTAAGAATCTCCCTGTTTTCTTATAGACCAATGACACAAGAGCAGAGATACCTGGTGCAGATAATACACATTAGTTCCAATATATATATGTGTGTGTTCCAAGTAGTTAGAGTTAATTAAATTATTTCATTTAAAAAAAAACAAATACATAGATCAAAAGGGAATAGAACAATACAGGGCAAGAGGAAAATTAAAATCCTGGCCTTGATTCTATCTTGTAAAATAAACCAAAGCATCTATATTTTCAAATGTATATAATCACAGCGTAGAATTTCCACAGAATCCATCAAAGAACCTGTTAATTTTCCAACAGAGTTGTTGGAAAATGTGTTGTGCACAAAGGCATGTTCTAAAGTACATTAGGCATGGACAACACTTGCCCCACCAGGTTCATACTAAAAATGAGTTCTTTTGCAAATGGTGTTTAGAATACAGACACATGCCAACAGAACGATAATATCAGTATAGCCAGAGCTAATTCTAAGCACTCCTCCTCTTCTCTGCCCTCCAAGACTTGCTGAAACCAAAACACCCAAACACTCCAGGTGACGATGTGAATCACTACATATTACACACATCTAATGTGCTCCAACACCAGACACACAACTCAGTGCACCAGCATAAGTCATGAGGGGCTGCAGAGGGAATCTGATTAGTTTGTTCAATAGACTTTCAATATTGTGACTTGGGGAGCAAGACAAATGGCAACTTACTCCATTTGACTGGAGGGCTTCATCCAGCTTCTTCTATGCAGCCATTTTAAATTTATTATTCATGCTGTATTTTATTTCTCCCGTCAATGAAGAACAAGTGCTCTTCTAGCCACATTGTGTTATAGATATAGAAATTTAATTTTATTAAATATTTGGTGACTTAAAATATTGTAATAAATTAAATATTTTTAATATTCCTTAGAAACTATATTTAATGATACAATAAACTCTGAACTAATCTCAAAGAGGTTGTCATAAAACCCATTGGAGATGTAAACTGATGTTCTTCTTATGTCATTAGCTGAGCTAATATTTCACAATGTAAAGAAATTGAGATGCTATACAAAACAACTATCACAATGCAGGAATTTTCTTCCAAAGTCCATAAAATAACAAAGGTTTTAAAGAGATATGCATAAACGATACACATAAATATATATTAACTAAAGATATATAAGCCAAATATACTATAAATAGATGTAAACAAAAAGGGGATATTAACATTATAACCCCTCTTGCTCAATTACACAGAATTATTTTTAATGGCCTCTAAAGTACCAGGAGAAAGACTATGGATTCAGATGAGGGCCTCTGAGAACCGAGTCCTTTTCTGAACTGGACAGATCTGTCCACAACACTCTAAGACAGTCTCTTCAACTATGGTGACTAGGGGTCTTTACATCAAAAGATCATTTTAAAAATTCATTCTTAAAAGTGAGATTCAATGATGTATACAATAAATACAGAACACAGCTACACAGTGCCAATAAAAATGGGCAGGTTAGTAAAAACCAAAACTGCCTCTTCTGATTCAATAAAACTCCTGGGATCACATAAGAGCACTTCTTGCATATTCAAAATGTTCAGAGCACTTCAAGAGATTTAAAAATCAATTGGCTTTTTCTTCATTCTTTGCAATGTTACCTGTAACAGTATTTCAAAACTAGTGTCAGACTTGTGTTTCTAGAGCATCTCAAAAAGGAATACATGACAAACAGTTTAACAAAATACACCTGTTCAGTAAAGGCCAATTTCCACTACAGGCTACTAAAAGAGATGGAGTATGCACCTACCCTAGCAGGTCTTTAGTATTACTTTAGAAGAAGAAGAAAAAAAAAAACACTTTCCCTAAATAATCAGGAAAGAAACTTAAGTAATAAGCTTTTAAATGTTTTATTTGAATATGTACCTCAAATTATCCAAATTGGAGTTGCAATTAATACATTTTGCGCTTATTATGTAATATTATCAGTGAGCTAGACCTCTTAAGATCTGTTCCCAGCTCTCCTGCACTTCTTCCTAATGTAACTCGTGTATTCCGGTGGGTAACTATTCTCGTCCCTTAGATCTCAAATACAGAAGTCTGAGAGCTGCTTACTGCGTAGTCATGTTTGCATCCACAGCCCCTGCACATAACAAGGAGTCCCTAGCACCTATCTGAGGACGAGTGAAGGGAAGGGTGAATGTACAATGAACCCGTGGTGACTTTAGTGTCTCTACAAAGATGACCCTGCACTCTGCTCCTGTGCGATCCTCCTTCATGAAATCCCATCCCTTTAGGACAGAAAGTGATACTACATACACACTGCAGCCTTCTCAAAGCCTATCTAAATGACAAGTTCCTTCAACCTGAAGGGACTAAAAAAAAAAAAGGCACACTGAAAAGAGGCTCACTATTTCAGTTCATCTCAATCTAATCCGGAAGTTGTATAAGTCTGACCACCACCCTGAGGGAATCCAGTGTCTACCGGGGGAGACGTAAACTCCAATACGAATTCAGGTGGCAATTCTGCCCTCCATTCCTTCACTGCCACAGCTCTGGGTCAAGTGGGCTTGCTCAGGTACCAACTGAAGTGACTATGAAGGGGCTCTGCAACCAACGTCTTCCTTCATCCCAGCACGGGCAAGGGTACTGGGCAAAGCGCTTCTCCTCGGCTGGTCCCTCTGCTCCACCTTGTAGAACCCACCAACCACCTGTCCTCCAACACCACAGCCACATTTGCTATTCCAAACCTAAGCGGCTCCCCTTGGGTCCTCTACTATACACTGCTAACAACATTCTTCTCCAACACAGGCTGTGGCTTTCCTCCACTTTACTCCATCAGCTAATAACCCAAGATGAGAGGCTCTGCTCCTAATCATTTGAACTAAACAAATGTTTACACTCACTGCTGAGTCACAGCCTCTCTGGCCCAAATGCTGACTCTGCCCAAGAGGTGCCTGTGGCCAGCTGCCCTCCAGACACACACAGCTGGCAACACTGGGCATATTCCTGACCCATTCTCCTGGAAGCATGAAGAAACAGCATGCCCTGAACGGCATCACTCGTGTACAGCCACAGGGACCTGACATTCACAGAACTCATTCCCATTTCCTCCTTCCATTATGCAGGGTAAGATTCACAAATGTCACCAAAATGAAAAAAACCCAGTTGTCTTAGGCACTAAACATCAGCTCCATAGGAAGCAGGGTTGATTATACATGCACCAGGCACAGCTAGCAGGCTTTCCTCTTCTTACTTATAAAGAAAAAGAACAGGGCCGAAATTCAGCTCAGTGGTTCCACCACCCGCCTCAAAAGCACAAGGTCCCAAGTTTGATCCCTGGTACCAAAAAAAAAAAGAGAAAAAATAGCTTCCAGGAAAACATATTATGTATTCTTCTTCATCACCTCCAAGAAAAGGAATTCTGTGTTTTCTTCTTTAGTAAATACACACAAGACACCTCAGTAAAATGATGACCACGTCACATTTTTGCAAAAGATCTGATACCACAATTTTACAAAACATCACTCTATTTCTTTAAATAAGCAGATAACAAACCACTGACCACACAATAAGTGTGAAAATGATTACAGGATTTCAGCGGCCTAATTTTGAGGAAACTGTCTAGAAAAAAGTAAAATTACTCTGAAATTAACTATTACAAGCAGCTCATGTTTCACAGCAAGCTTTATCGGAACCAATACATTTAGGGGAAAATTGGCAAGTAGATGGATGACAGGAAGTTATATTCAGAGATCATTATTTGCAGTTCTGCTTAAACGAGATTACAGACCACAGAGCTCACCATCTTATAGAGCACAATAGTCATAATGGGTGTCTGCAAGCATTCATAATTCCTAGTGGATCCAGGGAGGTCTTTTCTAAATCTGCTTCCAAAATAGTGATGTATCAAGTTTGGAAGAACATCCTAAACACATGCTAAGGTCTCACAATGGTCTGTGTAGAGTAAATATAAGAGAAATGATAAACTTGTACATGTGTACATCGTTACTTAATTCTTCAAGATGTTGGAAACTCCAAACTCATAAAAAATTTGATTAAACAACTGAATAAAAAAGAAGAAAGTATGCCAAGGCTGGTTCCTTTGGTTTGATTTTCGGCTCTGCCCTTTCCTACCAGAAAACCTCGTTAACATCTAGATCTGATCCCAGAGTTGCGAGTGCCAATCACAGACACTTCCTAACACTCCCCCTCAGTCACTACACCCAGTCACTCCTGGTCCTCTCTGGGCCTGCAATTCCCTCTACTGGGACTGCTCTTCCCCTGCCATCTCTACAGCTCCATCACAAGGTTTGGACCACGGCCAGACCCTCATGGATGCCCTCTCTGACCACTCCATCAGAAATGTAAAGCCGCTCCATACTCTTTTTATCTCCTTAGCAATTATTGGTAACTAACATACTACATAAAAATATACTTTGTTTCTTCTCTCTTCCTTAAAATGTAAGCTCTGGGAGGGCTGGTATTTGTATCTCAATTGCTTATTCCTGCATTTCCAGGGCCTAAGAAGAGGTCCAGACATACAGTAGGTGCTCAATAAATATTTCATGGGTAAATCAGTGGATCTACACAAAAACTGCTCTAAGTCTCCTGCACACTTTACAGAACTTCTGACTGGTCAAAAGTTCTTACCCTCACCTTTCATTCCCTTTTCTTCCTCCTTCTTAGACTTGCTGTTTTAAGTCTTACTGAAAACAGACTTTTAGTATAAGCAACCTGAAATCATTTGTGAAAGTAAGCAAAATGTAAAGAAATCATTCAATTAGGAGCAAGGTCATAGTTGCCACAAAAGCTTTTCTCTTTCAGTGTTGCATGTTTTTGTAATCTTTAAATCATATTATTCTACAATCATATCCATGTAAGATCACGGAAAAGTGGCCAACACCTAACTGATGTGGAACACAGCTGATTTATATACGTCTGCATATTTAGAAAAGGAATTTAATGCATAGGTGCATTAAACTGGTTCTATTTCTGAGCAAAATTCAAGAACAGGCTGTTTAAAGTAAGCACATAATCCCTTTAATAGAGTCACAGTTGGCTGGTTATTTTATAGAGCACATTCTTTCCTAGCAACCCTTCATGATACCCAAAATTAACTGTTGAGACCTTGTGCTAGCAATTGCCAAATTTATATTTCAAGAAAGAAGTTTTAGAAAAAAACCACATCTTCTTTATCTACTCACCAGTTAATGGGCTTTTGAGCTATTTCCAAGATTTAGCTAGTACAAACTGCTGCTTTTTACCAGCTGTTCAGACAAAGGACTACTACCGAGAATATATAAAGAACTTTAAAAAATCAGAGCCCCCAAATTTAAAGACCCAATGCAAAAATGGGCACTTGAAATAAACAGACATTTCTCAGATGAAGAAGTAGAAGCAGCAGCAATAAACATGAAAAAATGTTCACTATCACTGGTTATTCGAGAGATGCAGATGAAAACAACATTGAGATTTCATCTCATTCCAAAAAGAATGGCTGCAATCAAGAAATCAATCAATAACAAATGCTGGCAGGGCTGTGGTGAGGAAAGAACCCTTCTCCACTGTTGGTGGGAGTGTAGACTGGTGCAACTATTGTGGAAATCAGTATGGAGATACCTCAAAGAACTAGGATTAGAGGTCCCAGTTGACCCTACTATTCTCCTGCTGGGTACCTTCCCAAAAGAATCATATCACAGTGACACATGCACACCTGTATTTATAGCAGCAGTTTGTACTAGCTAAATCTTGGAAATAGCTCAAAAGCCCATTAACTGGTGAGTAGATAAAGAAGATGTGGTTTTTTTATAAAATGGAGTACTACTCAGCCATAAAGAAAGATAAACTTGAGACATTTATAGCTAAATGGATGCACCTTGAGGCCATACTCATAAGTGAAATAAACAGGACACCCATGTGTCAATACCAAATCATTTCTCCGGTGTGAGAAACTGAAGGTATAAATGAGAACCAAAATGTGTAATAGATATTGTGAAGTAGGAAGAAAATGTTTAAAGGGAAAGGAAAACTAGGGAGGGGGCCAGGGGAATGGGAAAAGAAAGAATCAAGATGTAGCATGCACAGATACAAATTCTCAATGATGAATGTGATCATAAGCTATACCTAAATGTACCAATAAACTGAATAAAATTTTTTTAAAAGAAAGAAGTTTTACATGGTTTATGCCAACATAACCTTAGGGAAGAAAATAACCTATATTCAGTTCTTAAAAGCAAAGCTTTCAAATAGGTGAAAACAGTTACAAGAAGTTTGAAAATAGAATGAATTAAAGGCTAAACCAGCCACATCAAGTACTAAACTGTTAATATGCTACAATAAATAAAACAGGAGTTTCGGCACAAAAGTACATATGCAAATATGTGGAAAATAATGCCTCAAGAAAAAATCTCTACTATATATCAAAGATTAATGCATGGAGACCAAAGGCTGCGTGTGAGGGCTCCTAGCTCTCTGGTCCTCAGAGCCATTTCCAACCTGACACCATCTCTGATTAACAAACCCATGTTGATGATAAGTCAGCAAAGTCTCACTGTGCTCAACTACAGACAAACAACACATAATGAGAAAGGGCTATAAGCAATAGATATGGCTCTGGAAATTAACTATTTGAAGAAAAAAAAAGTCATGCCAATATATGCCAATACACTCCCGATGGACAGGGCCGGTTCCAGACGCCCAGTCCGGGCAGGGAAGGGAGGTGAGGAAGGGCCTCTTCGGTGGCCCAGCCAGATCCTGGGGTGCTGAGAGAAGACTCGGTCCCAGAAGGTTCAGAATTACCAATGTGCCAGGTAGGAGAGTGGTGCTTTTAGGGGGAGGCAGGTATGTCACACGGCATTTTTTAAACTGCCTAGACAAAACTGTTTTGGAAAAAAATACTTGTACAAACCATAATTATGCATTTTATGATTTTTTTTAGCACTGTAAAAAGAGAATCCTCCCTCAAACAACTAAATTTAAAAGTCTAAAATTCTTCTAACTTTCCCATTTCTAAATATAATCATGGATGCAGATTAAGCTGCTGAGGTTGGCCTACGGCTCATTCCTCTTCTCACAAGGAACACGTCTGCATCTGCAGGAATGTGCCTTGCATGCTCTCTAGGGCAGTTTCCCTTCTTCCCTAACTGATCATTCTTCTCTGGCTATGCCAAGCCTCTTTCCAGAGGACAAACTATGCTGAGGCTGCAATTTCCAACCCAAACCCTGCTGACCCTGCCAAGTGGCCCCAGCCACCTCCAACAGCCAGACATTCACCTCTGCTGACTTTCCCTCCTCACCTCACCCAGGGTGATGCACAGCCCAGTAACTCATATGGAG
This sequence comes from Heterocephalus glaber, assembly GCF_000247695.1. The sequence continues at coordinate 2,600,242 of NW_004624809.1, forward strand.
CTTTGTTTTAAAAGTTGTGCTTTTTCTTGCTGCAGACAAACATATTTTTGAAAATAGTGTTCTTTCATAAAACTCATTCAGAACTTTTGTGCAATCTGATATCCCCTTCATTATGAACAGACTATCTCACTATGAAACAAGGGGCCAAGGGGCCAACTCAGCTAAGTCCTCAGATGTCAAATAGTGTTTCCATAACAATACATTCATCCCAATGGAATCGGCATAACTGAGCATTCTATAAAAGCAGCAAATGTGTGTACATGGAGTGATAAACATGATGTTAATTCAGTTTACCAGATACTTAGTATCTATGTAAAAATAGCTTTAACTTCAACATAAATCAGTGGAAGTCAGAATACTTAAAAATTAATCACACAATTTGATATCTTAATGGCACAATTAACCATGACAACAAAGAAGGATATGGTGCACAGTAAATAAATCACGGTATCTGTAGTTTTGTTACTTACAAAAAAATTGAATCTGCGATTATTCAGACACATTTTCTCAGTGTAATGATATGTGTTGGAATAACTGTCATACTGAACTTCTTCTAGACAATATCCTATTCAAGGACAGCTCCTGTGTCTCTGAACTTAAGTTTCCTCCAAATTCTATGGCTTTCAACATAATGATGTAAGCAATTTACACATTTGTAAATAAAATAATAATTAATTTGTGTTAGTGTTCTTTAAACACTTGTCTCAGATTTCAAATGTCATTTATGTAATGAAACTGTACTGGGACAAATGACACAAACATGTTTTCTGACTGCAACATTAGAACAAAAATATTAACTCTAGTAAAATGTACGGCTTCAACACTAAAAACTCCATTTTTTCCACATATTGCTTCATTTATTCCCTCCCATTAACATGTTTTCTGTGTTAGTAGACAGACTAAAAGATCATAAAATTAAAATATTAATATAAAAATTCTCAGAAGAATGTACCAATAATAGAAATTCACAAAAATTTCATTTAAAACTTGGCATAACTGACAAGGTTTGGTTGCTTCTTCTAATAAATATTCTGTTTTATTATATTTAATATATTTATTACATTTAATATATTTTTAAGTATTTTATTGTTTCCCTAATAAAAAGAGATGGCATAGGGAGAAAAGAAAACTCAAGTGTTAATATTGATTATGATTTTAAAAATTAAACAAGAATTTAACTATTTTACATTATAGAAGAAATCAGGAGATTCTAATGCAATTTTTAAAAATTCAGACTGGAATGTGAGCATGACTGTGAAGTGATGCTTCCCTGCTATTTGAGGATGAGGCATCTTTCCCTTTTCTTTCCCTGGCCTTTGGTAACCCTGCAGTGGCCCCCAGTACTCTGCAGTGTGTCCATACCTTTGTCTCCTCCACTTCCTGGCCCTCCATACCTCAGAGGAAACACTGCACCGGGCCCTGCTTTTTCTTAGGGGAGTAATAGCCACAGAGAACTGATGAGAGTGAAAGACCACTATTTTAGTTTATGAAGAAACAGATTAATAATTCCTTAGGATATAATCAGTTGAAAACTTGCAGCTGAACTAAAACCAGTCATTTAAACTTTTTATCTCTTCCTGAGAAGTAAAAACAGTGTTCTATGTTATTAAAGATCAATCAGCATTTAAATGTGGGTCAACTAAAATATTTCTAACATCTTAGAATAATTTCCCCATTGATCTACTCCTCCACATTACATCTATGTAATAGGAAAATATATTCATGTATGTTCATAACCAAAAGCCAGAAACAACTCAAATGCCAATCAACTGGTGAATGAATTTTTTTTAATGCAATATATCTACATGATGAAATAGTATTCAGGTATAAAAAGGAACAAAGTACTGATGCATAATACAAAATAAATGAACGTTTTAAATACTATGTTACAAGAAAGAAGTCAGCCACCAAGGCCAAAGTTGTAATATTCTTCTTTTGTTTTAATGTCCAGAACAGGCAAATGCAGAGACAGAAAGTATACTAGGGCTGTAATCCAGCAGCTGGGAGAATGAAGCAGGAGGAGCAGGAGCTTGAAGTCAGCTTGGGATACACTGCAAGCTCAGGCACTAGGGACTGGACCTAGGGGTATTCTACAGTTGAGCTACTTCCCCACCCCTTTTTATTTTTATTTTAAACACGGTCTCACTAAGTTGCTGGAGCTGTGCTTTCATTTGCAATCCTCCCAAAGTCTTTTGGAGTGCTCGGATTACAGGTGTGTGCCACACATCCACCTAAAAATGTTTTTTTTTTAAAAAAAAAAAAAAAAAAAAAAAAGAAAGTATATTAGTCAACGACAAAGTTGAGGGGTGGAATAGAGAGGTGATACCTAAATGGTGGAAAGTTTCTTTTTGAGGTGATGAAAATGTTCTAAAATTGACAGTGGTAAGGGTTGCACAACTCTAGATATGTTAAAAAAAAACTGAAGTGTATACTTTAAATGGGTGAACTGTAGAGTAAGTGAATTAACTCAGCTACAGTCTAGACCTATAGATAGGATGTTCATACCCTATATTCTTTTGTGTTAACTTTACTATGCTTTCTCCTCTTCCAATTACCTTTCCATACTACCTCCAAGTAATTCCAAAAGCTATTCCTCCCCTTTTACTTATCTCCCAAAATAAACTCAACATAACATGACAACTGCAGCTCTGGGAACAGTTCCTGAACCTCAGAGGGGCATAATAATTGCATTTGGGCTTTAACACAGTTGTCATTTTGTGTCATCCCCTTTTTATTAGGGAAAAAAAACTTTTAGTGAACTTAGACCATAATAATTTAGGTTTAGTTTTTACAAACTAACTAGTAAATGTGCCAAAGAAATTGCTTATATTTTAGGCAACTTTAATAGCCAGAAAGCGGCAAATTCATTAGAAACAATTCCACTGAGTATCAGGACAGACATGCAGAAATGACTAGTGGTGATATATATCCCTACATCTGCTAAGGGTGGAGTCATTACTGTTCTTCCCACAATGCCACCAGCTGCCCTCTGTTTAGCCACCCCAAACAACATACAACATAGGAGAAAATGGGCTTGCTAGCCAAATGAAACTTCAAGACAAGCCATCTTGAATCCACACCAACAGATCTCCCTCCCAAGCCTGTCCTACATAAAGATGTTAAACACATCTTTAGAATTACTTCTTTTTTTCTTATACCGGGCATGGAACTTGGAACCACAAGCTTGTAAGGCAGGAGGCGGCACCACTGAGCTAAATCCCCAGCCCAGAATTACTTCTGATAACCCCATTCAAAGCTCTGTAACCTTAACCTTACTATGGAGGCTCCAGAGGGGAGAAGTTAGATGGTAGCTCTCCTTTCCCACTCCTGAGAGTGAGGTAAAAGGAATCTGTCACCTCTAGTGATTGTTCCATCACAAATTCACTATGCCCTGGGAATCCTGAGCCCTGGGAATAGGCTGCTGGCAATGTGGCAAGGACCACAACTTCCCGTCAAGTTAGCAACCAGGGAGTACCATCTGGGTGGAGATGGCAGCAGTCCGCCCATTCTAGTGCGGTCAGGGGACCAAAACAGATGATGAAAACACTCAGCTGCCAATGGGCTGCTACAGTGTACAAAAATACACTACATAAGGTTCTGAAATTATTAATTTTCTGACAACCTGCTAGAATTAGTTCCCGTATCTTCTCCATGGCTATTAGAGCAGAGAACTTCCATGTTATGCCCCATCTGACGGCCAGAGCCAGAGCACTGGTGAAGTGTAACCACACAGCCAATATCTCTGAAATCATGAAAACGACTTCTACAGGCTGGTGTGGAAAAGTCAGCTGTGTTGTTGATAGGAACACTTGGTGAATGTGAATGCAGCTTTCAACTCTAAATCAGGAATTACCTTTTTTGAGAACTTTCTCCAACCCTAACCTCTCCCCAGTAGTTACCTACTTCCTCCTCTGTGCTGTCAATCTATGTCATACAAGTCTATTCTTGCATTTGTCATTTATTTATTTCTATCTGTCTCACTTCTAGATTATCAAGTGCATGAAGGCAGAAAATATATGTCTTGTGTTCTCAGCTCCCACCCCTGTTATCTGTGTTAACAGTCCCAACTATTTCAGGTGCAAACAAAAAGGAAGTACAGACTCACATATCTGACATATCTAGAAATAGCCTAGGCTCCAGGCACAGCTATATCCAGCTTTAACTGACAGTTGGGACTTCATCTCTTTCCCGCTTTTAGCTCACTTTTCTTGCTGTTGGCTTTATAAACATAGGCCTCTGCATGTTGGTAAGACACAAGTGTTTCTAGCTCTATCTAGTTTTCTTTCCCACTAATCGTAGTTACCCTTTCACTGCCCTTTGGGGGTTTGAGTCCATCTCTGGACCAAGCACTGTGGCTCTAAAATATATTCTTTACTGACCAAGTGAGCACAATGTGCCCACTCCTTGAGCAGAGTCAATGTGTAGGCTAAGCCTTAGGAAGGCAACTCCGTAAGAACAAACCAAGACTCATTTCCAGAAAAACAAGAGTAGGCAGGGAAGGCAAAAACAGCAGGGGTCCATTATAATTTGATTGTTTGCTTAATTAAATGTAACTTCGTCCTCTCAGATATTGCAGTCATGCAACTACTTAGTACACATAATGTCTAATAAATTATACCATAATTTAACTAAGGATGAAGGAGCTAGGATGAGGGATGGAGACCAAAGGGAAATAGCTATTTTTCTAAGTCACCCTAAAGCTGAAACTACAATTTTACTTTTAAGATCACATGTGGTCCCTTCCTTATAGCATATACAAAAATTAAATCAAAATGGCTCAGGGACATAACCATAAGCAGTAAAACTATAAAACTCACAGAAGAAAACACAGATATAAATCTACATGACCTCAGCTCAGACAATGGCTTCTTAGGAACCAAAACCGAAGAAAAGAAAAACTGAACTTAATCAAAACGTAAAACTTTTATACTTCAAAAACCACATCAAGAAAGTGAAAATACAAACCAAGAAATAGGAGAAAATTTTGCAGTTCATGAACATGATAAAGATCTAGCATTGAGAATCAATAAAGAACTCTTGCAAGTCTGTAATAAAAAGACAAATAACCCACTTAAAAACCAGAGAAGGATTAAAACAGATTATTTCTCCAAAGAACACATACGATAGCCAATATCCAAATGAAAAGGTGCTTAACATCACTGATTATTATAGAAATGCAAATCAAAACCACAATAAGATACTCTTCACATCCACTAATATGGCTAAAATCAAACAGGGAACAGGTATTGATAAGGATGTGGAAAAATTAGAAACCTCAAGAACTGCTGATGGGAAGGTAGAATGTAAACATAAAATGTTACGATCACTTTGGAAAACAATACATACAGTTAGCACATGGTCCAGCAATTCTATTCCTAGGAATATATGCACAAAAATGAAAATGGACATCAACATAAAAATATATTACATAAATTCTAATTACAGTATTAATCATAATAACAAAAAACAACTCAATATCTACCAATCAATGAATGGATACACAAAATATGAAGTAATGTATTATGAAAGAACTTGGAAAACATTAAGTCAGAAAAGAATGCATAGCATCCAGAATAGGCAAAAGTCAAACAGAAATTGCATCAGGAGGAGGGAAGAGAAAAATAAAGAGTGACTATTAGTGAGTATAAGTATCTTTTGAGGGTAGTAAAAATGGCCTGGAATTAGATAGTGGTGATGGCTGAGTAACTTTATGAATACACACACCAAAAAAACACTGCAGTGTCCATTAAAAAAATGAATTTTACAGTTCATGACTTATATCTTAATTTTTTAAACTCTGACTGTGGACTGGGTATTCGACATTACCAAAGACTTGTAAGTGTGGTGGGAACAGCAATGTTATTGAGGTACTATAAAGCAACGTCCCTGCTGTGAAAACACACACAGAGGCCGGGGCGTAGCTAGGCAGCAAAGTGAGTGCTTAAGCATCCATGGGTTCAATAACCCAGCACCTCTCCAAAAGCAAACAAAAAAAGACACACTGAAGAGTATTAAGAGTGAAATGAGACATTTCTCATTATGCTTTGAAATAGATTAACAAAAAAAGAAAATGATAAAGGAATAGTGCATGGTCTTAGTAACAATCTGAGTAACACTTCCATTTTTGTATTTTTTAAATTTGACAAATGAAATATTAAGAGACAATGTACAAAATTGTCATTTCTTATGCTTGGACTGTTAGACCATTAGGCCAGCCATGGCTTTAAGGAGCATCTGCTGATAATGACGTAAAAAAGATTGCAGTACTGAAGCCAAGTCGCAGAATCCACTCAAAAACATTGACAACGTCTGGTCTGGTGTTTCCATGGCCTCTAGGAGACGCCTTCCTAAGAAATTTCCCCTTATTAATCAAAACCATGTCTTATGGCAATATTTTCCCAAACTGTATTCTGTGAAATACCAAATATTTCCCAAGATACAAACAGATGTTCTCAAACAAATGTGTTCCGCGTACGAGTAAGTTTAAGAAACACGGGATTAAAATGAATGCATTCGCTACACTAATTCTCAGAGGCCTTAATATGCTCATATGCCTGATAAGTCATCCAAAAATAGCTAGAGCATCCCTCATTTGGGAAACATGTAATGCACTGGTTTCTACGGCACACCTATCAAGCTCGTGAGTGGTTTTTGGAAAGCCACTGGGTTTACCACCCGGGCAGAAAATCAGAATTACTTCCAGAGCACAATGTAAATATAAATTTTGTCTGTTTTCTAAGATCCAACCTAAACCTGATTTTATAATATGTTGGCTTAGAATTGCTTAAAGGAATATTTTAGCTAACCCTGGAAATAAAACAAGAGGTTAATAAGGCAACATTGTATTCAAGGCAAAGTGAGTAGCAGGTACAGGGATCCAAAAACAGAAGGATCCATGAAGCCCTTGGAAGTATGCCCCGAGTATGCAGGAAGAAGGTTTGAAGGTACAGCCACGTGGCCATGTGATGACCAGGCTGGGACTCTGCCAGGCAACAGAGCTGGACATGTGAGCGATGAAAAGCCAACTACAGGACACAGCACAGTGATGTAGTCAAACCTGCAGTCCCTTCCAGCGTCCCAATTAGATGTGCATGTGTTCTGAAGAACAAGCCACTATGGATGACTCACGCATCCACTGAAACTGGGGGATGTCTGTACTTCAGCCTAGATGCAACTGATTCATGCAATACCTCTACTCCCACTAAAGCTACTATAAGCTGCAAATGCAGGGATTCTTATATGTGTAATTCGTCTGTACTGTACACAGTGAAAAATATCTTTCTCAAATCATCATTTTTTTCTTTGATGCCTAGATTTCTGGAAAGAGCAGAACACTTCCAGGACATGCTGCCACTTGAAAGACTTTATGCACACTACTTAAAAGCTACTCTATAGTCATTTCTCATGTTGAACTTTCAATTATCAACTGACTATAAATGAGGTTAAAAACGGTTCCCTTGCTTACTGTCTAGGGATGTGCTTTTTAACTACTTTTATTCCATTCATTATACTCTTGAAAAAACTTAGTTAAGAATATTTAGAATTTAACATAGAAATCTAGATTTCCTAAATTCCTTGGTAATTTTGAAGATGTCAGAATACTGACCTTTTAATTTTGCAAAATACAACAGCTAGAAATAAAACTATGTTCCCCACATGCCACACATCTCCATCTCTGCTGTAGATGAGCTTTCCAAATCCACCCGCACACGTGCGTGTGCAAACACACTTTACATACCTACGTTCATTAATGCAGACCGAAACACTCACTTTACTTTTATCAAATGAGAATTAGACTTATCTAAATTTCACCCAAGTAATGTAAACCATTTGTCAAATAGATAAAAATAAAATAACAAATAATAAAAACAACACCCATCATTTAAACAAGCCAGTAGATTTTCCAGATATCGGGTGGACATTAATTACTGCAGCTGAATCCTAACCTTGCCTATATACAATATGGTTTCAAGTTATTTTTCCTTTAATAAGAATTTGGGGTTCCAAGAAAAGGCTGAGCTGTTCACCAACCTCCTTGCACCGCACCCTGCCAGTAGCATTCTTTTAAATCACTTTGCTCCCCAGATTTTAGCAAATTCTCTCAAGCACAGAAAAGAGTCTACATTGCTATGGTCCTGCTATAGATTATCAATCTGATCTCTGTAGGGAGTATCAATTAGGAGATAAACATCACAAATCATTTATGATTTTTAATATTACCAAATGTAGTAAGCTTCTTTCGGTTTTTCTTTTATTGCCTTTAATTTAATACAGTAGTCAATCCTCTTTACTTCTTTAAAATGGGGGAAAATTTCACACTAGATGTGTTAGTTTTCATTATATCATCAAGTCATACAGAAAAAGTTGGGACATGATGTTATTTGCTCATGCTTTTTTTGCTCAGTGGAGGTGACGGCGTCACTGTGACAGGCCAACTATCAGATAAATATCTAGTGCACAGGAAAGACATCCACAATTCCATTTAGGTTAATGTAGAGATGTTCATTTTTGGATGGAAACGAGAGGAGAATAACTTTGTTTTTACTGGGTGGTCTTAAATTTTACAAAAAGGTGCTCTGTCCTTTCTCTTGACCTGCTGCCCAGAAATGCTCACATTGTGTTCTAAAGGGGTTAACCTTGTGGAAGATGTCAGACGGCTTCAGGAAAAAGTCTAAGATTCTTTGAGTTCTGTGCCACATTTAAAACTTTGGAGAAATAAATCTCTATAGTTCTTGCAAAAGTAAATAATCATGAGGAAAATACATTTCCTCTTGACCTTTTTCACATTTCATATCTTTAAAAGGTTTTTCTAAATACTTATTCATTTCAGTGCTAATAAAATTTAGTGCTGTCTGCTGACTTAAATATGTGCCCTGCCATCACCTCATTTGAGAGTGTCTATCTAACCTATTTTCCACTACACTGTAAATGTTCAAGAGCAAAGACCAGGTCCGTGTAATTCACCACCATCTCGTAGGACTCATCCCAGCACCTGCCTCGAAAGCACAATAAATGTGGAATGGATGAATACTTTCTAAGCATCATTACAACAACATGAATTGTAAGCAACACTTAGGAAACAAATCAATTTAAAAATTTTTAAGCAAAATGTGAGAAGCAGAATATAAAGGTTAGCTACACAAAGCACATCAGAAAATAATGTATTTTAAAAGCTTCCAGACTGATAGTATAAAGAATGTTCCCCGGCTTTCAGACTCAGTAACTGTAAAAGTCAGTATTTTTTGCAATGCAATTTCTACTCTGCAGAGGGAAGGTACTGTAAAATGCCAGCATTACCGAGGAGCTCCTGATCTACAGAAACGTGGTTTTGTTTTATTAAAGTAGGTTACTGAAGGCTACAATGAATTTTGAAAGGAACTCTCAATAGACAAGAATGACCAAAACTTTTAAGCAAAAAATTTTGCTAATAATAATTCAATGTCCAGGATTATCTCTAGTTTCTTACGCTAGAAAAAATGAAGATAAGGCAACAGTGGTTTTCCCCTAGAGATCCAAAGTAAACAGCACAACACTGAGGTACTAAGTCACTAACTGCCTGGGGGAGGAAAACGCTGCAGAATGGGGAGCTGAAAACATTGGTGGAGCACACACACTCCTTTGTTACCGTGATGGCTCTTCCATCAACATAACAGTGCCTTCTGAGTCCCTCTGACACCTTCAGTACTGAGGAGAACAAGGTTCAGAATAAGTACAGGCCAATGCTTTTTCCCAAAAGGTGCCCAAATTCTGAGATAAAGTAAATACATAATAAGTAATTTTAAGTCAAGACAATATGCATGAAATAATGTGTTGCAGATTATATGGAAATATGGAAAGATTTTTGAAAGCTGGAGAGTAATTTAGAAGAGGAGCTTCATAGAGGAAACAATTCCCTCCGGGCACGAGTGGACATGCACAGCGTGCACACACACTTCCACCCTGGTTCAAATCACCTCACAATACTGTAGACATGCTATTCCGTGGAAAGCACCTGTGTGCCAAGGCTGGATTTCCCTCGATTACTCTAACTTTCCCAGTAAGGTGTATATTTATGTTTCCACTCTAGAGATGAGCAAACTGAAGGTTGCAGGTTATACAGCCCAAGTGGAAGACCCCAGATCCAGATCCATCATCTATGCCAAGTAGTAAGTCCTGCCCTTTCCATACTTCCAGTATGCACATAGTCACAAGTAGATGACTATTTAAACCTTTCTGTGGGCACTTCCTCTTATAGGTGGGTTTTTAAAAACTAAAAGGCAACTTTAAATACATTATCTTAATAGCTCACCTGCTGAGCACCTACTCTGGGCAAAGCACTGTTTTAAGTGGTAGCTCACAGCACTGTTGCATCTCTGTGAGAAGTCAGTGTGATTTTACAAATTAGGAGAAGAAGGTCCTTCCTCCTGTAAGTGACAAGGCCTTTCAGAAGCAGGATTCCACACCAGCTAATGTAGGATTTAAATACAAGAATCACCTCTCTCAGCAAAGAAGGATTCTGTAGTTAAAGGCTCCAAGCCGGTTTCTAACTTCTCCACAAGCACCCACAGAGCAAAGCAGGCTTGCATTTCACTGGCACAGTATGGTCTGAGTGCTGGTCCATGTCCTACCACGCAAGGACCCTGTGACTTCCCACAAGTTATTCAGCTTCCCAGGGCTTTGGTTTTTGTCACTTGTAAAATGAGGAGCTCATGACAAAATATATCAAAATGTCTTTCATTTCTATAGGCTTATGGTCTAAATCAATAGAGCTGCTTTATACTAATGCTCCTAATTACCAGCTATGTGGAAAAATTAATTTGGGCATAAATAATTAGTGCTCTAATTTGTTAATAAGTAAATATAATTTTATAATATAATCCAATCATAGGAATGGTGGCATTTGCCTGTAATCTCAGCACTCAAGAGGTTGAGGCAAGAAGACTGTCAAGAGTTCGAGGCTAGCCTGGACTATGTAGTGAGACCTTGTCTCATAAAACCAAAATCTGAGCCACATTTATCAACTAGATTACAGTCACACCAGAACTGGAGGTTTTTCTCTTTTTTTCTCTCTAAATTAGAAGCAAAAGTTTAAAGTGCTCTTCAAACTACCTACAAAGTTGAGCTAAACCAAAGAACAGACCTGAGCACAGTGGTACATGCCGGCAGTCCTGGCAGTTAACAGGCTGAAGCAGGAGGATCACCAGTTCAAGGCTAACTTGAGCTGCATATCAAGACCCTTTCTCAAAAATCAACAAAATAAGTCAAGAAAATAAAGACTATATTGTTTAAACTTTTTGTCTCAAATGAACTGACTGCATAGAGATCCATTCCAATTTTCTTATTCCTTTGTTAAAATACAGTTGTTTTTATTTCTTAGAAGAGTTCTAAGATTCCTGACAGACACCACTGTGGCAAGTAGCACATTCAACACTTTTATCATGCAGGAAGGATCTCTGATTGCTCCTAGGCAGCCACTGCAGTTGCTGGAGAGCCTGCTCAGAGCATAGAAAGCACAACCAGTCTTAATGAGTGAGCTCAGCAGCCTGCTGCATAGAAGCATCAACACATTTATAACCTCACAGATCTTCAAGCAACAAAAGAAGGATCAATCCTGGCAAAGGAGGCTTTAATAATATAAGCCAGGCTTGAAAGTGAAGAATGCTTAGTGAAGTGCCAGCACATTAGGGTTAGAAATCCTTTAACCAGTTGAGAGATGACTTAAAGTGGTAAGATATGTCAAAATAGCCTGAGTGATAACAAGGAGAGCTGGGGTGAACACTACCAGACAGAGAAGGTGTGTGGTATACACAGAGCTACCTAAATATCTGCAGTTCAAGATCTCATCCATTAAAGGCCCAATTTCATCAATAAGACCAGCACACATTCCAAAGAACTGGCAATAATAAGTTGTAAGAACATGACCAAGAGCCAAACTCAGAAGTAGGACCTCCAAGTGAGGCTGTGCACAATTCTAGAAAGAACAATTTACGTAAGCCAGGAGTGGAGTCCCCTGAATTTGTGCGCTGCAGTGGCCCTGCTCAGCACACTTCTAAAATAGCAGAGAAGGTAGAAAAAAACAGCAACAGTAGGCATAACTAAGTTCTGCTAACAAAAATTTTGAAAAGATCTTTTTTCTAAAGAAACTATTTGCTATTTGTATTGTGCCATTATGCTGAAGTTGAATGTATACATAAATACGTGAGATTCTACTTGCTAGTCTGTAAGATTTTTGACTTCTGAAATTCTCTTATCTTCCCTCATCCTTAGCACAGTGCTAGGAACACATTAACTATAGTTACTGCTTAAGAGCATGTAGCAAAGCCCAAAGATGGATCTCAGGATTTTTTGTACATTATCACATTTAATACCCACAGTAATACTTAGAAGTCAGTAAAATTATTATTCTGATCTTTGAAAAGAAAAAAGTGAGGCTTAAAGAAATTCAGTAATCCATCCAGAACATGAAGCAGGTAAATCACAGAGCCACTATTTGACACCAAGGAGTCTGATGTTAGAATCTATGTTCTTGGCCTCATACTATTCTTTCTCAGTCTTCCACATACTCCATAAATGGTACTTGAAATGATTATGCATGGATCCAACATTACAGAAGCTCTTTCACAGATTCACGACCAGGCTGTAATTCGTATGTCTCACTGCCTAGTGGCTCTGCCGCATGACTGTCCCATCAGGCGCCATGGGTCAGGGCTAGTGGTGGTAGATGCAGCCTGACTGGACAGTCATGCATGTACCTCCAGTAGTTCAAGCAGGCGTGAACATGTTAAATCATCTTTTCCTAAGTGGGTCAAACATTTATACCATTTAGGCCATTAACTTCTGTGATGGTTAATCTTAGCTGTCAACTTGAAAGATGCACAGAAACTGGTGAAGCATACTTCTGGATGTGTCTGTGAGAATATTTCCAGAAGCAACTATCACATGGATCAGTGAGCTGAGTGGGAAGACCCACCCTGAACATGAGTGGTACCATCCAACAGGCTGGGGTCCCTCATGGAACAAAAGCAGAAGAGGGAAACTTGCGCCTACACCCTACCCTTCTTGAGTGGGGATGCTTTTGCTCCTGCCATTGCTCACAGACATCAGGCTCCAGATTCTTCAGTCTTTGAAGCCAGACTTGTACCAATGACTCTCCCAGGGGCTTCTAGCCCATTAGCCTCAGATTGGGGCTGCATCATTGTTCTCTCTTCTCTGGAGGTTTCCAGGATTGGACTGAGCAGCTACTGGTTTCCTCAGCTCTCTGGCACACAGACATCCACTGTGGGGCTACATAATCTCTGATCATGCAAGAGCCAATCTAATAAATCCCTCATCACTATGATAGACAGTCTATTGGTGCTGCTCCTCTGGAGAACCCTAAAATAATTTCTCAAAAAAATCTATTTTCAGTCCTTATCCATTTCATAAGGATTTTCTAATTCATGGAGTCTAAATTAAGAAGGTTATACTTTTACTGGAAAGAGTCAATCCCAAAGATTTACATCCCCCAAACATTACCACCACACACACACTTTCCAGGACCAGGATTCCACCCCTGCCAAGAGCCTCAGACACTGAGCCTTTTCTGAACTATGTGGAACTTTCTCACAGCCCTTTGTACCATTCTTGGACACTGTTCTTCACTTTTGTCTTATGTCATTATTTGCATAAGCTTCCTGATAAAACAGGAAAAACCCAGAAAATATCCAAGTGGGGAGATACTCTTTTTTCTCTTTTGACCAACTTTAGTGCAATTCAGGGTATTATTCTTACAAAAAAGTTCATCATGCCCTTATTTTTAAAAGATCATTTCTGGAAGCATACATGGAATTATTAAACTCCATTTTTTAAAGGCAGTTTCAGGTTTCTGTCATTTCAGCAAGAAATATCTATTTACTAAACAAAAAGAAGGTATATTGCCTTAAGATTCTGCTGTTTCTTGCAGACAGATCAGCAGGGAGGCATATGATCCTGGCCTTCAGGGGCTGAACATAGTAAGACCTAGAAAAATGCTATAAACTAACATGGATTATTGTCCCACTTTGAATTCATCAAGTTTTCCCCAGATATCTTTAATACTTATTCAAATGTGAAGTTATTTCAACTGATATCCTACCAACAATCTATAGACACCTGCTGTTCAAATTGTACTAAGAATGTCACTTGCATAAACAACCACCTATGTATTTTTTCAAACAAAAGAATGAACACATAAGAAGGAAGAACGAAGGCTGCTGTGCATTTTTTAAATCCCCAATGTTTTTGCAAATGGAAAGGGGACTAAAAGATGGAACCATGGGGGAGAGGAAATAGAATTAAGATGTGTTGTGTGCATGTACCAACTCCCCATGATGCATATGATCATTGTTTACTGCAAGCATGCACTAATAACAATAAAATTTGAAAGAAAAAAATTCACCATTTAAAAAAATTTCCTGTGTTACCATGTTCATAAATCCAAAAACAAATACTGATTATTTAAAAAACAAAATTTAACTCAGAACTAAAGGAGAGTGCCCAACATACTACTGCTCTTTTATTGTCTTTAATCTACGCTCCACTGTAATCCTAATCTGCTGCTGGACAGAAACTACCAGAAGGAATGAAGAACCAACTATGAAAAAGAAACTACCCTCAACTTAGAAATGCTAAATAGACTTACCTATGTCTCAGCAATGCTACTCTTAGTTTTCATGTACCTCCGCAAAATGAAACTGTATTTCCCACAAAAACCTACGCATGAATGGCAGCATTCTTCATAACCAAAAAATGAAAGCAACCTAAATCTCCAACTAATGAATGAGCAAAATGTGGCATAATCATACACAGAAAATTATTAAGCCATAAAAAGGAATCAAGTACTGACAACATACTACATGTATAAACCTTGAAAACATGACAAAGGAGAAACCCCAACCATAACACCATACAGTATATGATTGGTCTGAATGTGCCCTCTACTTGCAAAATTCATTATGCTTCAGTTTACTGCATCCCAATGGGAGATGGGGCCTTTGGAAAGCATTAAGATCATGTGGGTAGAACACCAACAAATAGGGTTAGTTCCCTTACAAAGGGCTAAGGAGACCAGAGTACCCCTTCCATCATGTGAGAACACAGTAAGAAGCTGGCAGCACTATAAGCCAGAAGTTTCCTTACCAGAATTAAATTATGTTGGCACCCTGAGGCATGCAGTCTAAATCATTACCCTACACCAGAGTGAGTGGACTAAGACCTATGATTCCATCTATGGGAACTCTCTAGAATAGGGAGCTAGAGGCAGAAAGATAACTGGCTGCCAGGGGCGAGGAGAGGGAGGAACTAGTGACAGCTAGTGTGTGTGGGGTTTCAACTTGGGATAATAAAAATATTGGAAAATATTGATTACTTAAGAAAACACCAGACAGTCCAAATTAACAGGCATTTGACAAAATAATCGATCCCACAGTTTGAACCAAAATTAGATCTTGTAGCAAAAAAAGAATAAAGATGTGAACAAGCTTTATGGCCTTGGTCAAATCACTTATGCTCCCTGGACCTTTGTTTTTTACAGTAAGACAGAAATTCACAGGGTTCTCAAACATAGTAAAAGATTAAATTTCCAGTGATATTCCCAGGATAAAGTAATCAGATACCAAATAATTTTTGTTGTATCTGTCAGTACATTAAGATAAAGTTTAGCCTTAAGACCATAATGTTAAATGAAGTAAATCAGACACAAGCTTAAATATTGCATGGTTTGTCTTATATGGGAAACTCAATATATAAAGTGCAGAATAGAAGACAATAGGTAAAAAAAAAAAAAAAAGTTATTGTAACCCAGCATAGACAACGTATCTAAAAGTGTACTCCAACTCAGTATAACTGTCTTATGTGTTTTATATTTTTTTTGACCTATTAGTCTGGTTGTTAATGTGTACATAGGATAATTAACTTTGTAATGACTTATAAATAAAGAAATCTGATGCTGACACAAAGTGGGGATAGGAGAAGAAGAAAAAAAGAAACAGAATTGATGTGTGTTATGTACATTACCAATTCCCCACAATGAATGTAATAATTATGTACTGCAAACATGTACTAATTAAAATTTTTAAAAAACAAAGTTTAGAACAAGCCTTTAATAAAAGTTCAGCTCTAAGCCTGGCATGGTAGTGCACACCTGTAATCCCAGCACTCCGAACGGCTGAGGCAGGAGGATTGCAATTCACTGGGCCACTTACCCATTAAGCAAGACCTTGTCTCAAAATAAAAAAACGTGCTGGGGATGTAGTTTAGTGAGAAGGCTGTTCAATCCCAGGCACAAGAAAAA
>NW_004624809.1:2617844-2632544 GCF_000247695.1 Heterocephalus glaber
GATGCATATAGAGGCCATACTCTTAAGTGAAATAAATAGGACACACATGTGTAAATACCAAATAGTTTCTCTAGTGTGAGAAACTGAAAGAGTAAATAAGGATTAAAATGATTACAACGAATAACTGATAATTTGAAATAGGAAGAAAAGGTCCAAAGGGGTAGGGAAAGTGGGAGGGGAAGGGGAAAGGAAAGAAGGGAAAGGAATAACTATAAGAAAAGGAAAAAATGGAAACAAAGTCTTTGTAAATAGGGAAGGTTGGAGGGGGTGAAGGGCGCACAGGAAAAGGGGAAAAAATAAGAACCAAGATACATCATGTACAGGTACAAACACCTAATGATAAATGTAAACACACTGTATACCTGAAATGTACCAATAAAAGAATTTAAGCAAAAATAAATAAATAAATAAGCAAGTAACGGTGATCTCTAATCAACTAGTGGAAGCCACTTTTTAATCTATAAATAATATTTATTAAAAAACACTTTAAGTGACTATTTCTGTTACTATATCCTGATCACAAGATCCCTGCTGAGGTCAGCAGATGGAGGCAAAGTAATTTTCTACAAAACAAACTTTTTCACCGTTGTTAGTTGTGTGCGTGTTGTGTATCTCTTAAACCTCCTCTTTATGAAGTTTATGAGTAACTGTAAGAATTAGAAAGCCACCATCCCTCTCCCTGTCATTGTCACACTGCAGGCTCCAGATGCAGGGACAGCCCGCAGACTGGAATGTTCCATTCACCAGGCCCCAGCCAGTCCAGAAGCTCAGAGTGCCCTTCAGAAACAAGGCTGAGGAGAGCCTGTCCACTTCCATTTCATTTAAGGAAGATTCTGAACAGCTGTGTATGATGCAGATAGCAAAATAATAGTAAGTCCAGATTTAATTACTGAATAATAATTAAAATATTCCTTATTGTAACTCAGATGCTTTCACATTCAAGATAAATTATCACTCTGAAGGAGCCAAATGTAGCCTCTGGAAGAAAAGGGTGAGCATTTGGCTTTTAAGTGAGTGCACTTTGCTTGCTTTATTTCAGCTAGAATACTCCAGCAATTATGCCTGGAAGCACTTTCCCCTGGGAGCTCTAAGAGCTTTGAAAACATGGGCTAATCCACCTTTGTAATACCCTCAGGCAGCAGAAAGAGGTTTGGTATTCTCTAAAACATAAGAAAGCTAAAGTGGCTTTCCTAAAGTTACACTACTCAGAGCTAGGCTTTCAGCTGGGAATTGAGCATATTCTGTCTCAACACCCACATACCCTGAGCCAGAAGATTTAAGAAGACCCCTAGAAACTCTGAGGGTGTTTCAGCATGAGTTGAAGTCTTAAAGAAAGGCTGACAAAGTCCCAGGATGTCAGACTTCCTGGCAGTATGACTGGTGGCCACAGGAAGTCTTGAAAGAATGGCTCTTTGCTCACTCCAAAGCAAGCAAGAGCCACATGAACATCCTAGAGATGCATTCATCCTCTAGATATGCATTTGTAATGTGTTTAATGTTCCCACTTTGAAATACAAATTATCAGTTTTTATGTAAAACTATAAAAAAATAAGTATTTTGTACTTGCTTTATGTCAGATATGCAGTTGTTTCAACTCTAATGCTAGGTTCATATACAAGTATATGATTAATAACATAATCAAGTCTGAGTGTGTCTGGCAAGGAAGTATCTGCCCTTGGCTTTGACTAGTTCAAAGAAACCTTTTCAGGATTAAAGAATGCACTCTCTGGGCCAGGGATTTAGCGCAGTGGTGCCACCACATGCCTCACAAGCAAAAGGACCTGAGTTCAATGCCCGGTACCAAAAAAAAAGAATTCATTTCCCATCTGAGAATGGGCAGTTGACTCCAGAATTACTATCTTTCCCATGTTATCTTTTGATGTTGTGTTCCTGCCTTAGTGCTTGTCTAATTTGCCAGGCCATTATGGCAGGGTGAGAACTGAACACTGGCAGACAAAAGCTATACTTTTCCCTGGCTATTAAGTGAATAAAATAAATAAAAGATGAAAATATTTAAAAACCTGATACACTCTCCCAAAATCCACATGCATCTTAAACCCTTACATCAACCCACAACACAACTTCTCTGTACACCAAAACTTACACAAAAATGGTTATAGCCACTTTAGATTCATAATTGCAAAAGCAACCAAGATGCTCACCAATAGGCAAAACAAACTGTGGTGCAGCCAGATAATGGATTATTGCTCAACAATAAGATATGGAAGACCCCTACATGCATAACCCTAAGTACAAGAAGGCTATCTGAAAAGGGCACACACTATTTGATTCCAATTATACACGACAGTCTAGAAAAGGCAAAACTATGGAGACAATAACCAGATCCATGATTAGCAGTGGTTCTGGGACAAGGAGAAGGAGAAAAATATGGAGCACAGAGAATTTTCCAGGGCACTGAAACTATTCTATATGATACTGCAATGGTAGTAGACACATTGCCAGACACATGTGCTAGACACACGTGTCAAACGCCCTAGAACCATATATAGCACAGAGCGGGCCCTACAGTAAACTTTAGTTAGTAATGAATTAACACTGGCTCATCAATTCTAACAAGATGTTAATAATAAGGGCAAGTGGGGGGTATGATGACTCTGCAATTTCTGTACAATTTTTCTACATATCTAAAACTGCTTTCAAAAAATGCCTACTGTACTTCATGTGGATCTTGGATCCAGGGACACCAGTCAAGAATTTTATTCATGGATACCTCTTACAGTGAACTTTATTTTTTCAGTACAATGATGCGTTTTAAACACGAAAAAGTTTCAGCTAGTCACTCCATTAGAAAAGACACTGCACTCCCCTTGATGTTCCTTCATTAGGCTAAACAAAGAAACAATGAGCCTTTCAAAATTCTGGCCTGGGAATAGTTAATACACATAATAAGAAGAGTAAGCAATTTCTAAACTGCTGTCTGCATTCTTACTAAGTAATCAACCAATTTCATGTGTTAAATTCTCTCTTCATTCTGCTTCTCAAGCACATTGCTACTTTTCATTTCCATTACTATGAGTCAAATTTTAATCTATACTCTAAGCTCCTTGAGGGGTAGTGACCATGTCTTAGCTATGTTTTACACTCAATGCTGAACATACTAGGAAGGAAACAAGAATGAAGGGGAGGGAGAAAGGAAGGAAGGAAGGAAGGAAGGAAGGAAGGAAGGAAGGAAGGAAGGAATGCCTGCCTGGAATCTCCAGTCAGAACCTTAGCAGGCATGCACAACATGCTCCAACTAGTCATGACACATTCAAATTGAGTCCGATCAAGGGACAACTCTTAAAGTGGTGGGCAGGGTTACTACTAACGACAAGGAATGGTTCCACCTCTGTGCTGGAAAAGCCAAAGGGTGAGAGAATTCCTGAAATCTAGGCAAAGTGATAGGAAGAGGGAGGGCAAAACAGAGACAGAGACACACAGGGAGAGATATGGAGCCATCAGGAGAGAACCCAGTAGATAAGAGTAGAGGAATCAACACCCATCCTTCTCAACTTGCCCTTGATCTCCTGAGTTCTTCCCAGGGGTCAAACCTACCTGAAAGATAAAGAATAAGGGTGTTCACTACTGAAATCCACACAGGTCAGTCACCAGGCACAAAGCCAGGAAGGACAAGGAAGGAAAAGGGACCAGAAAAGCCAACAAGAAGTAGCCAGCACAATGAAACCTAGCACAAGGGTATGCAACCCTCTTGACTACGTATTATAATCTCTAAACTCAGACCAGCCTAAGGCTCAAATCCTAACTCTGTCACTCTATAAATATATACTTTTGGGCACGTGATTTAACTTCTAAGCCTTGGATTCAGCACTTGAAACATACGACCTCACAGTTGAAAGGATTAAATAAGAAAACATAAGGTGTTGGATGCCTATATACAGGAAGCACTGTTATTATCCAGCCCACAGCACGTAATTAAATACAATTTCTATCACATCACCTTATACTTATTTTCATCCCTTTGCTTTGTTTAGCTGATGTTCTTTACCTCCCCAGCTACACTGTAAAGTCTTTCAAGACAGGCAAGAGCTGGGTTATTTTACTCCACTGCTATCCCCTCAACACACCTGCCTGATACAGTGCTGTATAAACAGGGCAACAAGTTAAGTGTTTATTAAGGAAACACATAACTCCTACAAACAAAAGTAGGAAGGGTTAATCAATTTATTAACCTGAAGAAGAGAAGAACTACTACTGAAATCACTAACTGCTTTCTTTGTGTCTATAAAATGTTTACTGATATAATTATGCTTCCCCATGCAGGCATTCTCCTTATATAAAAATTCAAGTAATTCAGCAGCGGATATACCTTCTCAGCAAGGCTTCAAATTTTAATAGACACAAACTGTCCATCATTCCAATTGGGGATAAAAAGAAAAAGAGGAAATTGGGGCTTGCTAATAAGAGAAAAGGGAAATAAAGCAGATGGCAAAGCAAGAATAAAAGTCCAGGGAAAAATACAGGAAGATGAAGGAAAACAAGTGCAGGCCTTGGAGTTGCTCACTGGTGAGCAGAATCTGTGAGACAGAAGAGGCTCAGGTAGCAAGAGCCCAGGCAGGCAGAGCCAGCACCACCAAGGATACACAGTGCATATCATTCATATTGGGAAATACATTTTTTTAAAGTACCTGAACTAAACAGATTAAACAAAAGTACCCAAGCATCCTCCATAAAGTGCATTTCTAGAATCATTATTCTGAACACCACCTCCCAAAGCCTCATGTGTTCACAGGTGGGACTTTTCAAGGGTGACTGATTCATGGGGGTGCTGTGGCGGAAGAGGTGGGTCACGGGGTATGAATAGTAGGGTGTATGCTCCTTCCAGGCTCCTCTTCCCTGCTTCCTGGCTCCAATGGTAGGAGCAGCTTTCAAGCACCAGACCTTCTACTGTGCCTTCCTGCCTGGGAGCCAGCCAACTATGAACTAAAAATCTAAGCCATAATAAATCTCTCGACCTTTAAATTTCAGGTGTCAGAACTGTGTTTTGTTAATAAGGACAGTGATGAAGACAACTATGACCCAGAAAGTAAGATCCTAGAGGCCTGCTCCATGAAGTCAGACCCACGAAATAAAGTCAATGGTTATGATCAATAAAAATTAGAAAAGCACTAAACATTTGCACAAAGAACCAGACGGAGGAGAGAGTAGCCTCTTGGTGTCACTATTACTTTGCAAAAAATAAAAATACACTACAAACATGTCATTGCAATCATGAGAGATGATATATTTAGAAAATGTAACTATTTCAGTCAGTGGAAAACCAGAAACCTCACACATTGTTATTTTAAGTGGCAGGAATTTAATACAGGAAATTGGTTACATAAGTGTTGGAAGACTGCAAAATTAAGTGGAGACACAGATAACCTAATACTACTAACTCCTCTCAAGAAACACAACAGAA
Source organism: Heterocephalus glaber (assembly GCF_000247695.1). The sequence continues at coordinate 2,623,264 of NW_004624809.1, forward strand.
GATAAGGAGTTACCAGAATCTGGGTGCTCAAACAAGGGACTGCTAACAGGCCTCTGAGGGGAGTACAGACAATGGAACACACACAGTACAACTACTACTTGCATCTTGGTTGGGGCATCATGGCAAAGTTGGTGCTCCAAGTTCCTAAAGAAATTAGTATAAGCCTGAGCTACAGCTTGACCAGGAGAAAAGCTAACAGGAGCTGAAAAGAACAGTAATGTACATTCTCCTCCTCCCGTCTACACTTCAGTCTTCTACCAGGGACCTCCTACCGCCAGAAACCAACAGGAATCCAGCTGGCAGAGGAACCTGGGAAATGTTACTTGCTGGGTTCCATCCCTAGTCTCACAAAAAAATATAAAATGGCAGATCTGAAGCTAAAACCACAACTAAATCACCAGTACAGTTTGATATCCATATTTTCCCTATTTGCTTTCAAATTCCTTAACTGAGAACTCTCCAGCATGGGTTTTCCAGGCATCTAACCTTCATATTTGCAAACCACTAAATGTTACAAAACTTTTCTTCCTAAAAATAACTTGAAATATTGCACTAGAACTCCATTCCGCTGTCATGATTATAAACCTATTTCCTTTTTATTTGGGCGAGAAATTTCATAGGACAGAGCATAAAGAAATTCTTTTAGCTGCCCACTTGTTACCAGGAAATCGAACCGGTGAGGAACCCCCGGGCATGCCCACCAGCCTCCAGCTTAGGCAACCCCCCACAACACCTCTTGGCTGTACAGCTACTTGGATCCACACTACAGAGGCACAGGGGGACATAAAGGCCATTGTCCTGAGCTACAGAAGTGAACAACAGAGAGAGGGCCTCTCTCAGGTTCCCTGATGAAAACTGAAGCCCACTGGAAAAGTGAAGAGAATCTCTGCAACAAAGGCACACCAGACTACTGTGCTTGGTAAGTTGGAGGGATCATCACCTCCCATCAGAGCCTGGACTATCTTCAGGGGAAAGGCAGCTGGAACCTGCAGTAGAACCTTGCAGAGTTCAACCCTGCAGGAGGTCAGGGAGCTCAACTTGGGACTTGTAGCCAGAAATCTGCCTGAATCTCATGAGTCTATGATTGGCTTACTGAGACTCATTGACTTATATCTGCACACTGCTGCCCACATTGTCTATTGTGACAGCAGAGACATACCCTGAAGGAGGCCCTTCATTTTTATCTATTTGTTATTTTCAAAGTTACCACTATTTTTTTGCTCTTATTTTTAATTATTTTCTTATTTACTACTCTTTTAAAATTTTTATTTTTCTTTTCTCTTTTCTTTCTATCTCTGCCTCGCTCCCTTGCTGTCCCACATTGTTCTTCATCTCCTTTTGTATTCCTATTCTGGCTGTAATTTGTATTTCTTCTTTATTTTTCTTTTCTTCTTTTTATCCTTCTCTTGCCTGTGTCCTCTGGCCTCACTGCTAACCTTCCCCTATCCTTCTACCTACCTATCCCTCCCCCTCCCCAATTCTTTCTAACTCCCCATCCCAAAGGGTAAAGTTGCTATATTGAAGAGTTTATTCACTATAAACATATGTTGGGTTGGTCCTCAATTTTGATTTATTTCACACAGTTAAAGGTGATAGATTAATAACTATCACAAATTGTCATTTTCTAAGATGCACTCGATGCTGTGGTGTTGCTGATTGTATCACTTGGGCTAAGGTGTTGTGATTGATCTAATCAGCTGTCCTTCCTGTTATAATGAAAATGACATAGCCTCTGAGCCATTGGACTCAAATCCTAAAGACCAGCTATATCTGGAAGACACCTCTGAGAAGCAATCAATCATTCCATAAGGGTTCTAATGACAAGCAACAAAGATACTTACAATAAGCAACTTCCAAGTATCAACACAGGAATTGAACCAGGGACAGTACCAAAAACAAAAATGAGAAGACATTTAAGCAAGGCACAAACTCAGACTTCCACCCCAAAAAAGGCAAATTCTGGGGGAAATGAGGTGGAAAAGTCTGATAATCAACCACCTGGACACCCTGAACTGATAGTACAGGAAGTAACAAAACAAATGAATGAGGCTCTAGAAAAATTCAAAGCAGAAATAATCTCCCAGATAACTACAGAGATGGTGAGCAGAGAGAAAGATGTGATTAGAGGCTCTAGAACAGAAACAGATTAAAAAAAAAAAATAGATGAGCTCAGAAACATGCTGGAAGCCATGAATGCCCAGCATAAGAAAGAAATGGAAACCATGATCACCCAGCATAAGAAAGAAATGGAATCCATGAAACAGATTCAAACAGATATTCAGGAGATTAAAAACTCCATTGATGAATTAAGATAAAAGGGGCAGGGATACCGTTAACCCTCTCGTTACTTTTGCTGCCTGTGTGCCCCATGTCATTTCTGCTCTGCCATACCTGTTTGTCATCCCTGCCTTGGAGTTGGCTAATTATGGACTGAAACCTCTATGAACTCCAATTAGGATTGCAACCAAAATTGTGGAAAGAATTAAGTCTGTGAACCGATGCACTACTGTAATTATCAAGTTACCAAAACCTTAATTTTCCCACAGCAGACAGAAGCCGTGGTAGTAGCGGTTGAGCTCATCCAGCACCCTCTGTCTCAGTGACTTCTTTACTGCCACCGGGGCCGCTGGGCTCTACACCCTCCTCCAGCTTTTTGTTCTTGACCTTCAGAGACTGGACTCATCACTGAGAGGGGGAAAGGAATGCCAGCCACGCACCAGAAGATTCCGGCCCCCCGAGGAACACACCAGCTGCAGCAGGAACCCATGGCACTCCTGCCACCACACAGTGCTCAGGCCTCAATGTCCAGTGGCCACTGGGCTCAGCTCTGAGGCACAGCTACAACTTCTACTGTGGTATTGAAGAAAAATTGTGAGAAGAGAAATCTTTGCCATATTTCTCATCTCAGCAAGGAAGATTTGTGGCTCTCATCATGCACAGCAATGGTATCCATCAGTGTCTTGTAGATGTTCTTTCAAGGCATACTGCTGAGAATGTCCATTAAGGGAATGTTGCTCCAAGAATGATGCAGCCAGGGTTAGCTGAAGAAGCCACGATGCAACCAGACTCATGTTTCCTAATATTGAAGATATTTGAAGTCTTTATATTCTGAGATGGTTCATTATGCAGTTCTAATTGAAACAGGATGCTGATTTCTGTGAAGACATCAGGATCTGGGAGAGAGGGGAGGACAAGGAGCTGTGCTGCCTCCTCTTGGACATCAGAGAGGCCCTGTAATGGAGGTGCAGAAGCCACACCAGCCCCATGCACAGGATCTCACTATGTGGTTTGGGCTGGCCTTGAACACAGTATGTAGCTGAGAATGACTTCAAATGCATAACCTCAGTCTCCCAGAGCTGGGATTACAAGCATCCTCCACCACATCTGGAAGCAGTTAACAATTTGCTGGCAACACATCACCTGATACTCTCTTCCTGATAAACGCTGCTGCTCCCAGCTGGCTGCACAGTCATGAAGGGTAAACAAGCAGTGCTCCAAAGGGGACTGTCCTATACAAGCTATCTTCTTCAAGTTCACCTTTTTTGCAGATCCTGAAATCAAGATTTCAGTAGCTCAACGTTGCTGGTATCAGGTTGACCCTCACGTAGAAGAAATTTGTTATACAAATTTCTAGAGTAGGCCCAGGGACACCATAGCCACATAAAATTCTCAGATGTACTTCACAGTGCAAAACAGCAAAAAACTGGAGAAGCAGAGCCCCCCCCACCCCACCCAGTGCCAAGGAGGTGAGCTGCGTGGGTGCCAGCAGCACCACTCTTTCCCCACCCCAGAGAACGCACTGAGACAGTATTTGGATCCATAGCACAGAGGTGCAAGGGGTCATAAATGACACTGATCTGAGCTCCAGAAGATAGAGCAGAAGTGAGCAACAGAAAGAGGCCCTCTCTCAGGCTCCTTGATGAAAATGGAAGCCCACTGGAAAAGTGAAGAAAATCTCTTCAATAAAGACACATCACACCACTGTAGCTGCACACTGAATCAGGCAGGATGGTGTGTCACTGCAGTCCTAGCACTCTCAACAGCTGAGGTAAAAGGGTCACATGGTGGAGTCCAGCCCGACCAATTTGGTGAGTTAGTGAAACCCTTAGTGGGTAACTGAAGTAAAATGTCTGAGGATATAGTTCACTGAGGAGATGCAGAGTACAAGCCCCAGTAATGCAAAAGTGAAAAACTAACAGATAGATGATGAATAGATAAAAATATTCATACAGAAAAACCAGAAGCCAACATCATACTAAATGGTCAAAAACTGAAAACTTTCACACTAAAATCAGGAACAAGATAAGGATGCCCAATATCACCACTCCTATTCAATACAGTTCTGGAAACATTAGCCACACCAATTAGAAAAGAGAAAGAAAAAAAAGGAATAAAGATAGGAAAGGAAGAAGTGAAACTGTCATTATTTGCTGATGATATGATACTTTACATAGAAGACATAAAAAACTTGGACAAAAGACTTCTAGACCTAATTGACAGATTCAGCAGCATAGCTCGATATAAGGTCAACACTCAAAATACAGTAGCCTTCTTATACACAAATAGCAGACTAAAACTCACTGAGAGAGAAATTCGGGAAACAATTCCTTTTGCAATAGGATCCAAAAAAACAAAATATCTAGGAATCAACCACACAAAGGAAGCAAAAGACCTCTACACTGAAAACTACAGAATTTTGAAAAAGGAGATTGAGGAGGATATAAGAAAATGGAAAGACATCCCTTGTTCCTGGGTAGGAAGGACCAATATAGTGAAAATGTCCATACTTTAAAAACTACCACATAGATTTAATGCAATGTCAATTGAAATTCCAAAAATATGCTTCACAGAACTAGAGAAAACAATCCAAAAATTCATTTAGGACCAGAAGAGTCCTAGAAGAGTAAAAGCAATTCTATGCAACACAGACATGGCTGGTGGTATCACAATCCCCAACTTGAAACTATACTATAAAGCTACTGTGATAAAAACAGCATGCTACTGGCAAAGAAACAGACCTGAGGATCAGTGGAATAGATTAGAAGATACAGAAACAACTTCAGACATACTTAGCCACCTCATCTTTGACAAAGGAGCCAACCAACCTCATTGTAGGAAAGATAGCCCATTTAATAAACAGTGTTGCAAAAACTGGATTTCAACCTGCCAAAGATTAAAACTGGACCCATACCTCTCTCACCATGCACTAAACTAAGATCAAGGTGGATTAAAGATCTAAATATTAAGACAGAAACACTAAACTTGCTGGAAGATATATTAGGTAGAACTCTTGAAGACATTGGCATAGGAAAAGACTTTATGAACAAAACCTCAGTAGCATGGGAACTAACACAAAGAATCAACAACTGGGATCTCATCTTAATAAAAAGCTTCTGCACAGGAAGAGAAACAACCAACAGAGCTAAGAGACAACCTACAATGTTGGAAAAAAATTTTAGCAGCTGTAACTCAGAAAAAGGTCTACTATCTAGAATATATAAAGAATTGAAAAAAATCAGACCCCCAAAATTTAATGACCCAATTCAAAAATGGGCATCTGAAATGAACAGACCTTTTTCAGACAACAAAGTAAAACCAAAAAATAAATATATGAAAAAAAGTTCAACATCACTGGTCATTTGAGAGATTCAAATGAAAACAACACTGAGATTCCACCTCACCCCACAAAGAATAGCTGCTATCAAGAAATCAACCAATAACAAATGCTGGCAGGGGTGTGGGGAGAAAGGAACCCTTCCCCACTGGTGGGAGTGCAGACTGGCACAACCACTGTGGAAATCAGTATGAAGATACCTCAAAGAACTAGGGTAGAAGTCCATCTGACCCAGCTATTCCTCTGCTGAGTATCTTCCCAAAAGAATTAAAAGAATCATACCACAGCGATATATGTGCACCCATGTTTATAGTGGCACAGTTTATAATAGCTAAAGTTTGGAAGCAGCCCAAGTGCCTATCAACTGGAAACTGGATAAAGAAAACGTAGGGGTTTTTATGAAATTGAGTACCACTCAGCCATAAAAAACGAGAATCTAGAGACATTTATAGCTAAACGGATACATACTGAGGAAATACACTTAAGTAAAATAAATAGGACACACATGTGTAAAAACCAAATAGTTTCTCTAGTGTGAGAAACTGAAAGAGTAAATAAGGATTAAAATGATTAAAATGAATAAGTGATAATATGAAATGGGAAGAAAAGGTCCAAAGGGGTAGGGGAAGTGGGAGGTGAAGGGGAAAGGAAAGAAAGTAAAGGAAAAATTTTGAGGAAAAAAAATGGAAACGAAATCTATGTAAATAGGGAAGGGTGGAGGGGGTAAAGGGAGCACAGGGAATGAGGAAAAATTAAGAACCAAAATTCATCATGGACTGGTACAAGCACCCAATGGTAAATGTAAACATTTTGGACATCTAAAATGTAGCAAAAAAAAGTATTTTGTAAAAAACAAGAAATTCTTTTTTTTTTAATTTTTAAATTTTTGATTTTTTTAACTGTATATCCTGTTATTGGTACAATTTTAGGTACACAACATAATGACATTCATCACTGGAAATTTGCACGTTTACATACTCCCTTGGTTTTTATTTTTTCCCCTTTCCCTGCCTTCCCTTCAACCCCTCCATCCCTCCCTATTTACAGAGATTTTGTTTCCTTTTTTCATTTTCTCATATTAACTCCATTCCCTTCCTTCCGTTCCCCTACCCCTTCCACTTTGCCCCTTTTCTTCCTACTTCACATTATCTATCATAACTTTTAGTCCTTATTTATACTTTCAGTTTCTCACACTAGAGAAACTATTCTGTATTTACACATGTGTATCCTATTTCTCTCACTTAAGAGTATAGCCTCAATGTGCATCCATTTAGCAATAAATGTCTCTAATTTCTCATTTTTTATGGCTGAGTAGGACTCCATTTTATGGAAAAAAAGAAAACACATTTTCTTTATCCAGTCTCCAGATAGGCATTTGGGCTGTTTAAAAGTTTTAGCTATTACAAACTGTGCTGCTATGAACATGGATGCACATTTATCACTGTGGTATGATCCTTTTAATTCTTTGGGGAAGATACCAAACAGTGGAATAGCTGTGTCAAACGGGACTTCCAGTCCTAGTTCTTCGCAGTATCTCCATACTGATTTCCACAGTGGTTGCACCAGTCTACACTCCCACCAGCAGTGGAGCAGTGTTCCTCTTTCCCCACAGCCCTGCCAACATTTGGTATTGGTTGATTTCTTGATAGCAGCTATTCTTTCTGGGGTGAGGTGCAATCTCAGCATTGTTTTCATTTGCATCTCTCGAATAACGAGTGATATGGAACATTTTTTGATATTTTTATTTGCCATTTCTACTTCTTTGTGTGAGAAATGTCTGTTCTTTTCAGATGCCCATTTTTGGATTGGGTCTTTAAATTTGGGAGGTCTCATTTTTTTAAGTTCTTTATAAATACTTTGTCTGAGGGACCGCTGGTGAAAATTTTTTCCCACATTGTGGGTTGTCTCTTCACACTACTGGTGGGTTCCCTTGCTGTGCAGCTTTTTAATAAGAGATCCCACTTGTTGATTGTTTGTGCTAGGTCACAGGCAACTGAAGTTTTGTTCGTAAAATCTTTTAGTACACTAATGTCTTCAAGAGTTCTACCTAACCTCTGTTCTAGCCAATTCAGCATTTGTTTTAATACTCAGATATTTAATCCATTTTGATTTTAGTTTAGTGCATGGTGAGAGATACAGGTCTAGTTTTAGTCTGTGGCAAGTTGAAACCTAATATCTCCAGCACCATTTATAAAATAGGCTATCTTTCCTCCAGTGAGGGTGTTTGGCTTCTTGGTCAAAGATGAGGTGGCTGAGTGTGTCTGAAGTTGTTTCTGCATCTTCTGATCTATTGCACTGGTCCTCAAGTCTGTTTCTTTGCCAGTACCATGCTGTTTTTATCACAGTAGCTTTGTAGTATAGATTCAAGTTGGGGTTTGTAAAACCCCCTGCCATGTCTCTGTTACCGAGAATTGCTTTTGCTATTCTGGGTCTCTTCTGGTTAAAAATAAATTTTTGGATTGTTTTCTCAAGGTCCGTGAAGTATGCTGCTGGGATCTCAATTGGAATTGCATTGAATCTATATCGCAGTTTTGGAAGTATGGCCATTTTCACTATGCTGATCTTTCCTACCCAAGGGATGTCTTTCCATTTTCTGATATCCTCTTCAATCTTTCTTTTCAGAGTGCTACAGTTTTCAGAGAAGAGATCTCTGATTTCTTTCATTAGGTTGATTCCTATGTATTTCATTCCTAGGCAATTTCATTTTTTGGATGCTATCGTGAAAAGAATTGTTTGCCCTATTTCTCTCTCAGTCAGTCTCTTGTTCATGTAGAGGAAAGCTGTTGATTTTGTGTGTTGACCTTGTATCCAGCTACTCTACTGAATTTGGTTATTAAGTCTAGATGACTTTTGGTGGAGTTCTTCAGGTCTTCTGTATAGAGTATCATGTCATCTCCAAATAATGACAATTTGACTTCTTCATTTATTTTTATTCCTTTTATTTCTTTCTCTTGTTTAACTGCCATGGCTGATGTTTCCAAAACTATACTGAACAGGAGTGGTGATAGTGGACATCCTTGTCTTGTTCATCATTTTAGTGTGAAGGATTTCAGTTTTTGACCATTTAGTATGATACTGGCTGTTGGTTTTTCCTAGATGGTTTTTATCAGATTAAAGTACAGACCATCTACTCAAATTGTTTGTAGGGTTTTTATCATAAATACATGTTGGATTTTGTCAAATCCTTTTTCTGCATCTATTGAGATGATCATATGGTTTTTGTCTATGGATCTATTTATATAGTGTATTACATTGGTTGATTTGTGTATGTTGAACCATCCCTGTTATCCCTGGGATCAATCCCACTTGGTCCGGGTATATAATCTTCTTGATGATCATCTGCCTTCTATTTGCCAGTATCTTATTGAGGATTTTTGCATCTACGTTCATTAATGAGATTGGCCTATAGTTCTTTTTTGGATGGATCTTTCTCTGCTTTGGGGATCAAGGTGATGCTTGCTTCCAGGAAGGAACTCGGGAGTATTGCTTCCGTTTCAATTTCATTGAAGAATGTAAACAGTACTGGCAGTAGTTCCTCTCTAAATGTCTTGTAGAATTCAGCAGTGAAGCCATCAGGGCTGGGGCTTCTCTTAGTTTGTAAGTTTTTAATTCCTTTTTCAATTTCATTGATTGATATTTGGTCATTTAGAATTTTTAGGTCTTCTTC
>NW_004624809.1:2653293-2668017 GCF_000247695.1 Heterocephalus glaber
GTCTTTGTAAATAGGGAGGGATGGAGGGGTTGAAGGGAGGGCAGGGGAAGGGGGGAAAAAATAAGAACCAAGAGAGTATGTAAAGGTGCAAATTTCCAATGATGAATCCATTATATTGTACACCCAAAATGTACCAATAAAAGGATATACAAGAAAAAAAAGAAGAAATTCCACACATCCCAGAAATCCTCCTTCTAGGTATTTTCCCCCAAAGAGTTTAAGATATCACACTATAGCGATACACATATAATGTGTATAATGCATGTCTATAGCAGCACAACTCATAATAGTTAAATCCTGGAAATAACCTGCATACCTATCAACAAATGATTGGCTAAAGAAAATGTGGCATCTATACATAATGGAATAGTATTCTGCTATAAAGAAAGATAGATTTGAGAAACATCTGTAGGAAAATGGAGGCACTTGGAAAATATAATGCTGAGTGAAATAAACCAGACACACAAGCTTAAATACTATACGGCGTCTCCCATTTCAGTGAAGCAACACACAAACAAAGAGAATAAAAAAGGATGGATAGAAGAGGACTAGGAGTCGGTTATCTCGCAATAGGGAAGTGGTCCAAGGGAAAAAGTACGACTGGAGGGGGGAGGAGGAGAGGACAGGGATAGAAGTAGAATAAAAATAAGCCATGTATAGGAAACTAATAACCTCAATTATCGTAAACATTGTATGTCATAATTGAGCTAAGATTAATAATATCAAGAAGAATAAAAAGTGGAATGGGGAATTGGAGGAGGAGGGAGGGTGGAGGAGGGAGGGGGAAGGAAAGGGCTTTTAACAAAAAGGAACAAGCTGTGGTGTGTACACGTAACCACTCTCCAAGATGACTGCACACTGCGTGAATTGCAAACATGTACTGATTAAAATAAACAAGCAAACAAAAATAATTTCTTACACTAGTGAATAAATGCAAAACTCACAGGCACTTTCCTCAGAGGGAACCTCTGAGAGCTCTTGCCCACATCAGTGTGAACCCAGGGTCCACAATCACCAAAACTGCCTGTGCCTTGCTCCTCGTCCTGCAGCCAAGCGAAGGCCTGCTCATCTCTCAAGCTGCCCAGAGATATCCCTGCTGAGTCCTATGCTGGGCCCCAGGGGCCTCCTCCAATACATTTTTACTCTTTGATTAAAGCCTTCATATCATCTACTGCAATTAATTAAGGGGGAAGGAAGGAACTTTCTTGTGTGCACAGGCTAACTTGCTCATCTCTGTATCTCCCATCTCCAGCACCATGCACAAGTCCTGACGGAGAGTGGGTATACAGCAAGCAATGGCTGACGAAGAAAAGCACCCTCCACTCCTGGATAAGAACAGGAAACAAACACCGGTTTTAAGGCAGTTTACTCAGGTAGTCAAAGAAATGCAATTTACTGCAATTTTTACTGTGGTGGAAAACACTATATTCCTAAAAATTTTTTAAATGATAAAAATGGTTCAACTTGTCAGAAAAGTAACAAGAATATCTCTAAAATCTCAGCAATCTACTCATTCTTAGGGTAAACCAGAATTTTATTCAAACAGTAAAACTAATGTGAACAGAAATTTTCATTATTTAAAGGATCAAAATATGTAAAGGAGGAGAATGAGCAGAGTGCCCTTTATCTTCAGTGAAATACTATGGAATCATTACAAGTGATCATTTAAGACTGAGGGAAGATGGTGTAGGTTTTTATATTTTTAAGATGACATGAGGGAATAGTTCATCACACATGCATGCAAAGTATGTCATTTCTCGCATATGCAAACATTTCATTTTAAAGACAAAACTATTACATTATTTCTTTAAACAGCTTCAGTTATAATTCACATACAATACAACATACTAATTTAAAGTGCACAACTCAATGACTTTTATTCTATTCACAGAACTGTACACATCCGTTTTAGAACATTTTGATTACCTCAAAAAGAAATCCCATGCCCCTTAGCTGTCAATCCCTTACCCTCCCCATCAGTCTAGACAATCAGTAATTCATTTTCTGTCTCTACAGATTTGTCTATTTGGGAGAATTTATATAAATGGAATCATATACATATGGTCCTTTATAACTAGCTTCTTTCACTCAGCATGATATTAAAGTTCTTTTATGTCTTACCATCTATCAGTACTTCATTTCTTTCTATTAGTGAATAATATATTACTGTATAAATATATAACATTTTATTCATCCATTCATCAGCTGATGAACATCTGGATTGTTCCCACTCTGAACAATGCTACTGTGAACATTTGTGCAAAGTTTTTTGTGTGAACATATATTTTTGTTTTTAAGTAGATACCAGGAGTGGAATTATCTGATCATATCCTAACTATGTCTAATAATTTGAGGAGCCACCAACTGTTTTCTAAGCATTTTAGACCATTTTATAATCCCAGGATACAAGGGTTCCAATTTCTCTACAAACTCATCAACACTTGTAATTATATGTCTTTTTTATTCTAGCGATTGTGTGAGTGAGAAGTCTTTTCTCATTGTGGTTTGGATCTGCATGTCCCTGGTGACTAGCCACTAGCATCTTTTCATATGTTTATTGGCTATTATTTTTAATTAGATTGCCTTTTAGTATTGATTAGTTTTTAATCTATTCTGTATAATAAATAGCAGCTTTATCAAATATATTTGTAAAAATATTTTCCATTCTGTTCTTTCACTTTCTTATATTATTCCATTAAATGTATCCACAGAACCTTGAACACCATGGAGATTTCATTCCTACCATAATACATATAAAATATACATGAAACAAGACTAGAAAACTTTATTTTGTACCCTTTTCTCCTTGAAATCTTACTTCATTCCCCCCACCTCAAAACTTCAGCCTAATATATTTATCCTTGAAATTTTTACTGATTCACACCCTATCATATTTCTCTATATCAAAAAAATTTGCACATAGCTTGAAATTTTTAAATGTCTTTGATTTCCTGTAACCACAAAACTCTAAGCCTTAATATTTTTCTTCTGGATAAAGTTACTCTGATTATTTACAGAGCACATTAAACATGTTTCCTACAGTAAACAGTTACTAAACATAAGAAATAAATTTTATTGGTAATGCATTGCTTACCAGTAGTAAGACCAATAGAGTATGAGGTGGTTAGAGGGCCTTAAGATTTGGCTAATAGCAAAACAATGAAGTGGTCCTCTGTTTGAAGATGAGGGCTTTGAAATCTTGGTCAATATGCTACAGCGAGATTATGGATGGTGGAGAGTGGATTTTGTGTTTTCTTCTGTTTTGTTTTGCCTTGCTTTTGTAAAAATAGAGTAAGGTTATAGCAGAAGAAAAAGAGAGAAAGAAGATTCTACATGATGCCCAGAACATGAATGTGTTTCATGCAGCTCAATTTTCAAAAAAATACATCAGAAGTTGAGATCTCGAAATCAATTCTCTTATAACTATCCAGGCCTACACATTTCGTGACAGGTCTCTCTGCACTTCCGTCCCTATGCATATGTGTTCCCTGGCAGGAAGAGATCCACTTTAGAGAATCTCAGAGATGGTTATATTCTCTTGGATCACTGTACATGATGAATTCTAATGATATTACACACAGTCTCTCTTTGCTAACACCTCTTTCTATACAGAAGTGGTAACATATGGAGAAAGAAACTTACTTTCTCAATATTTAACAATACAATAACAAAGCAATCAAGGCAACTGAAGCCAAAGGGCTGTGCTCAGTAGCTGTTAAGAACAGATCCAAATGGTGATTAATTTTATGTCATTTTCTATTTTTCACCTAAAAGTTTGATAACTTCACACCACTTGCTACTTGACCAAGTGATATCCAAATAAGCCTAAAATAGCTACTTTTAAAATCAGATCCAAGCTTGACAAGAGCTTGTGACTGGATTAATATTGCTTACAGTCATCTAAATGTCACTTTGACATACTCAATGTTTGTCCTGATGACATCTCCCCTTAGGCATATGGCACTTCCATTAGCTCCAGCATTATCTTTACAGCAGAAGAAGATGCCTAACTGTTTTCAGAATATTCATAATTTAGAAGGCCTCTCTTTGGTCATGACTGATAATTGTTCATAATAATGAGGGGAAGGATCCCTGCACAGATGCTATCTAGTGTGTGGGGTTTTTAAAAATTATTATTAATTTCAAGGAACAAAGCATTCTTTTTGAAGCAAACACTTAATAGCAATGATCCAAATTTTAGGTGAAAATGTTACCTTATTTTTAATAACATATTTTACAACATAAGAAGATGGTAGACTAAATTTTATAATGCCAACCTTGGGAAACTCAGAGAAATTTTTCAAATATTAAAATATGGGAGAATATAAATTCATGATACTCAACAACTCCATACAATAACCACTTACTAAAAATTCACCTTGCATAAGACTTTGTAATAGATACGTATTATGAATGATAAATACACATTAGGCATTAAAAAGATTCTGATCACCACAAAATACACAAAGAATCTGGGGATTATCACGGAATTCATGATCTAAATATTTATCCTCAAATTTAGCTTGTTGTAATTCAAAAATACTCTTTAGGAAACTGATCACCTTTAAAATAAGTTCAACAAACACTGCTTCCTGTACGGTCTCTGCACAATTTGTTTGTGCGTGAAAACACAAATCAACCACAGTCTTGAAAAAAGACAACAGATCATGAGATTAATGAAAGTGATTTTGGAAAACTACTTAACCCACACCAAAGGCCACAGAAAATAAGGTCCTCGGAATCCTCTTTATAATTAATAAAGACAGAAAAAAGCACTACAGTTTTATAGATGTTTCAAAAGAAAATAAAATGTATTTCAAATGTTAAAAAAATTCCTTGGCAAGCGAAAGTAAATATGTAGGACCTTTGTGATCATGCTTAAGCAAAGGATAATATATTGTGTTATACAATTCTCAGGGAAAAAAGGCCCAAAATACCTTATATCACTTTTTTTCTAAATCAATGCAAATAAATGAACTTTCTTTTCATGACTATAGATTATAAAATACCCACTTGTAGTCAAGCCTTCTATAAATCTTACCCACTACATTCTGATCTCCAGTGGAATGCCCACCAGTGACCTTGCCCAGTCACCCCTCGCCTCCTATATCCCCCCCCAGGTCCCATTATGAGCAACAGTGCATCCAGACTGAAGCAGACTAAAACTACTCATGCCTAAAGAGGCCTTCTGCTGAGGAACCTATCGTTACTTATCCCTCACTCGGTCCGGAGCACCTTGCCTGGCATAGAAAGTGTGCGCTCTGCTCTCCCGCTCTGGCCACTGAGCTTAGTAGCTACCCTGAGCCAAATGCTGAGTGAGACATTCTTTGTAGCCCATAAATCTTTCGATATTTTGTTGTTAATCACTGAGAAGAGAAACTAGAGAACCCTCAAAAATGTCTTATCACGTGGTCCTGAGCTAGGTATTTTCACTTCTTCCCAGAAAGCTAAAACATGCTTTAGTTTTACTTACTTGACCAACCTGAACAGCCTAGGGACACTAGCACTACACCCCCACCCTGACCTCAGACCTCTGCAAGAGTCAAAGCCCTTCTCCAGGACAATCTGTCTGTGGCCCCTCCCTGCACCCAAGTGAGGTGGAACACTGGTCTCAGACAGGCAGTTGGTCCCTCGAAGGAGCCCCAGGCCAACAGCCACCAGTTACTATGACTTTTCACACAATGACCTGTTACCTTATTACCAATCCTGTGGACCATGTAGTGAATTCAGAGAAGTTAAATGAGCAGCTCAGAGAAAATCCAAGGCCAGAACTGAGACAGCCTTGATTCCCCTGCAGCTTAGAGGAACAAGGATTCTCAACTCTTATCAGACTAGGCCACCTTTTGATAACAAATATTTGTAATCTACAGAGATAATACATATACACACAGAGACAAATAAAATGACTAAATTGTACTATAAGGCAAAACAAAAGGGAATAATTTTGTCTCCATCTGTATGATTTGTGTATGTGTACATATGAAATAATTTGTGTGCCTAAACAAATTATACACGCACACAAGTATATACATACATATATATTCACATATATACAATTTTAAGATAATACAGTGTGTAAATACTCTGGCCTAACTATACAAAATTATTTAGTGATGTACTGAGATACTAGAAACTGCTTTTAATGAGTAAGCATGAATTTTTAAAGGAATAAAACACATTTACTGGAATATTTTCAATACTTCTTATGGGATTATTTTTAAGCAAGGGCTAAATATGTATGTGCATATAGATATTCCTCCTTTAACAACCTACCTGCTTAATGGCTCTTCAGACTTACAAACAAGGCCCACTATTCAGACTTATGACCTGCATTCAGACTTACGACATAGGAAGCTGAGTGGCCTTATGAAGACCTCTTCTATGGTACAGTACTGTAATTTTTACTGATTGTACTATACAGTGTAGTTTTATGTTCTGTTACACACTGTAGTACTATTTGTAAGAGTTATGCAGATAAAAGCAAAGTCATCAGGTTGGAGTTTCCTTTGACCACTTCTTTGTTCTGAATATTTTACGGTATCTACTATATACAATTTCTCATTTAGTGACTAATTCATTTAATAACAATGTAATCATAGGAATGTACCTCGGTCTTTAAATGAAGAAATGTCTGTGTACACTCACAGCACCGTATTTCTTATGGCTGCATTAGTACAGATGTGTGTACAATTCAAATACTATAAGTGCACTGCTGCTGACAATGAGATTTACTAAAATGGTAGATATTTCTTTACAAAGTAACCAATAAATCAAGATAAAACTTTTTGAAGTACTCAGTGGTTGTATTCCTGAAAATTTCAGAATATATTAAATATTCTGGGCACACATGCAAAAAATGCCTGTCTTCGTGTTAAATGGAGTTGGAGTTTTGGCTTATATGACTATAAATAGATTTTTCAACAATGAAAACTCCAATAGGAACGCCCAAAGAGTTTACCGAATGCATAGCATAAGCCTTCATCTAGTTGATTCTTCTGTATACTACAGAATGTCCAGCATCTTTGGGCCCTACTCACCAACACCAGCAGCACACTCCATTCCTGAAACAAGCAAAATTAATTCTGGCCAATTTCTAAAACACTGAATTAGGAGGCACTGCCACTCGCATCCTAAAAATATTGATTGGGGACCTATAGACCCCAGGACCCAGTGTCAGACACTAGGGACAAATTGATTTTAAAAGGAGGCAGGAGGAGGTACACCTAGTGGGGAAAGTGACATTATACAACTATACAAGTAATTGTATCAATATGAAATGCTGTAAACACTATGAAAGAAAACTGTAACTTAGATGTTTAGATGATATCAGACTTCAGGAGTCTACAGACCAGTAAAATTATTTTCTTTTCTTAACTCGGAGCCATAAATAGTACTGTCCGCTTTTAAATTTTTCCATGGAAGGTTATTTTTAAAAATAACAATAACTACCATTTACAATAACTATGGTGACCAGGCAGAAAAGAAATTATCTCTGAATTTTAAAAAGATAAAAAACAAGAATACTTTTAGCTTGGTAGGAAAATCTCACTACATTATTGTTATTTTACTCTTTCTGCTGCATGCTGTGAGAGGGTTATGAGAGACTAGTATCTTGTTACCATCACACCAGATCCTTGCTGCCCAACAGCATCGGATAACCTGGTGTGAGCAGGGCAAATTTTCAGGACCCACCTCAGATTACTCCACCAAATCTCATTTTAACAAGATCCCCAAGAGCTCCACATCCACATTAAAGTTTGAGAAGCACTGTGCTAGAATAGATCATATTAATCCACTAATGGCTAAAATTCAGCCACAACTACCTACATTACTCAGAAATGACCTTTGCCACTTAACTGTCTTCCAAAGAAGATAACTGCAGGACCCTAAAAAAATCAGGATGCAAGATGAAACATAAAGCAGACAAGTTAACATCCTACAAATCCATCATGTTTAACAAGTTAAGCTTCATGACCTTGAAAATAATTGAAGAGAATACCCTAAGTGCCAACTGCAAACAACAATTCACAGCTTTGCAGCAGACTTCACATAAAACTCTGGTCCACAGTTTGTGTGTGAGCCAATGCATGGATTGCGCTGAACACTGAGTCTGATTCTGACTCTTGCCATAAAAGAAAGCAAATTTTTATCAGTATCAGTTAAGAAGTCCGCCGGCTCTTTAGGTGACTTGACACATACTACATTTGAATTCAAATTTTGGGTTTTTTTCAAATCTCACATTTAGGTTTTCTAACATAGATGTTAACTGTAGAGGCAAGGAGAGGAGGCACAAATCTATGCCTCTTTCCTGGGCCATTTTGATAGGAATAATAACTATGAGTACAATGTAAAGCCTTTTCTAGGGAAGAAAAATTACAATATAGATCTGTGCTGACCAGTAAGGCAGCCACAGGCAAAAGTGGGCACCGGCACCTTAAATACAGCCAATCCAAAATGAGATGGGCTATGAAGTGCAAAATATACAAGCAACTTGCTGAACACTTAGCAGAAACAAGAATATCTCAAAAATAATTTCAAGATTGATTGCATGTGCAGATTACAGGGTTTCTTTGTATCTAGGACTAAAAATCGTAAGAGAGAGACACAAAAAGAGAGAACAATAAAAGCAAAAACCATCAGTTGTATACTGTTTTAATTGACTACTAGAAAAAACTTAATTGTATGTAGCTTGTATTATGTTTCCAGCAGATGGTGGTGGTCTAAAGCTAATTATAATTATGCTTATATCAACCTTAAATTTATAAAATTATACATGAAGATAAGCCCTTAATCCTAGAGAATAACTGTAGAAAATGGATAGTTAGGCAGTAGCCAAATAAAAATAGGACAGGGGAGAAGTTTGGCATTACTGTTCTTTTTAACAAGTTCTAAGACAATTCTGAACTGCCTGTATGGGCTTCCCTGAATTTATACCCAAAGGAGAGGGAACATCAAGCATTTCATCAAAGTAAAGCAGGGGGAGGAGCTAACCCAAACTGAAGGCAGTCACAGGGGTGGCCAGTTCACTCAGAGTCTAGGAATGCAGGAGTGGAAAAGACAAACAAATTCCATTGACAACAGCCAATAATTTCCTGGTATAGGCCATTCATATAACTAAACCAACCCAGCTCTAAGTAAAATGGAACAAGTAAAACCACAATCTCCATGCTTGCCCAGATCAGGAAGGCTACTATGTATGGAAAGCACACTCAGAAGCTGATTATATTGACCTGTAGAAGCATAACTATAGGTTAAAATAAAGGCACGGTTCTTCCTTGGCACAAAGAAAAACCGCAAAGTTTTGTTGAATTAGAAAGATTCAAAATCATTTTATAATAGCAAAATCCCCCCACACACCAATGTTAAAACAGCATCCCTGATACTGGAAATTGGTGCTGGGTCTAACGAGAGCAAGACTGTAAATCTGAAGCAAGTAACGCAGCTCAAGCCATCTCCAATCTGGTCAGATTCCTCTCATTCCTGCCCTGGGAACAATCCCATCACTTAGGAAATCTGGAGTTCTGCCAACATAGTGCTTCTGCAGCCTGCTGGGGGATGGGTGAGGAGGGGAAATGTCTGGGCAGCTGGCTTTTATCACAAAGCCTTCTCTTTCAGAAAGGCTTATAACGGAATTTCCTAGACATGATATAAGGCAATATTTTAAGTCATTAACAGTGCAAAAATATCACATTTTAAAAAACAGATACCCAAGGTGTAAAATGTCAGTAAGTACATGAGTTAAATCTGATGTAAATGTTAGAATGCTATATTCATAATTTTTAAATTCTTCTCACTGGGCTTACCCTCAATACATCTACATGACTGAGAAAGAAACTGTTATTTTGAGAGCTTGATATACACACCAGACACTTCCCTAATTTATTCCACTGAATAAAACTTTTGAGAAAGTGTTGGAGCCTAGATGTGGTTGCCAAGTTAGGACAGCTCAGCTCTAGCACCCTGACTGTATGCCTACACCACCTGAGATACCTATGGCCTTCACTCCTAGGTAAGGATACTGAGGTTCAGGCTGATTCAGCAGCTGTCCTTCCTAATAAGGCTAGGAAGTTCCGCAGCACACCCTTGAATCCATACCCAATTATCTTTCTCATAAATGACTTCTTGTGATCACCAAACTTTTTGCCCCAGTTTGTACTGCTGTCAAAAGTACCTTATTTTCTTCTATTCTCACAGGAACGACTGCTAGCCATTGTCCTTTGTTTCCTCTCACCATACTACCAGTACTCCCACTATAGATGAGCTGTTGGTTCTTCATGCATCTAAAGAATTCACAATAGGATTCATGCTTTCCTAGTCATGTAAAATTAAGTACTCAGGTCTACAAATCTGGAACATAAGGACACAGAGCATAGAAAACAAAATACACTTTTCTGAATGAAACAATTCGTATGGTTCACCTTGTTACTCATGTTATGATACTGATGTAACAACTATCACGTGGAAATCCACATTACAAGGATTTCTAGGTCACACCCTTCCCCTAATCTGATATTAAATACATTATCTTTAAATCTTGACTTTCTCTGGTTAGGCAGAACAATGAGGTTAGGGTGAGAGGGAGGAAACCTGGGTTCCACAAAAAGGTCAACTAGGAGAACAGAAACTTGAGGGCTGGGGCACAGCATTCACCTTCTCTGCATTCAATTTCCTCCTCTACAAGGCAGATATCAAAGCATGGGTCCACCACTCGCCAGGGCTCTCAAAAGAATTCATTCAAAGAACAGGGAATTGGTGTGTGCACTGAACATACAGTAACACTTTCACCTGCTAGGAGCCAGCATAGGGAAAGATTTCACAGCCTCTTACAATGACAGAAAAGACCACTGGCCCTCTGATCCCACACACCCAATAACTGAACCTTATAGATAAAATTACCACCTGACTGGAAGGCACAGGAGCTGTTTTTAAACAACCCTCAGAGATAATAAGTATTGATTTAAATAAAAGGTTTGAAAACTCCAGGAAGATATCACCACTGCGACTGCTGCCCTAACCAGGTCTCCCAGGGATGGTTGAGGGGGTGTTCATTGCTAGACTCTGATCAAGTGGGATATGGTGGAAATTTTACCATAAAAATCACTTCAAAAATCAAGCAACAGACACAATGCTTACGTGTTCCATTTTTTAAAAAGCATATTAAAAACACTTAAGAAAACAAACCTAGTAATATTTTGAAATCTAAAGTTCAGAACACTTCCAGTTTTCTTTTTCAGGCATACGTTTTTCCTTCCGTGTCATACTACACCCTGCCAGTATCCCAATCCACCATAAACTTTGCCCAAGAGATATAGATACGGAGTACAGTATTTACAAGGCCAAAATAACTAAAGATCTGCAAACTGAAATGCCTGTTTCAGGTGAAAAATGCCCCTTTCGTGGTATTCACACAGTCAGGCTGTACATGCAGAGGGGCACACAGCCACACTTTCAGTTCACTGCAGAAATCTTTGCAAGTCATTTGACATCCTTCCCTGTGCGGTTTTAAACCCACATATGAGTCTAATAAAGGAAAAGAACTTGCACAATCACAAACTCTAGAAAGAAAAATGAAAGAAGATGCAGACAACAAAAATCTGAAAACCAAGAAAGCAAAGAATTTTTCCAAAAATTATAACACAAGAAAGCCAGTTAGCTGATGAGTGGCATATAATTACACTACTAATGGGAACTACGAATATTCATTACATACCACCCATAAATGGAGCAACTGAAAACCAGAGAGTTCAGATGGGACAAAAAAAATCAGAAAGCTTACAAAAAGAAAGATAGTTTGGATATAGCTCAGTGGTACAGCCCTTGTCTAGCATGCACAAGATCCCTAGCACCAGAATAAAAAGAGAAAGAAAATAAAATTTTTAAAAAGAAATCTAGAAGAGCATGAAGCCACAGATAATATTGTTTAAGTAAAGAGCCTTGGGTGGAAACTTTGATCTAAGATAAAATAGGATGATAGAGAAGGAATTTCCTTACACAAGGTAAATAAATGAAGAGCATAAACTACTCAGAATGACAGGAAGAGCCTTCAGTAAAAACAGTCAAGGTAGTCTGCTTATAACATGCTCAGAATAAGAATACTGTCTCCACAATCACTAATAAGGTTAGCAGATATTGCCCTACCCTCCTATCCCCTCTCTCCCCACACAGAGAAAGGACAACCCCAGATACAAATCCAGGTTGTTGTGGGGTTTTTTAAAATCTTAGAACCAAAGGAAAAAAACAGATACAAATAGAATTAACCCCAAAAGATGTGCTCGGTGAGCATAAATTTTTTTAATCCAATTACAAGCTGAGGGCTTCAGAGAAAGGTCACCATACTGGGTTTAATAGTTTATCTAGATGTTTGCAGCTCAGTACAGAAAATCCACAGGTTGAAGCTGCTGATACACACACTTATGAGCAAAACAACTACCACGTAAGTGAAGTTATTGCATTTTTTTTAAACGTGCACAGATTATTCTAAATTATTGTTTCCAAACATACAATTGGGGCAAAAAAAAGACATGGGTTTAAAATTATGGACAATGCACAATATCTGGCATGTATTCTTTAATTAATAAGATTCCTTAAGGCAAATGCCACAGTATTTATAGTAAGTAACTAAGCAAGAAAATCAATTTGTTTGCAGCATTTTCATTTTGTACTTTGTATCTCAATTAGTCCTACTGTCAAGGATTACCCTAATACATTTGGCATTAATTTGCAACTTAAAAGTTACAACTCAAACAGGGCTTGGTGGTGCATGCTTGTAATCCCAGCACTTGGGAGGCTGAGGCAGGATTGCTGTGAGTTCAAGCTGGAAGCCAGCCTGGGCTTCATAGTGAATTCAAGGCCAGCTTGTTATAGTTTGTATCTCGATGTCCCCCACAAAGCCTCACATAGTCATAGGTGGGGGTTTTCAGAGGTGGCTGGATCTAGGGTGTGTGATATTGGGATCAAGGATGTGATGCTGGGATTGATTCATGGTGAGATGCTAGGATTAAGTGTGTGCTACCCAAGGGAAGACAGCCTGGATAAAATATAAGAGACTGAAAGAGCACTACAGTAGTGGTCACTTGCTGCTTGCTACTTTGCTGTTTTGCTGTCTTCTGCCCACCATGAACTGTTTCTCCTCTGTGATCCCATCCCCCTCTGCTATGCCACCCTGCCTTGCAACCAGCCACTATGGACTGAAACCTCTACATACTGTGACTAAATAAACCTTCCTCCCTTTAACTTTGGATGTTGGGTATTTTTGTCTCAGGAAGGAGAAAAGTAGCTAAAACAACAGTAAATGTGACTCAATCATCATTCACAGTAAGAAACTTTCACCATTCCTTTTCAGCCCCTAACAATCCATCAGGCTCTCTCAGTTGCTATGGTATTTTAGCTGAGGGGTTTGTGCAGGTTAACCTTTGTTCTGAAACCACTGGCCCTGTGACCCTGTGCTACTTGCTTAACTTTTCTAAACTATAGTTTCTCTATTTATAAAAATGGAAATAATAATGCCAATATTATTGGGGAAAATCAAATAAAATACATAAGGAAAAAACACTTAAGATTCATCCCTATCAACAAGTAATTTGTGAATTCCTATAACTGGGGGGGGGGTACAACTTACACAAACAAACTCACCAAAAAAGATCCCAAAAATTTTAGCTGTTCATCCTTTCAAGACACATTACTCAGCACTACTAGGTACAAAGGATTGTGCTAAACAACTTATATCTGGAGAGATCTGGAAACGCTGCCTCTCCCCATAGGAACCTTATATTCTTACAGGGGGAAAGGGAGATGACTTTAAAGATACAAACATCTGCTCAGACAACAAGTACTGAGATCTTGATACTGAGTGACTATAAGAAGAAAACACATGATGAAGACAACATATGATTACTCAACTCATAAACATAGAACACATGGACAACCAGAACTTGGAGAAGGAGGACTGGTTAAATCATCCCAGCTAATCCCCTTTCACAAAAGGAGCTGGCAAAGAAAGCACTCTGAGGAGGGTGAGCCCTGACTCTCCTCCTAAAAACTCAGCCTGAGTGCAGGAAGTGCAACAAGACCAAGTCCTGATGGGTCACAGGAGATGGAAACTACTGGTTCCAGGCTAATCCAGGCTAAGCCATTGCCAGAGGGGGAGGCTGCTAAGCAGGGCCAGTCCTCTTCTCCATGCATTTGCTTCTTCCCTTCCCTGTGAGTGCCAGGGTACTTGGCTCATCAGTGCAGCCACTCAGGCTGGAAGGCACCCTGCAGGGGCCTTGTGCCTCTGTGAGGAGGGCCCAAAGCACAGAATAAAAGCTTAGCCAGGCCACCAGGCTTCTGGGAGCCTCAGTTTACTCACTTAGAAAAGGAAGATAAATATAGCTCTAGACCCAGAGAACTGTGAGAATTAAGATCATTCATGTGAGCGTTCCACTGCTCCCAGCCCAGAGGAAGGGGCTTCTGGGCTGATGTTCCACCACTCCCAGTGCAGAGGAAGTGAGCTGCATGGGCACCAACAGCACCCCCTCTCCCCTGTCAAAATGAGAAGACACATAAACAAGTCTGAAAACCAGACTCCCAGATCACCTACAGCAACCCCAAAGGAAAATGAGATGGAACACTCTAATACTCAACCACGAGGACTCCTTGAACTGGCAACAAAAGAGGATCTGGAAAAAATGAAATCAGAAATAATTTCTCAGATAACAGCAGAGATTGTGCTCATAGTGCAAGACA
>NW_004624809.1:2671650-2693576 GCF_000247695.1 Heterocephalus glaber
TTAATATTTTTATAAGATGCCTCAAAATTAAGGCAGATTATTTTAAAAGCAAGTCACTAAGGTGAAAAGAGCAACTTTATGAAGGGATCTTTATTAAAAGAAAAAAAAAAGACATGAACAACCCTTGGACATATGTTCCTGCAAAGGGAGACTTTTTTGCTAAATAGCAAATTCTATTTTGCTAAACTTCTAATTTTTCTATATTACTTGTATTCTTTTACCTTTCCATTAGTGGCCAGGTGTTATTTTATAATGTAATCATGTAACACTATTAAAATTAACAACAATAAAATATAAACAAATAAATGTAATCTTTTAGTTTTCAGGTTGTATATTTAATCAAATAGCCAGTATTCTTAAACCCCTGCATATGTGTAAACTGGGTTATTAGAAATGGGTTAAGGGAAAATCCATTTTCTGTTCCCCCTTCTGTCTCTCTTAGACAGAATCTATCTTTCTCTCAATAAATTTTTCCTACTCTTAGAAAAAAAAAAAAGAAATGTCTTTAAAAGAACTAGCAATGTTGTCTCATATAACCAAAACTGAGCAGTAAACACAGAGAAACAAGATAAAACTGACTTAGCTTCATTTATTTCCCTCTCTTTACCTTCAAGATAAATATAATTCAAGGTGAAAGAAATAGACATTACAACCAGGATCTGCACAATGAACTAGCCACCAGCCTCAAAGGAGAAATGCCCAGAAAAAGTGGCAACTGCTTTGAGGCTCTCAAGTGGACCTTAAATGCTTCCCAAACAAACAGCAGGAAAGGTTGGCAAATGCATTCGTTTTTAAAGTAAATATTAACTTAATGAGTTTAGTGACCCAATGATCCTGTTCTCTTGAGATCTTTACTTTCGTACTCATTCTCATCAAAGGGAAGGAAAAAAAGGGCCACTAATTAGGAGCAAATTCTCCTACTTCGAAAGCAAATGGGACCAGAGAAGAGTCTGAAATTATTCTGTATTCCTCACATCTACTCAACTCAAGTAATGGTAAAAGCAGAAGATAAAATCAGTGAAGTGACACACACACACACCAGAACTAGTCATAAACACTGTGGGAACAAAGCAGAAAGGACCTGGTCGTTACAGAACATCTCCATCTCCTGTCTGCAGCTTTTTCCTTCTTCTTCCCTTGCCAGCACTGCTCATGTGCCAGAAGAGGACTGTGTCTCCCTCCGGGCAAGGATGGCGCCCAAAGGTCACTAACTTTCTAAATCCAGAGCCTGGGCTGTGAAGGGTTCCGGGCAGAGGACACTCCATGGCTGACAGCTGAACCATTCACTATAGACAAGATGGACTTATCCATTTGTCCCCACCAAAACCAAACCATTTTCAGAAGAAAAAAGGAAAGAAGAAAATCCACTTATATTGAAACAAGAGGGACAAGAAAAAAAAAGATGGACCATTTCTTTTCTCAGCACACAAGCTACCAATAAAAAAGAACAAAAACTATTTTATCTCTCTTCCCCCCGGGCCTGCACAGTCTTTCACCTTTCTTTCTAACACGTAACTATTTAAAAGATCTGCCATTTCCCCTATATTCTTAACCTTACAAAGATTTTGGCTATTTCAACAGGAAATAAATGTGACAGTGGGGTTGTTTCACAGGCACAAGCTATTAATCCAAGTTTATATATTCAGGACTCGAAGAAAAAGGATACATTTATTATCTGGAAATTTCTGCTCAATATTAACCATTTTGCCTTGTTCAGTGCAGGCAGTTTATACCCACTGAAACATGTTCTGACACTGTTTTCTGCACATGCTAGTTAAGACACACATCTACGTCATTTTCACTGTGTTTCCCAGTGTCTGTAGTTCATGTCGGCGTCCAACAGCTAGCCCTCCATAATCTATACTATCTGCAGAACTCTAACGTTCAGCCAGAAATTCTTATTAAGCAAATTACTACTAAAAGGATCAACTTCTATCTCACCAAATAATTCCACCCAATTCCCACCTGAATACAGACAAAAATGGCAATACAAGCATAGCACGGTTTAATACAACCTTGAAAATGAAATCTGAAATGTAAAGAATAATTTAGAAAAGAGACTCCCTTGATTTCACAATAAGTAGTCAACTACATTTTCTTCAGCAACATTTTTATTCATATAGTATTTAATCGTCTTAAGCCTTAGTCTCCCTTCAGTAAAATAAGTATAACTTTGCTAAAAAATGAGAGATCTACTGTAGAAATCTGGTTTGATTATCACGTCTTAAGAGAAAACTATACATCTGCTAGAATTCCTACCAAACATCAACTGCTTCTCTGTAAAAACATAGTCCTTCCCAGTCTGTATGCTGCTACCACATAGGAACTGTGTGGTATCTCTCTCTTCTCCTGGCCAGGAGCCAGGTAATATACTCCACATACTCTGGAAGAACAGAGACAAGGCTGAAATCCTGGATTAAATCACTTTCTAGCTGAGGGACTGTGAGCAAATCACAATATCACTGGTCTCTACTTTCATATTATCCTTTCCCTGTATTTCCTTTTTTTGGATTTTTCCCACACAGAGAGACGATTTAGATCTTACAAACCTGAGGTGATACTCTACATACAAATGGCTGCTTTCATTTAACACTGTAGTTTTTACTTTACGCTTTTTAGTACTTATACAATTTCTTCAATAAATATAATTTTCTTATTAGCAAACACTAAAATTATCCAGTGAAAAAATATGTAATGGGATAAAAGATAAAGTTCTGAAACCGAAAAAACGTTCCAGTGCATTCAGTATGGCTGGCTGCTGCCTGAGAAATATTCAAATGGAAGAAAATGTATATATACAGTGATGTAAAAAGAAAAATAAAGGAAATGTTTAAGATGGTGAAAGTCAGACCATTAGCTGCAGTCATCCAATTAATGTCAGTTATATGGATTTTAATTTTTTATATTCTTATAATTACACAGAAGCTAGTAAGGGCACACACTGTAATTTGCAGAATATCTTGCAAAGTATGTATTTTTTTCTTTTTAGGACTAAAGTAACTTGCCATTGCACAAGTAACATACTATGTAGATAAAGTAATGCCAAATCACTTGGGGAAAGTTCTGAACTCAATTAAGGCACCTGGGGACAGGCCATATGTTACCAAGCCTTTTGCACACCTGAACCCCAATATCTAATGACCCAAGAATGCTCATGTAAAGATTAGTCTGCCTTGTAATAGAAGGCAATCAAGCACTGCAGAACATTGTCTATCATATTCACTTGAAAACAATACAAAGAAAGCTACAGAGCTGAATATTTAAAATAAATGAGCACCTAAAAAAGAACTTCCAACTAATGCCTTGAATGATAATTATTAACATATAATTTTATCTCATCTATCTTATTTCTTCTTTATCTACAATTCTTTTAAATTAATGAAAAATGTTTTCATTAAAACAAAAAAGTAACAATAGGTAAGTCATTTGTACCCGTCATAGAATAATGATTACTTACCCTTTTGTTACCTGTCACTGCCTTAGTTTTTTCTTTTGGCTAAAACATCTAGAATATTAACATGATACTGATAACTGCACTATCGTAGAACTAAGACAACTAAATTTTCTGAATCAAAAATCAGAAACCATGACCTGAAATCAATAGCTAGTCCAAAACCTCTAGACTACATATACTAATATCCATCTGCATTTCCTTTGCAATACTTCAGTACTAGGTACTTTTATGCTTTTTCACCCTTGAGGGGTTTGACACACTCCCAAAGATAACCCCGGCTGACTACAGCAGCAGTGTGTGTGCTGGCGCAGGCAAGTGAAGAGGCCCCACCAACATCTTCAGGTGCAGTTAGGAAATGCTCAGCCTCCACCTCTGGCAAGGCCCCTCACCGCCTTCTATCACTGCCACAATCTTCTGTTTTGCAAATCCTTTAAAACAGAGTAAATAACGCTCAGACATTACTAACTCACAGTCACGGTCTGGCCTTAAGGCAAGTATCAAAAGGAACACATTTCAGTTTGTTTCCACCAAGACGTATGTCATCGGCGCTAATTTCAGACTTGGCACATTCCCACAGGCAAACTCTGGGACTTGCCAAATCCCTAGTACTCAATTGCAGCTCTGCCCCTTTCCTTCCCACTCCAGAGAACCATCAAAACATAACTGAGAGGCCAGACTCAGAGACTTTCTTTTTTAAAGAAACTACTTGCACACTTCAATATTTCAGCTGACTGGAACCCAGGGCTACAACATGTTTGAGGTCTGCTAGTCTAGAATGGTAATTCTCAAACCTAAATATGAAGAAATCTTTCAAACATCACACTCTCCAAACATCTCACATGAGTGTGTGCACAGGTTTAGAAAAAACAAACAAGCAGATAGAAATGGAGATTCCAAGTCTCCTAGGGCTGTCTGTCCAATCCCAACTTCAATATTAGAAGAATGCTTTGTAAAGCTTGAAAAAAAGTGGGTTTTTTTTTTTAATCAATGAAAAGCCAAATACGTACTTCCTGATATATTTTAGCCTAGGTATATAAGTATACATTAGAACAACTTTTTTCTACTTTAACTACATGATCATAAAAATCTTAAAAAGACTTTTTTAACATATTCCTTACCCATACATATATTTAGTATCATATAATTTAGAGTAGTTAAGAAAAACTAAAAATTTAAAACTATATTATAAGTTAAAATAATAACCAAAAATGATTTATACATTAAAATAAGACTCAGAAGGGGGAAAAATGAGTATTATTTTTACTGTCTTTAAATGGTGAAAAACTTCTGCAAAAAAGAGATAATGCTGTGTCCTGAAGAAATTAAGCTTGCAAATTGAGGGCAAACTGCTAGCTCCAATATTTTGTAGTTATGCCATTTGTAAATTTTATGACAATGATAATAAGAGGTATCTTTGGTCTATTAAAACTCTAGTGCAGACCTCCAACCCCAGGCCTTAGAAAATGTGGCGACTCCCCCACCACCACCCCGCCTTGGTCATTTCAACTACCATTACGGCTGTTTGTGTGAAAAGTCAACTGTCTCAGCCACAACCAAGCAACTTAAGGACTTGGAAATCAGGGGCTATCATTCCAGTCAGAAAGAAAATTTCTTTCTTGTTGAAGAAAACAATAAGATCTTACGCTGCACTGAAGCACAACATCCAAGGTTAGCTTCCTACAAGTGAGTCAAACACGCAAATCCAAGCACTGCCCCTCAGGAGCACTCACCAGCCCTCCAGCAGAGCTGTCCTGCAGCCTAGAGCTGGCCTTCGGGACACTCCGAGGCACTACAGCAGAAAGAGGGCCATTCGTGGGCTCTCAGTTTCTGCAACAGTCTGACTTTTGGGGAAAGAGGAATTTGAAAGTGACTAATTCTCCCAAATGTCATACATTCTGCATTTTGTGACATGTACTTCCTCTCTAAATCTTTGCAGCACTACCCAGACATTCTAGCCACTGTCTGGGAGTAGATATAATTATGGTAATTATGTCTACCATAATTAGGGAGATGGTAAATCTGATCAAACATTTATAGAAAGAAAAAACTGAGGCACAGAAAGTTTTAAACATTAGAAAATGTGAACTAAGTTTCCAATAAGAGAATCAAGGAGCAAGTAAGGTACCCTTTCAATCACCCAGAGTGTGTGGAATTTGAAATATGATTTCCTGGATTTCTGCCATAATCAAATCAAAGGTCTGGGGTTGGAAGTCTACACTAGATTTCTATGGGATCGGTTCTTAGCATCCAGTGCTGATGGATCTGACCATGGTAAAAATAAAACAGGATATAAAATAATACAAATAATAAAATAATACAAATTTTTTTTTGTTTACTATAAAAGAAAGACTGACACTCTGCCCAGGATCAACACAGAAAGAGGCTAGAAGCTGGTCAACCAAAGAATGCCCAGAAGACTGACTGCTGTGCCTGACCAGATCAAGAATCAGACTGAGAGCACATCTAGTCTGATGCAGCCAGACACCAATAAGCACTTGAGGCACAAATCTTTAAACAGGGAAGAGTGTGACAATAAAATTATCTAGGAAGGCTGAAATGGGGCTGTGAGAGATGGAGCAGCAAGACCAATGAAGAGGTTTTTGAGACAAAAATACATAAAAGTGATAAGGTTCTGAACTGAAATGACAGCAGCTGGAAGATAACGCAGACACTAAAATAAGAGAAGCTGTGCTATGCCACACCTTGAGGGTCCAAACACCAAAAGGTTGGGGGAAAGGACCTAAAACTAAAAAAGTATTTTTTTTTACTTGGATTAGTTCATCCAAGTAAAAAACATAGATTAAGCCAACAGAACATAAATTGGCTAACATTTTTTTTAGTCAGGGCCCAAACATACAATGAATGAAGGGCATTTTTGAAATGTCCTCTCTCCAATCATGATGATCTTCAGCAAAATTCCCTATCATTTGCTTATCACTGTAAATATCTGAAGCCCTCAACATCTAATGTCTAAACTGTTCACGTGCACACATGCACACACACTCACACAGATACACAAGGTCTACTTTACAATAAGCAGTAGCACACAGTTCCTGAATATAATTTCAGGCTGTTCTGAACATCAGCAGTCAAGGTATTTCAGCCTGAGAAAGAAAAAATGAATGAATGGATGAATTCCTTTTTCTCCTTTTTCAAGGACAAACATTACAGCCATTCTAAAAATACCCTCTATCTGAGTCAGGGAGCAGTAATTCAACTCCAACTTAGGGCTCTGCTGAAGGTGGTTGCTCCCTGAGATAAGGAGCCTTAGCTCATAAACAGTAAGGAGAGGGCTGCCACACCTTGCTGCATAGTTGAGAAACTGCCTCAACACCCAAGTTTTCAGATTCAAATACAAATTGAATTCCAATGGACTGCAGAACTCCCCACGCCAGAAGGGAAGGGGGAAATCCATGAGTTCAAGAAAACTTCTACCATTATAATCTAAAAATGATCATGGAAGAATTCAGTTATTTCCTATTTATATAAGCACATACCTGGTGCTTACTTGTTTTTTTTGGAGACAGGGTCTCACTACAGAGTTCAAGCTGGCCTTGAACTTACTATGTAGCACATGCTGGCCTCAAACTTGCAGCAATTCTCCAGCCTCAGCCACCCAAGTGCTAGTATTATCAGCATGCACCACTACAATGCCTGGTTAACTATTCTGATTTTGATAAAAGTGCAATTTTATATTAGATGAATGCTACATTTAGAGCTACAAAGCAGTCTGATTATCACAGTTCAATTGATTGGCTTTTACAAATAAGAAAGCTGAGGTTGAGGTAAGTTAAATAACTTGCTCAAATTGCTAGCATCACATGAGAATCTGCTGCCTGACAGCAGGTCCATCGCTCTCAACTCCTCTGCAACAGATGTTTACTCACACATATTTGACAGATATTTACTGAATGTTAACCATGTGTAACACAGCCAGGATGACAAAGCTGAAAGTAATCATACCTTCATCAAATCTAGAAGATGGTAGGTTTTAGATAATATCTTCACAGTTTTAATGCACAAATTATCACACAAAGCTTCATTTGGGATATTACATTAGTATCTGAAATGAACTCTCATCATAGCCCTAATTCTTTTTTTTTTTTTTACCTGTTCAGTTTTTATTGAACATGTTACAAAATAAGATTTAGTCAAAGAGACCAAAGCCCATGCTGTCGTCAGACTCCTCAGATTCTTCTTTCTATGCTTCCATCTTCTTCTCCTCAGCTGGGGCAGCAGCGGTGGAGAAGGCAGGGCTTCCTGCAGGTGCAGCACCAGCTGCAGAAGCAGGGCCACCAGCCCCTACATTACAGATGAGGCTCCCAATGTTGACATTGGCCAGGGCCTTTGCAAATAAACCAGGCCAAAAAAGGTTCGACATTGACACCAGCCACTTTAATGAGGGCATTGATCTTATCCTCCGTGACTGTCACCTCGTCGTCATGCAGGATAAGGGTGGAGTACATGCAGGCGAGCTCAGAGATGGAGGCCATGCTGCAGGCTGCCTGGCACAGTGCTAGTAGCTGAATGAAGTGAGTGCCTCACCTCAACTCAGCCTTAGCTCCCTGGGAAGAATCGAGCACCTTGGCAGCAGCTGAGGAAAGGGACCATAGCCCTAATTCTTAAGGAACAATTGAATCCTTCCCAACTTTCTACAGCTCTTTCAGCTACAGCAGTTTGACACCATGGTAAGAAGTCTGCACCATGATGACAATGACGATAAAATCAATGAGGATGACGGTACCGATTATAAAACATATAGTATATATGTCAGCTATTATTCTGGAGGGGGGTGTTGATCCTCTCAAATCCCTGAAGAGGGTTCTACTACTATTACCTTTATTTCACAAAATGTGTGGAATGAATACATCAACTGCTCAGAGGTGGCTGCATTAGGGTTCATACCTGGCCATGCCCTGCCTTCACTGCCACTACCATTCAGACTCATGGCCCTGGGCTATTCTTTAACCGGAATGTGCCCTGCTCCTCTGGATCTTAATTTCCTCATCTGTAAAATGATGGGATGGGGAAATGAAAATTTCCAATGGCTCTTCTAGGTTTAGCATTCTTCGATTTACTAACTTAAGATATTTAACTAATCTCTTGTTCCACAGAAGAAGGAAAACACTGCATAAACGGCTAAGAATGATTTAACTCCAAATCACAAAATCCAAACCTTGGACTACACAGAGGCCTCAAAATAATATAAACTCAGGAGAGCAGTTGTACTGATGTCCTTATCCTATATACCCTTAACCTTCATGTAGGCTGAAGTCTCAGTTTTGTTTGTTAAAGTTAATGGTACCTAGAATTACATGACAGATAACACATACTCATTAACAATCATTTAAACAAGAAAAGTTTTTTAAGTTCCTACTGATTAGGAGGAGCCTGTAAAAACATGGGAAAACATATTTTCCCATGTTTTAAAGGGGAAAAGTAGGCTATAATAATGGACTATGATTTTAAAACAAGGAAAAAGAAGCTAGAATACTCAACAGTGATTGTACCTAGATAGCAGCATTTAGGAGATTTTTTTCCTTCTTTTCTTTTTTTTTTATATTTTTGTAAGCTTAAGTTACCACCATAATTAGAGGGGAGAACTTTTTTATAGAGAAAGAAAAGGTGTCCAACATTCTCACACTGATTTTTCCTGAGCAGAAAGAAGATACTCCCCTAAAAACATAGCAGTACAACATAGTGGAAATTCCAGAACTGCAGGTTTGGGGAGAAACACCATTACTACCTACTATGGATGAGGAAGAAAAGAAATTCTTCTATTGCTTCAGGTCTAGAAGAATTAAGTTTTAGGGTGCACTGCAGGAATGCTAGCAGGAGGAGTTGCTCTGGAGTCCAGGGACACAGCTTTGTAGAACTCGGCCCAGGAAAAAATGAACAGGTGTAGCCAACGAAACAGCACACCATGACAGCCAAGTGCCAGCGCATCCAGAACTCCCGGGCTTGAACAGCTTCTCCTTGAGTGGATTTGCCATGCACTAGGACCAGCCATGTGGCCACAGGGTCAGTCCATGAACATGAACTCCCCATCCTCACTGAAGCACTACCCAAGGCAGAGAGAGGACCGGTAGCACATTTTATGGGTATTAAATAATCAAACCAAACCAATCTATGCTTTCATTGGGCAGTGGGCTAAGCACTTTATGCAGACACATCTTTGCTTATCTATGAATACACTCACGAAACATACACACGTGGCCAGATTACAGCACAGATCAATGCTGTGGCTTTGGATGGTTATAATGAAACACCTCCTCCTATGGCGTTTTGAAAACAGTAATGCAAACTCAGGGAACAGTACAACTTAAAAAATCACATTCAGAATGCTATTATTTACATACAAATCCTCAGCCTTTTTTATTACCTCACAGCAAGTAGATAAAGACGTGTCTGATACACAAAGAAAAGGGAAACTAGTACAGGAAACTTCAACTCCTCCTTCAGGAGACTTAACAGACAATGTGTGGCAGCAACACCACTCACATCCTGAGTCAGCTGAGGTCTGCAGGGGCGCCCTCATGGCCAGCTTACCAACAGCTGCAGACTGCCCATAGCACATGCCTCGCAATGGGCTTCTCCAGTGCTATCGCCCGACAAGAACTCGGACCAAGGCCTGGTTGTGTCCTCCAGTTAGTTTGTTTATTGATTTATAAAGACATGTTTCCAATGATGCCTGTAAAACTCAGCTGAATGACTTTAAAACTTGAAAACAATGAAGTGTAACTACATACACAAATGTTATCTCTTGTTTATTTTAAGGCATTTGTTTCTAAGTGCTAAGTTGGTAGCTATCAACTTTACCTAATGGTAATTAAATACAGTGAACATCAGATAAAGAAATTTAGCTTACCTCATCAAAGGTGGTGTCATCTTTCTTCAAAGCTGTAAAATAAAAAGGGAAAGGTAACAGTTATTGTGAAACATCCTAAAGAGACTAAATATCTACGTTCTAGAAAACAGAAAAGAAAGAAGAAAAAAATCAGTGTGGTGTTTTCATTTCAAAAAGTAAAACTGTACCCCAGTGTGAATAACAATGTTATGATACAAATACGAAAACGGCAAATGAGAAAGAATTGCACAGCATGCATCTTTATGAAATATTTTTCATAAATATGCAATGGAACTATCTTCCCAAACGTGGAAAAGAAGTATACATATCTCTTCTCTAGTTGAACATGCTTTACTCAAAGTATGAAAGAAGCACAAAGTAATCTTACAGAAATTTCCCCTTAAAATCCTGGGTTTTTTAGCATGGTGCAAGGTCTTTCCAAAGTAATTGTTATGATGAAAAACACTTTTTAAAGAGCAAAACAAAAGACAGAAGATAGAAAACAACAAGATAAACTACGTAGGGATGAGAAGGGGACGTGGCTTGTAGGGCAGAAAGGGAAGCAAGAAGCATCAAGAGGCAAAATCTACCTGTACCACACAATGAATGCAATGTGCTGCAACCATGTTAATAAAGGGGAAAACGTTCTCCACAAATGTTAATGAATTTCACAATCTTCTTTTAAAAAAAGATGATATCCACTCTCCACAGCATCCTAAATGACATTACCATATTTCAAAAACTTAAAGCACATCAATAAGACTAAGCATGTAAAATAAGCATTGCAAAATAAGAGATACACTTCAAACATTTCAACATAATAAAATTTATAATAAAGGCTTTTCTAAGGAAAAAAATACATTCAGAGTATTCTGTAAGATCAGCAAATATTTCAAATTTATTTGAAATACAAGTAGGTTTGGAACTAGAATTTTATCAGTTTTGATAAAGATAAAAAATAATATCACTTATGGTTGGCCAACATAAAATCCTACAATTATTTACAATGCTTCATAGAAATAGAAATGCACAAAGTACTAATTTATCTGAAACTACTGCTTGCAGAAATGTTTCAAATTTAGAGAACTAAGCTTGCATGTCTACTGTCTATATTAGATAGTCTTAGCCTGGTTAGGACTTGGGTGGCTATTATTTAGAAAGCTATTTTATAACAAAAGCAATGAAAAGCAAACTAATTTGGTAATTAGCTCTGAGAAAAGTAATGTGCCTAAAATAAAGCTATCATATAAAAGTTAATAAGATATATACTCTCAGTAACCATTTTCTCCATTTCATAGGATAAATTTGTTTTTCCAAAAGGATCAAGACTATGTAACTGTGATAGTAAGTTAAGGAAAATAAAACATTCCTGAAAATTTGGGTCTTAGTCTTTCCCTTTCGCCCAGGAAACTGACCTATAGTAGATATTTTTATTTTATTAAAGAACAATTTATTTTGAATGGAAGGGAAAAAAAACAGACAGTTCTTTGTCCCAGTCTCAAATAGTTAATTCTGCATTTATACTTGTAGGTTTTATTAGAAAACTGACATAATTCACATTTAATTTTTAAAAAATTATTTTGATGGAAAAGTGTAAAACTCTAGATGATTCCTACCAGCTACACTTTCAGTACAAGTTAACTTCAAACATAGAAGGCTCTCTAATAGCATAGTAAACAATGCTATTAAGAGTATATGTACTCCCAACTCACTCAACCCAAGGTATACCCTTTAATTAACAGACTAGTGAATCCCTTACAAAATATTAGTGATATAATTCTAAATATAGACAAGTTCCTTAATCAAAAAGAAAACCAAATTTTT
Source organism: Heterocephalus glaber (assembly GCF_000247695.1). Next base: position 2,683,776 of record NW_004624809.1, read on the forward strand.
GGAATAAGAAATGAACAGCTCACTGATTTCAAATAAAAAGTTCCATGTAAGCAAGTTTCATATCTAGCTCACTTAACCAAGATTCACGGAGCACATACTATAGGACTATCATGCAAGATGAAAAGTTTCAGCAGATAGGTGTAATTCAGAGAACAAACTTTTAAAGATACTTTCTGTACTCTCAACATTATAAAAGTTCTGGAATTTCAGCCATGTGCTCTCTTAAACAAAGCTGAACCACAGATGATATCCTCCCTTTGGGAACCGCAAACATGGAATATAGACCCTCAAACTGAGAAACGAAGATAGCAGAAAACCAGAATGTCTTGGACATCCAGATTGGGCCATTTCCTGCTTTCTTCCTAAGTCCAGACAATTTTCCCAACCTCCTGGATAAAGAAATGGGAAACTGGAGGTAGCAAGAGAAGGAGAAAGTAAAAAGGAAATCACAGGTGTATTGGCTAAGATATAAGGAGCGGGAACCCAGAGTCTCTCCCCTGCAGAACACTCACAAGTCCAGAGTACAATAGGGGAGAACACTTTAGACCAAGGAGCCCATAACCTAACTGAAATCTTTCATTGTTCGACTGACACCTTACTTGATTTCTTCTAAGTATTGAATCCTTCCCTGAAAAGCAGTTAACAGGGACAACAAAGACCAATTAAAGTGTCCTTGCCAGATATTTATCAGGTCAATGATGAATACACTCTGACCTAAACATGCACCACAACATCTTGTTATTGATTACATTCCTTGATCGTCATTAATCATTTACGTAAATGTAAAACCACAACTGTCTTCAAGGATATTGGGAATAACAAGCATATTGCATTATTCTAGATTGACAAAAGGTATATAGTAAACCATTTAAGGTGACCAGATATTCTACTCAGTGCTCTGGTTAGATGTTGCTCTCTCTAAAGCTTCCCATAACTTTACCAAGATAAAATAGTGCTCTTCTTATGGTCTCCTAACAGCAAATTTCACTAATCTACAAGGTAGATTTTATATTGTCAATGTCTGTTCATTAGTTTGTTTTCCCTTAAAATCCTTGTGGACAGGGGAGCAGACACCACGGGCAGCAAATCTGAGTGCCAGGACATTATCTAGCACACAGAAGGTATTCAATAATACACTGCTGAATGAATGAGTCCTACCTCAATGATAATAGGAGGGCACCTTGAGATAACACTGAAGTTTTGGAAATGTGAAAACACATTTTTCTGTCTTATGGAAGAGTTATTGATATAAATTTTATTTTGTAATTTTCACATTATTTTTGTGTGTGTGTGGTGCTGGGGAGCAAACTCACAGCCTTGCATGCTCGACCACTGAGCTATATACCCCAGGCCCAAATTAAAACCTGAAACTTCACTGGGAAAAGATATGGTGCCACAGTTAAATTCTGTGTCTGAACCTTTAACCTTACATTTCTCTTTTCTGACAGGAGGAGTTCATCATATGACAGCTGGGTTCTAGGATTATACAGTTACAGCACAAGGTAACGAACCCAAAAATTCAGTGTAATCCCAGCCTCATCTTTTTATTCAGTTCTCTCATAAATTACGTCCTTTAAAGAAATGCTACACATAAGTTCATCTCAAATATTGCAGAGCATAACTTCCTTTCTCTAGGACTAGATCCAAATAAGTGTGAAGAAATGCATTCAAATGAATATGAAGAAATGTCAGTTTGACCTTAATCATGCACTAGCTATTACACAGAGCCTTTCTCCTCCATTCAAAAATGGAAAAGAAACAAGGAAAGAAGAAATGGATTTTAATATATTTAAACAATTCAATAATTAAATCCCCATTTGTCATTGTTAGCCTAGATGTGAAAAAAAATTGTGAAACTACTAATTCCAAACTAGGAACCATACCGACACTATTTAGTGGAAAACCATAAATACTACTGAAACTGATGGCTGACTTTAAAATTCAATTACACACATCTTATAAAAGAACCATGGCCATATTATACCCACTCCCTGGCAGAAGTCATAAATTAGAACACGATGGCTTAAAAGCTAATGCGTTTTACTAGATCTTTTATAATGCAATAATCTAAGATCAACTGGGATTGGGGTTGGGGTGGCTGGTGACAAAATCTGCAAGATCTCTGATGGGTGAATAAACTAAACATCAGCATTTCTACTTCCTGTATTCAGAATTGCTATTATTAATAATAAACACTGTCTGGGTACCACATCCTTTCAAACACTGCTCTCATTTTGCATAAATAATTAGTAATTTCTTATGGCTAAACAATGATATTGCACAATTTAAGAAATAACAAGCTATATTTTTGAATCATACTAAGAAAGCAAAATGAAGTCAGTATGCTTAGTCCAAAAACCATTTTAGACTGGTTAAAGGGAATGAACACATTACAATATTGGATTATTCAATGACAGTAAATCACTCTTTGATCTCACGAATGGGGGACAGAAGGGACAACAGAGATAAACAGAGAAAGCAGAAGGAATAACAACAGCCTCCAGTATTGATTTTCACCAAGCGATAGATATTGATCAGGTATTTTAGGTATTCTGTCTCATTTAATCTTCACAACAACATCATGACTATTAACAGATGAGAACTCTGGGGTTTGGGGATTACTACCAGTTGTCCAAGACACACAGGGAAAATGGGGCTCAAACCCATGACTTCCTCACTCTAAAACCCATCTTGTTTTCAGACGGGCTACTACAAAGTCAAGGGCCATTTTCCCCCTTTCTCTCGCTTCCTACCTGTAAGATCATTTACATCAGTGTAATATAATCCCTGATATAATGACAACATATTGTGAACATTTACTGAGCCTTTACTACATACCACACAGGACATCATATGCATTACTTCGTAAGTGCCAACAACAAAACTGAGGCATACATAAAAACTGAAGCTCAAAGAACCCGAGGGACCTGTCCAAGGTCACTCAGCTAAAGAGTGGCAACACCTGGAAGCCCCAATGTGCCTGACAAACAGCCCACATGTGGCTTACGCACTACATAAGCCCATAGTAAAACCTCAATTCGACAGCCTCTCACACTTTAAAATCCTTAGAATGAATTCAGTACTTTGGATTTTGCAAAAACAAATCAAGAAAATAAGTAAAAAATATTTATTTTTCTGTAATGCTATTTCTAATGAATATTCTGGGCTTAGTATACATATATCTACAATCACTTAAAACTTCAATAATTCCTTTTACAGTATTCCACAATGAAATGTGCTATTCAGAATCACAGACCTCCTCCAATTCAAAAAAAAAGTCAATTATGCTCACTGCACTGTACCATTTCCTAAAGAGAGGATATAAAATCCACTAGATCTTAGAAGACATTTTTAACAAGAGCTGGGCTCAAAAGGAGGTTCACATCACTAAACCTCAGTAAGCTAGAAAATCCAATTAACTGTAATATCCCATTTGTCAGCATTGTACTTAATCCAAATTTTACTGATTGTCAATCAAAACTGTGAAATAGTTTAAAAATAATTTTTATACTAATGCTCTTGATTTCTTACTGAGACTCAACTGTAATGAATTATTTAACACAAAACTGGAGGGGTTCCAACAGAGTCATTACCATTAGTAAATACATAGTTAATGTGTTTGAGAACAGGGCTTAATGGACTCCAGAACCTGTCTCTGACCGTTTGGGTCAGAGTATGAAACATCCCTGTTAATAATGCACAAGACTCAACACCCTGCTCTCTCACATTCTTCTTAGACCCAAATTTCATTTGAATGTAGGGACTGCCCATTCTCATTTCAAACTTTGAAGAGGCAAACTACAAATAGCCAATACATGCAATAAATAAAAGCAGGATGAAATACTGGTTTCAGAACATAAATTTACAGTCATCTTGGAAGAGATTTTGTATACCACCACAAAAATTTAAATTAAAAACATCCAAAAAAGATCAAATTTTGATTGGTTTTCTCTAACTTGAAGAAAGTCTGCATATTTTATATTGAATGCGTGGAAGGAGGATTGTAATATTCACTGGCACTCCAGGATTTTTTTAAGGAATTAGCACATTTATGATTAATTTTTATTAACACCTTCATTAACATGGACGACGTGTGAAACAAAGGCTCAAGGTTTCTTAGGCACTTTTTTGTTGTTGTTTTGTAGTATTTTCCTTGCTGAACGCAGTTAGATATATTAATGAAAGTTATGACAGCATAAGGAGGCAGCTACATCTTCAGGTTCAAAAGGGTTTTCTATGCTCAAAATCCAACCAACCCATTCCACATGACACTGCTGTCATCTGTGTAGCCTATGACGTGACGTATCTTTAAGTATCCTAATCATTCCTAGGCCGGTTTTTGTTAATTGGTTGGCTTACAGACAATAGCCCCTACGCTCCAGTAAGTGGACCAAGTTCAGGAGACCATTCTAAACCTCCAACAACTTCACAACGCGCATTTGTCTCCAGCAGCTGAAGATACAGAGACCTCGGGACTGAACACCCTGGCCTCGCTTTCTAGGACCCGAAGTACCGAACAAAAGGTCCCGAGGTATCTGTCCCACTTCCCTTTCGGTTAGATGTGTTTCTCAAAACCAGGCCACAATCCAACATTTCACCAATTTCTAAAGCTGAATTAGTGGCAAGACACCCAATACCAAAGCCTGCGCGCAGAAAGCCGAGAGAGCGGGGCGGTCGCGCAGCCTCGGCGCCGGGGTCCGGGTGTCCCCCAGCGCGTCCCGCGGGCGCCGAAGGCTGAGCCCGGCGGGGAAGAGGAGCCGGGACCGAAGCTGGAACAGCCCGCGCGCACCCCACCCTCTGCCGCCCGGGGCTGCGCCCTCCTCTCGGTCCGCGGCCACGGGTACAGCCGCGGCCGGGGCAGGGCGCGGGCGGCCAGGACGGACGGCCACTCACCAATGCGGCTGAAACTCTCCGACAAAGTTCTCCGCAACTTCTTCATCTTGCCGATCTTCTCGGCCGGCTGCGGCTCAATGAGGTCGCACATCTGGGCGACGCGGGACCCCGGCAACTTCCCCAAACTGGTCCAGAGCGCAGCGCAGACAACGGCGCGGGCGCGCGGCGCGGGGACAGGGAGGCGGCGCCTCCGCCCGGCTGCTGCTCCTCCTCCGCCTCCTTCCCGGCCGGAGGCGCCACGCGGGGCTGGGGCTCGGGTTGGGGCTCAGGCTGGGGTGGCGCGGCCTGGCCGGGCGCGGGCGGAGGGCGCTCTACGCTCTGCCGGGGGCCGCCGTGCAGGACGCGCGCCTCCCCGCCCGCTTCATTTTCCCTCCTTTGTAGCCAGAGGAGCGCGGCCGGCGGGGGTCGGCTCGGAGAGGAGGCGGCGGCGGCGACTCGGGGACCGCGCGGAACCCGGGGACTGAAAGCGCGGGCGCGGAGAAGTTCGCAGCCTCAAGTCGCGCTGTGGCCGGCCCCGCCGCCCCGCCTAGTCTCCGCCTCGTCCTCTCCTCCCCTTGGCGAAGGCCCCTGGCTCGGGACCCCAGCGCGACCCCGGCTCCGCGTTCCAAGCGCGCGGCTCTGCGGCCCTGCGGCCCGCTGGCTCCCGACGGCGCCCCCTCCCGGCCGCCCGCGCGCCTCCCGCCCACGCGCAAGGACCACGGCCCTGATGCGCACCGGCCCCACGACTCTGAGGCAGAGCGAGGGCGGCTTCCCCGTGCCACCCGCGGAGTCGGGCCGGGCCTCCTGGGCGGGCGCCGTGTGGTCCACCTTGGGACTCCTGGAGGGAGAATAGAAATGTTTCTTAATTTTGCAAAGCAGCGGTGAAGTTAAAAGCCGCCGAGGTAAAGGTGCCCACTTTGAGATCTAGGGCAGAAGCTGAAGCTTTGGCTGAAACCCCAGAAGGCAGGACTCTGTCTCTGCCCCTCGACCCGGTGTCTGACACTGGGTGACAAGAATGGAAAAGCAACTGGTTTCTGATATCAATATCCTGTTCTGCAGAGAATGCCGAATACAGCCCTTAGACTTTTGTATCTTTTTTTTTAAAATAATATACCTCTGAATTAGAAGACTTAGAGGCTAAGAAAGATTGACTTCATTTTCCCCCACCTCAAAAATAATGATCTTTGCAAAAGGAGTAGGGAGTAGTTTATGAAATCCCAGGACAAACAGTTCTGGCAGCGAAAGCACCTTGTCTTCATTCCAATAAAGTGCGGTGCAGCTGGAACCCCAAACGTCAGTCTCCCAGGGGAAAGAGGAGGAAGACGGGGGCGGGCCTAGAAGTGTTGATTTGGGGCCAGTGAAGGCCATATGAATAGAAATATTAGCAATCCAGTCATCTGGCTTTTTGAGCAATAGGAGCTTGCCTGGGCGTGACCACGCTGTTCAGTTTAAAGGAAGTTTTGGGAGTTTGTGTTTTTTTAAAAGATTTTTATCTTAACTTGTTCCCTGCCTTCCTTAAATGTGAGGTGAAATACTGGAATATGAATTTGTTCTGCCCTGCACTGAGCACATTACAGGATCTTTATAGATTGCTGCTAAGAGGCAGGAAGACAAGCCAAGTACAGGCGGAGAAGGCCAGGAGTTCTCTAGGAAAGTCAGTATGAGTGGAAACAGCAAGGCTGTTGGATCCTGGAGGCCCTAGCTAGATAATTACAGACAGCACCAACTGTGGCCTCATACAGGAAAAAGTTTTGACTTTTACCACTTCCTCAGATTAGTTAGGGAGAAAGTTGTAAACAGTGATGAATGAAAAAAAAAAAGCAAGCAATCAAAACACTGACAGGTTCTAGGAGTCAATGAGATGAAGATACAGCCACTAATGTAATAAACTTTGACAACTCTGGCTGTGGCTGTGGTATTATTCATGCTGATGCTGGCCGTTTCAAACATAGTGTCCATGTGTTAATATATGTTTACCTCCCTAATATTTCTGACTTTTGAAAAAAATGGTCAATTTTTGCTTACATAAATTACGATCTATTCATCCAAAGCTATAGTATGCAACCATTTGTTAAACTAGAATAGATTAACATGTACTGATATGTAAGTATATCTAGGGCAAGTGGTATAAAATGTTTAATATTAAACTGAAAAAAATACATAGACATCCATATGTTTCTGTATGTTTGGAAAATTCTAGAAAAAAAAGAACAGTAAGCAACCCTCCATTATATGTTGATCTGTTCCCTTTCTTGGTTGTATATTAAAGTGGCAAATTTTGCAAGAAACTGTAGTACAAAGAAGGAAATTAACATCATTATAATTCAACTCTTTGTATAGTTACTTGTTTCACATTTGCCTTCACCTCAATTTTAAGATCCCTGCTAGGGACCCTAAGTAGGGGGAAATGCTATGCCTATTTCATAGAGGACATGATTTAAATGTCAAATGAACATAGAGTGGATTGCTGTCTCTGTGTTGTCTTTGGAAACAAAGATGACTCCCCACCATCTGTGTGGCACATGTGTTTTCAGCAGTATCTGTGCTGGTTCTGCTTCTCAACTTCTGGTTCAGAAGGTAGTAACTGTGGACAGCCTAAATTACAGGTCCAGTGACTGAGTACAAAAAGATAAGCTCATCTGAGGGTTTGGCTCACCCTGAGTTGACCTGAACTCAGACTCAGCAATTAAAGCATGCACGTTTATTAGGCCTGGAACCATAACAATAGGGAGTAGGGACCCAGGACTTCTCAAGCCTAGTCCCTACTCCACAACTAAGTGGTGTATGGCCTTCGGCAAATGGTGATTTACACTGGATCCTCGAAATTCATGGAGGTCACATTCCTAGAGCACCTGCAAATTGTGAAAAACTGTGAATTTCAGATATGATCAGAAAAATCCCTATAAATGCTTCTCTTCATAGTTTATACCCTAAATATGCTATGTCTCCCACCGTTATGTAATTTAATTTAATAAAATACTGTGTTAATAAAGCCATAGAAGGTACAGGGCGTTTTGGCAGCATCTTAGGGCTCTTAAGGCTTTAAGAACAAAACTAAGGACACTTGAGACTGCTACACATGGTACAGCAATCTGTTATGATGCAGGAATGCTGGTGCATCTGCCTGAGGTGGGTTACAGGGCAGTAGCCAATCAGGAGCAAAGAGAACTGAATAATGCTCTCAGATTGGCTACTTCCAAACCTCCCGCCAAAGAAACAGTTGTAGAGGATATTTGCAGTTTACACAAAATTGTGTGGGTTTCTGAGAACAATTATTAGTTAGCTTCAAAGTTAAAATCCATGAATAACCGAGGCCAAGAACTCTGAACAGCAATTTTGCAGGGGTATACTGCACCCACTTCCTGATCTATAAAATTAAAAGTTTAAACTATATGACCTCTAGGAACATTCATAGCTGCAAAATTCTAGTTCTAAAATTTAATGGTGAAATTTCGCTTCTCCCAGCTTATGTAAAAGACACACACTACATTTCGCCCCCCCAAAACCTCATGCAGTCATAGGCGGGACTTTTAGTAGCTGGCTGGATCTGGAGTGTGTGCTGCTGGGATCAAGGGTGTGTGGTTACTAAATTAGTTCACAGATTGGTTTGGCATAATTCTGGGAAGGACTAAGTGTGCCCCACACTGGGTGTGAGTGCTGGCCTCCCTAAGAATGGGTAGCCTGGATAAGATATAAGGGACAGAAAGAAGGTAACTGCCTGTCCCTCGTTGCTTGCTGCCTTCTACCTTCTGCTTGCTATGCACTGTTTCTCCTATGCACTGTCGCTCTGCCATGCCACCCTGCCTTGGAACCAGCCCATTATGAACTAAAACCTCTACAAACTGTAATCCAAATAAACCTTTCCTCCTTTAACTTTCAGTGCCAGGTATTTTGTCTCAGCAATGAGAAAAGTTAACTAAGACATATATAAATGAAGAGTGATTCATATACAATTAAGATAAAAATCTATTGGCCCTACCGAGGTCCTGAGTCGCACAGAAGATGCCGAATCACCCCACTGCAGACAGGCGGGTCTGCCCATGCCCTACCGATTTCCTGAGTCGCACAGAACACACCGAATCAGCCCACTGCACACAGGAAGGTCTGTGCACGCCCTGCCGCGGTCCTCAGTCGCGCAGAAGACACCGAATCACTCTGCTGCAGACAAGCAGCCACCTGGTTCCACACTACAAAGATGCAGAGGACACCAGACAACCAGACCAAGGTACTGAGTCCCGCTGTTCCCAGCCGAGAGGTAGGGGCTTCTGAGCCATCGTCCCACTGCTCCTGGTCCAGAGGAAGGGGCTTCCCGGTCACCATCCCTCCCAACCCAAAGGAAAGGGCTTTTGGGCCACCTTCTGTCCTGCTGCTCCTGGCCCAGAGGAAGGGGCTTCCAGGCCACCATCCCTCCCACCTCTCCCAGCCCAGAGGGAGGGGCTTCTGGGCTGCCATCCCACTGCTCCTGGTCCAGAGGAAGGGGCTTCCCAGCCACCATCTGTCCTGCTGCTCCCAGCCCACAGGAAAGGGCTTTTGGGCCACCATCCCTACCACTGTCCCCAGCCCCTGTCCCACCTCACCCAGCCCAGAGGACGTAATCCGTGCAGGCGCTAACAGCTCCCCGCCCCAGTTGAAATGAGAAAACATGAAAATAAGTCTCAAAACCAGACTTCCACATCACCTACAGCAACCCCAAAGGGAAGTGAGATGGAATACTCTAATACTCAACCACCTGGACCCACTGAACTGGCAACAAAAGGGGATCTGGAAAAAATGAAATCAGAATTTCTAAGATAACAGGAGAAATTGTGCCCCTAGTGCAAGACATGATTAATAAATCTACAGAGGAGCTGAGGAACATGATGGAATCCCAACATAAGAAACAAATGGAATTCATAAAACAAATGCAAATAGATTTCCAGGACATGAAAA